>CM062650.1:64059157-64659157 GCA_031772095.1 Zeugodacus tau | reverse complement strand
GTCATAGTTAGGGTTTCCACCGTATTTTTTCATATTTTTCGAATTTTTGTTGACTGCCTTGTTATGGTGCTCTGCGTAGAAAGTAGCGTTATTGTTGCCACCGAAAATTGCAGTTAAATTTTTGTATAGGCACTTGCTTTTATTCCTCAATTTGCAACTTTTAACTGCCAGCGCACACAAATATTTAATAAATTTGTATGTATGAGAGAAGTAGGGTGTTCCTTAAAAATAAAAACGAACATTTTTCAGTCTCGACAATTTTCAACTCGACTCAGTTGAAATGAAACAACTCAACTAGAAAAAAATTAACCTATTTTTTTGTGTTTACAAAGACAACTGTTTACAATTGAAGTTTTATTAAAATGTGATAATATTATATGAATTACAATCGTATTCAGTTGAGTTGAAATTTTAACAACTCAACTTTTACACATCTATTTTTGAGCTTATAAATACAACCGATTACAATTGAAGTTTTATTAAAATGTGATAATATTATATGAATTACAACCGAACTCAGTTGAGTTGAAATTTGAACAACTCAACTTTTACACATCTATTTTTGAGTTTACAAATACAACCGATTACATTTGAAGTTTTATTAAAAAGTGATAATATTATATGAATTACAACCGAACTCAGTTGAGTTGAAATTGTGACAACTCAACTTTTACACATCTAACCTATTTTTTGAATGAGTTATAATATATAATATACAAAAAATTTGTAAGACGATGACAACAAAAAAAAAATACAAGTTGAGTTGTTATCAATATGTAAAAAATTAAAAATAAAAAAAAAACTAAAGTGGAGTTGAGTAGTAAGCCATAACAATATTTACATTCTAATGTAAGGTAAGTAAGGTATCTAAGTCTTGGTTGAAATAATCTGTTGTAAACACTCTCTTCATTTATTTAAGAACCACCTTATTAGTATAAGTACTTCTGCTCCTTCGCTACTATTTGCTCTGCCTTCGGCAGCCGAATTACTCGCTTGACTTTCCCACGAAACCAACTCATCTCCTAGTACCACCGTTTGGCTCGTTTAACGCATTGTATTGATATTGTTGTTGCCATTACTTTCTATCGTCTGGCATAAAGTGTTTTTCCCCCTCAGAAAAAATGGAAAATGTAAATATAAAAAATAACGGTGAAATCATAAATTGCTATTAATTTGAATTTCCTCCGCCTTCCGAACTGCCACACGCTTCCCACCCACAGATCCCTTTTAAGTATGTATGTTTGGAGGCATTTGTTGCGTTGCTGGTGAACGGAAGATATTTATATGCCATTAGCGGTTGCTTTTATGTGATTTAATAATGGGAATTGAATATTTGAACAACCGCTAAAGCAGTCAAATATTATTATTTAATTATGCTACTCGTATAAATTTGCCATTACTGAATTTTAATCTTACGTCGCAGGTGACGGTGCTGGTTCAAGTATGTATCTATTTAATGTTGGAAAATTTTGAAAATTTAATCATTTGGCTCTTTAAGGACTTCAATTTTTTTAGTGACAACTGAATTTATGGCGCTAAAATTACTGTTAAAAGCAGAAACAACTATTAAAGTAGCAAACAAATGTACTTAATAACTTCAATTTGAGTTAATTAAGGGAGTTTAAGTTAATTAAGAATAGTTAATTTTAATTATGGTCCAAAACCTACATTCAGTTAGTTTTAAGCGCCTTCAGGGAAAGTTTATCTAATTTAAGAGTTCGTTTGACAATCGGTTAACAAAATATTTAGTGTTTGTTGGTTGAGTTAAATCATCCTAAGTAGCCTTAGCTTACCGTAAAGCACTCAAACAACTCAACTCTGGCAAACATATTATTAAGAACACTGAAGAGAGCAAATTAATTCGCGAGTCCTAAAATAGTTTCGAAAAAAAATGCCAAAAATTATTAGTATTAACAACGCAATTTATTTTCAACAACGCAAAATGCCAAAATTAATTGAAAATTTATTGAGCGAAAATTACAAATTCTAAAATACAAAATCATGTTTAATTGATGTAAATAATTTGCAAAAGTTATATGCCAATATGGAAAATTAATGCGAAAATATACAAAAATAAACACAGCACTTTGTAAAAATAACAAATAAATTAAAATGTAAGGCACTTTATGGACCGTGACAAGCGCCTAGAACACATATGGTGGTCAGATGAGTGGAAGGCGTCAGTGGTGCTCGCGTAGAAAATATATCGTCATAGGTAGGTACATGTGCTGTTTGTATACTAGGGTAGTCCAAAATATTTGGAAACATTTTATTTTATTTTTAAAAGAGATTTCCTAATTTGCAAGTCCTTTGTGGATGTTATTAAAGATCTAGTATATACGAAGCTAAATACAATTTTGTCCTGATTGGAGTTCTAACTTAAGAGTTCACTTTGGAGTTCTAAAAATTATATTTTTCTTGAAAGGTACGCGGGTTTCTAAAAATTATTTTTCTTTTTAGTTTTAATTTTTATGGTGGAAATAGGGATCTAATTTAAGATTTAATTTTGAAGACCTAAATAAATATATTTTTCATGAAAAGATGGCTTCCAACAATTATTTCTTGAGCAGTTTATTACAATTATTCAGTGAGTTTAGCAGGTAATTTTATTTTGAATTTATTTTTTAGAAGAAGAGATAACTCATGTAAAAATTTACAATCCAGACCAAAATTTATATGATTAAATCGCGAGATTAAATTCATAAAAAATATTTATAATATTATATTTATATAATATTTATAATATTTTTTATTCTTTTTAAAATAAAATCAACTCTGGGCCCCGGCTGACAAGCCTCAGCTGTCCCTAATTTAGAACAAAGCTCATAATAGATCTTTTTACTAATGGAGTGAGACTCAAAGAATATATTTTCGATTGTTGCGTACCACCCGGCATTTTCACACATATTTGAATATTATGTGTATTTTTAGTTGATTATATGTAAATAAATATTACATGTGGTTAGAGTATTATAATTTTGTTCACCGCAAAATTTAAAAATATTTCGAAAACACGCAATATAAACTAAAAATAAACACAATAAACAAGCGTCAATGAAATTTCAAGCAAATGACTGCAGAAAAGGCTTAAAAACAACAACAACAACTCGGCATGTTGCAATAATTTTTCAATTAAAGGTGAGCGGGCAAACTTTTCGCGTTGCCAAATTGTGAATTTTAAAATCACAAAAAAATCAAAAAAATAAAGAATAAGGGAAATACTCTAAAATTGTTAAGCTGGCAATAAAATAAACGACAATCCACTCGTGTCATCAGCGACAATTGCCAGCAATTCAGCCGTGCGCCACGCTAATCGCCGCCAACAGCTGCGGCTGCCAAACTTTTTTAGCGCTGCTGGCAACGTGTCGCTGCTTAAAAAGCAAAAACAAAAATACAAAAACACGAAAAAATTAAAATTATTATATTTTTCCTGTTTTTTTTTGTTCTGTGAACTTCACAGACATAAAATAAAAGCGCTTTGAAATCACTTACGAAGCACGAACGCCACGCGCCTCCCCCCAAATGGCGCTCGCCTGCATTATTTGTGAGGCAAATAGATTCGAATTTATTTAATTTCATTTCTTTTTCCTTTTTTCGTAAATGATAAATGTAGTGCATATTTGGCGCTTATGAAAAATACTTTAAATTTTATGTGCCTACATTTGAGCGTTTAACGGTTTACACGCGATTACCACAGCGAGTACTACAAGATTGAATATATATATATATAAAAATCCATATATTTTTGCAACAAGTTAATTTCATAATTTCACATTTAGTTCGAAAATAAATTCGAATAAATTCGTTTATTTTGTTGGCAATTCACGTTCAAGGTGAGTCAGTTGTTTTTGGCCTCAGTCCAAGGATAAATGTAATTTGCAACGGTTTCACAAAATTTTTACAGCTAATTATTGCAATTTTATGTACTTTAAAGCCACTTTTAATTGCCTTCTACAAAACATACATTTGTGTAATGAATGGTTTCGGTCATACGTAATGTGTTCGAAAATATTTTGAATTCAAAAATACTCATGTCACATGCGTCTAAATATAAGTGAAATTATACATATCTGATTATTTGACAGTTAATTACAGTTATGTGCTTGTATTGTGACAGTTTCATATTCAAAATTTATGTCGTCGAAATCAAATATAGCACCAGTTGACCAGCTGTCTACTTTTCGCAAAAACTGAGCAGGTGGCGAAACGAACAAGCAACTGGTATAAATCTCATAAATTGGTATAAATCAAATAAGAAGAATGTAATCTCGAATTGAGTTAACCATATAGATAACATACGGCTTCAAACAGTATTTTTTTAGTCTTTTTGATAGTCTTTTAAATTTCAAAAACTCAAGTTAATTTAGATGAACATTGCCCTTCCTTCCTTGTATAGGATATGGTCTAAAAATTTTAAGTTGATCCGAGTAATTGTTTTGAAGATACAGTCTGAAGAGGTTACGTGCCCCTGGGCAGCTTTTTTGTCACTTAAAACAACGAATTTTTCAAAAAACTGTGTTTTCAAAGTCGGTTGTCAAGATTGCTCGAGAACTGCTCAACCGATTTTGCTGAATTTTTAATCAGGCCATCGACCTTCGTCCATGTTCTAGCTTAAAGCTTTAAACAAATGCGCATTTTTATACTCTCGCAACAAATGTTGCTAAAGAGAGTATTATAGTTTTGTTCACATAACGGTTGTTTGTAACACCCAAAACTAAACGAGTTAGATATAGGGTTATATATACCAAAGTGATCAGGGTGAAGAGTGGAGTTCAAATCCGAATGTCTGTCTGTCCGTCCGTCCGTCCGTCTGTGCAAGCTGTAACTTGAGTAAAAATTAAGATATCTTGATGAAACTTGGCACACTTATTTCTTAGCACCATAGGAAGGTTGCTTTCGAAAATGAGCAAAATCGGACCACTGCCACGCCCACAAAATGGCGAAAACCGAAAACACATAAAGTGCCATAACTAAGCCATAAATAAAGCTATGGAAATAAAATTTGTTATGAAGGATCGTACTATTAAGGGACATATCTGGATGTAATTTTTTTGGGGAAGTGGGCGTGGCCCCGCCTCCTACTAAGTTTTTTGTACATATCTCGCAAACCAATAGAGCTATATAAACCAAACTTTCTGCAGTCGTTTTTTTAGCCACTTCCTAATACAGTCCAAAAATGAAAGAAATCGGATCATAACCACGCCCACCTCCCATACAAAAGTTAGGTTGAAAATTACTAAAAGTGGGTTAACTCACTAACGAAAAACGTCAGAAACACTAAATTTCACATAAGAAATGGCAGATGGAAGCTGCACTCAGATTTTTTTACAAAATGGAAAATGGGCGTGGCGTCGCCCACTTATGGGTCAAAAACCATATCTCAGGAACTACTCGACCGATTTCAATGAAACTTGGTTTGTAATAGTTTCCTTACACCCCAATAATATGTTGTGAAAATAGGCCAAATCGCTTCACAACCACGCCTACTTCCTATATACCAGAACTTTGAAGACAATCTGAATCGTTAACTTTACAATATATAAAGTAAGTACTAGTGAAGATATCGGTGCAGAACTTTGCACAAATACTATGTTAATAGTGTGGCAGCCCCATTCTAAAAATCGCCGAAATCGGACCATAGGTTTTTAAGGCCCCATATATCGAACACGAGGACCTAGGTGATTCTAACCTAATATTATGGTTTCCAACTTTCAATGGACTTTATACAATATATATGACGAATATGTGGGTCAAATTGTGTATTATATAATATAAACAAAGTTAAATAAATAAATTGCGAGAGTATAAAATGTTCGGTTACACCCGAACTTAGCCCTTCCTTACTTGCTTATTTTTACTTCAGATGAGCTTGGTAGGAGTTATGTTGTCATCTGGGACGTACCTTTTAATTCGCCAAAGTGCTTGGATCTACATAAGTCGAAGCCGAAGAACTGAGTAAGAAGTAATGAGATAAATTCAGTTCTCTATCCTCAGAACCGATAGTTATCAAACTTAGATCAAAAGGCTTATACTTTGAGAAAAAAGGAAATTGTATGGTAGGATGACGGTAGATGAAATTTTATTCGTAGAATACCCATTCATCTGGTGGTTAAGACGCAATGCGCTTCAAGGCTCCCAATATTACAATCGAAGATAAATTGGGTGTTGTAGTTTGTGGTCAATGCTGCTTTATGTTGTCATCTGGGACGTACCTTTTTTCCTTAGATCCACCGATATGTCACAATAGCAGAATATTTTTCTTCAAAGTGTATATTTAAGGCAACAACAAGATTTTTTGATGAGAAAACAGAGTTCAAATTTAGCGAGCTTAGTAGTGATGAATCGAACAAGACTAATCGAGATATAAAATTTGGTAAGTCTTGAAAGTCTAAAGGTATCTCAAGAATTAGGTGAGTTTTCTAAAGAGTATGATTACATGATGGTGCTTTGAATAAAAGAAATAAAGGTTAGGGGAATGTTAGGGATGAAAAGAAAAAAAGAAACTTCTTGTTAATGCGATTCGAAGTGAAGAGATTTCTGTTTAATTCGCCAAAGTGCTTGGGTCTAAGTCGAAGCCGAAGAACTGAGTAAGAAGTAATGAGATAAATTCAGTTCACTATCCTCAGGCCTGATTATTATCAAACACAGCCCAAAAGGGGCAGTTCCCTTTTAGGAAAAGGGACTTTGGTAATATAGTAGGATAATGAAACATTAGAACAGGTTTTTCCTCTGCGAATATCCAGTCTTATGTTGGTTGATGACTGATTCACGACTCTCAATATGCCAATCTCAGACAAATTGGATGCTGTAGCTTGTGATCAATTCCCTTTGGAGACTCACTCTGAATCTTCATTTTCGACCACATTTCTACTAATTGATTTGGAAAACAGAAAAAATCCGAGAAATGAGGTTTGGCTAAGCCGGGAAGTTCATTGGAAAGTCTCTATTCAATTAGACTCAAACTGAAGTTCTTGTGGTATTAAAAATGGAGCATCAAAAAGCCTACTAATTATTATAATTTACGACGGTTTATTTGGGATATTTTTTGTTATCACTAATAATCAAAAAATTCTCGCCTGAATCAATCAGAATTGTGGCTTTAACACCTACAGCGATGTGGCGTTAGCAATGCTTGTTATTTAAGCCTTCAATGAAATTCCACCGACTGTGACCTTGAGCGAGTCCTTGCGGGAGACATGAACGAATCAATACCACAACACCTGTCTGCATGAGGTAAAAACAACAGCAACACAGCAGCAGCCACATTAATCAGATCAAAACAAAATAATTAAAACTTATTCAAACGAGCTGCGGTGTTGTGTAGGTCAGACACCGCAAACAATAATAGACTGCATTGTCCAGACATTGTTTACATAGATCGACAGCTAAAATTTATACACACATAGGACTACACACATGTGGAGGTAATATAAAACCATTGTAGCAGCGAACAAATGTATGCTTTTCAATACCAAAGGCACTGCGCCTTCATATCAGACATATGAGTGAGTGTGTCATGTCATTCAATTTCAGGCATTGTCTCTGTGCGCACATGGAACCCCCCTCCTCGACTCCTAACACCACCTCAAATCGATTGAACTTACTCATTCTGCGCTGCTGGCGGCGTTCGTAGCACAAAACAGTCATCATCGAAACTCGAAGCCTGCGTGGCATCGTCCAACGGCGGCGGCGTGTTCGATGTGTCAATGTCTGCGCTGACATTTTGCTGCTGCGACTCGGCTGCGGCCAATGCTGTCAGCTTACGGCTGCTGCTGCCGCTGGCCCCGGCGACAAGAGCCTGCAGACCGACGTCATTTTCATCACTGTCGTCTGATGCTGAGCTGTGGCTACTGTGGGAGCTGTGGTTGTGATTCGCATTGTGTTGTTGGAGTTGTTCTTGTTGTTGCTGGTAACAGTGCTGGAGGCTGCAGAGCCCTTCATCATCGTCCGTCTCATCATCACCATCATCCACATCGCTCAAATGCAATGGCGGCGCTAGAGGCAGCTGCAACTGCAGCGTTCTCATATTAAGGCTGCAGGCGAGTGGTGAGTGCGGGTGTGTGATGGCTGGTGAGTTCTTATGACTTGGCTTGCAGTGTTGTAGCCTTGTTGTCAATTTGACATTCTTCACGTCATTGCGGGGCACACTGTTTGCCGCTGGTGTTGTTGTTGTGGCCGATATACTTGTTGTTGTTATTGTTGCAGCTGTTATTATTGCTGTTTCTGCTATTGTTGTTGTTGTTGTTAATATTTCACTTGTTGTTGTTGCTGTTGCTACACCACTGTCTACGCATGCATTTGCGGCACAATCAAGGCTTTGTCTTCGCCCATAACAAGGACATTGTGCGTCAACCGCCGTCGGCATCGAACAAATATTGGCTTTTGGCAAATCTTTGTGTGCAACCGCGTACGCCGTGACGTATGAGCAACGTCGCGTCTCATTTCGCACATTCATTTTGTGGCTCACTTGCTCATAGGCTTGTTGAGGGGGTTGGACGCGTTAATTGCGCTTTCAATTGACGTTTATTAGGGCACTTTTTGATTTCGTGATTTTCACTTTTGCACTTTTTTAAGCTGCAATTTCATTAATTGGCGCGTGAAAGTTCATCTGTTTATTTTCATTAATTAAGGCTTTAATTGTTTGCAGCGATTTTTAATTGCTTTAATACGCTTTGTTGTTTTTGTTGCATGTTAAGTGGTTTGTGTGTATGTGTGCTTTAGTTAATGCTGATTATTTGGTAAGTTTGTTTTATTCTATTTAAGACAAGCTTATACTAACAATAGTAGTAAGCATTCTACATATTTATTGCCGTTAAGAACAGATGCGAGGCCAATCAACCTACTTTAATAATAAATTCAATACTCAAATACCATTTTTGGCAGTTAAAAGAAGTCTTTTGACTTTTAGCATGAATTTGAAATGGCATTCGATTTTACGTTTTTCATCAGAAGTTTTTGTATCTCATTATGATTATTGGTATATAATATGGTTTCTGGCTACTGTAGTATAATTTAAAGATATTTGCGGAAATTTTCCCCAGAGAAATCTACCTAAAAGGTGACGCAGATTGGATTTTTTGTTAGTGGATTATTCTGTTCTATAGATCATATAAATAAATCTCATGAAATAAAAATTCCCATGATATGATAATATCCTAATGGTGGTGCTAGAGTCGAAATACTACTACTAACAACTATATCTAAAACCTGTTTACCGAACTTTTACATCTATTCCACGCTAATACAGTGTTTTCATTACGTCAAATTCTTTGACATTAAACTGACAATAGTAAAATTTCAAATGACAAGTGGTTGTCAATTTCAATTGGCAACATTTTACACAAATATAATAGTTAACATTTTGTCAATTTGAATCAAAATTTTTGCAGATAAATTGCCATAAAAATTAAATGACAAACATTTCTATTCAGCTTACCATGACTGTCATTAAATTTGACTAAATAAAAATTTCACCAAATTGCACAAATATGAGTATATATATGGTTTTTCATTATTTTACACCATTTGAAAATAAATATAATAATATTGTGCATTTTAGCAAATATATCGGAATGTAGGAATCTTATCGAAAACTATCGAATTATTCCAATAGAAGTCTCTAAGGTCAAGCACTGGTCGATTAAATCGATTTATATCGATCTTGGACATTTGTGTCAACATTAACCCAATAAAATATTTGTAGAGATCTGTTTGCATCCCAAACTTATTCTCAACTGAAAATGTTACTTTTTGAGTCCAATTCTCGACATTTGCGGAAAATGTTGCTTTTCTTTTTGTATTCCAAGAAAAGTGCGGCTGAGGCTCATCGAATGCTTTCGGACACGTACGGTGAGGCCGTCTTAAGTGAAAGAACACCGCGAATGGTTTCAACGTTTTAAGAATGGTGATTATGAAGTAGCATGGTGGTGGAAGGGAAAAGATTTTCGAAGATGCTGAATTGGAAGCATTACTCGACTGAAACCATCACAGGAGATCGATACCGAACGCGATTGATTCATTTGAGCCGAGCACTAAAAGAAAAACGGCCACAGTACGAGAAAAGACACGATAAAGTCATTATCCAGCGTTACAATGCTCGGCCTCACGTCGCAAAGGTGGTTAAAAAATATTTGGAGACGCTGAAATGGGAGATCTTACCCCACCCGTCGTATTCTCCAGACGTTGCTCCATTTGACTACCACTTGTTCCGATCGATGGCACGCGGTCTAGCTAACGAGCACTTCAGTTCTTATGAAGAAGACAAAAATTGGATTGATACTTGGATCGACTCGAAATATGAGGAGTTCTTTCGTCACGGAATACGCATGCTGCTAGAAAGATGGTCAAAAGTAGTAGCTAGCGTCGGCCAATATTTTGAATATAATTTTTGGAACCGTTTTTATAGAGTTGTATAAAGTTGTAGACCTAATATTTTTATGGATATTTAAAGTTTCATATTTAGTTTACGCATTCCAATTATATAGGAAAGAAGCTCAATTTAACTTCAAATATAAATGTTAGAGCCAACAATTATTATTTTATCGATAATTATCGAATGAAGAGTGACGATATATTATTAATAAAGTCAAAAATAAAATATAATAAATTAACGAAATGTGTTAGTATATTAGACTTCTGTTGATAAACTACAAAAAGTTATTATTTATCGATAAACGTTAACTGACAAGTTCCAAAAATATAATATTTTATCGATAATTTTTGGAGTTAATTACGTTGATTCACCAAAATTTAACTAAATGCATATGTATAAAACTGGCTTTCCGAACGACCAGCAGTATGAATCTTTCGTTTTATGATTCGAATTATTTAAAAAAACAAATTTTTTTTATGTTATTGTCCATCAAGCCGTTTTATAATGTGGGAAACTATTAAAATTGCTGTTGGTCCAACTACTTCAGAATGTAGAAGAAGAAGGGAAAGAAGCACTGCTCAAACAGAAATATAAGTTACGAAAATTTAACAGCAGCAAGGATGCTAATCAATAATTAAGACGAATAAAGATTTACTGATTTATCGATATTTTTACTACTCTAACTGCATTTGCAATTCTCAGATGGTTCATTAAACTGTTGAAAAATATTGTCATGGTACTATATTTGTATAATTATTTATTTGATTTTAAATTTATTTGCTCACTCATACGTGGAAAACTAACAGTGACCGTAGTATAACCGTAGTCATGGTTGCATTTTGGGCAAAACATTATACACCAAACAAGCTGACTTACTGCGTACTTTTTGCCAGCAAGTTTATCGATGCCAACGGTGTCTGTTTGTGTGTGTGATGTGTGGGTGGGCACAGTGTTGGGCGTTTGCGTACAAACTTTAATATTTATTTCTATGTCGCCATATCACTGCAATTTAGATAACACACTTTGTTTTTGCTAGCAGCACGCAGCGCCTGCCAGTTGTCAGTTGACACTTGCTGATTGCTGTCAGAAGACGAGGAGGGCGGTGGGGATTTGAAGTCCGCCACTAATGAAGTCAAATGCAAATTTCATTTTAGAGGCAACACAACCGACACCACACAACTAATTTGTTTAGGAGACTAGTACACATGTATGTATTTAACACATAACATAGCGTAGCATATATGACATCGCATAGCACACATAACATAGCAAAGCCAGGTCCACCAGGCGCTCAAATGTCAATATATTTACATGTTTGTTTGTGTGTATAAGCATTTTAGCTTTTGGCTGTCGTATATGCTCTGTCATAGCTGTCAGTTAAATAAATGTCTGTTGACATATTTACATAAACATTTATGTGTGAGTGCGTGTGTGTGTGTTACATGCGCGCATTTATTTATTTAAATATTTAGCAGTTACACAAATAAAACGTCATTTTATGGCTTGGCGTATAAATGTTGCGAATTCGCTTGTTTATTTTAAATTTACTACGTTTTTGTTTTGCAAAGTACTTACTACACGTAATTGTGTATTTATTATGTAATCATGCCATTTGCTTAATTACCTGTTTGTTTTACGATAAAGCTAACATTTACATGGGTTTAACTGACGTGGTTGTGAGGGTGAAGTAAAAAAATTTATATTTTTAAATAAAAAATATTGAATATTTTTAAGAAAATTTTGAAACTTTAAAATTTAGAAAATTATTTACTACAAGATACTGCTGATTCTAGCTCAAAAATTTTTGAACAATCACATTTTTAACCAAAAATTTATTCTAAAATCCAATTAAAGGCGAATTGCACACTTTAAAATTGTTTGAAATTTTAAAACAGCTTAAGTCGATTTAGACTAAAGCAGAAATTTTGATTACTAGTAAAACGGTGAGCGTTTATTTTATCCCTGTTCAGCAGCTATTTGAACGTAACGACTCTTAAGTATCATTTCGGTTAAAACAAAATGTCAATTCGGGAATATATTGAACAGATTAAGAAAAAAATTTTTTTTTATAACTTAAGGGGTTACATGGGTTTCGTGGATTCAAAAAATCGACTTTTTGTTATTTTGCTTATTAATTTCTACAACACCTCAAGAATATTGTCCTAAATTTTTAAGTCGATCCGAATAATAGTTTCGGAGATAAGGAAGGTGTGCGCTCCAAGTTAAGTACTATTGTTACTAAAAACTTTAAACGCGTTTTTCTCGGAACCGTGTTTTCAAAGTCGGTTGTCAAATTTTCTCATTAGCTACTACTCAACCGATCTTGATGAAATTTTGCAGAGGTGTTCGAGATACAATTTACTAGTGTTTGAACGAAGGATTTTATTTTTTTTTTTCAATTACAACTATCAAAAAAAAAATGTCAAGTCAATTTGACCGAAATTTTTATTTTTTTGGAAAAATGTTTGCAAAAATTCCAGTTTTCACTTTTTTTGTCTTTCTTTCGTTCAAGCACGAGTTTATGATCTTACCTAAAACACTTATTTTTGTTTTTTTTTTCATTTTGGATGATCCTGTCAGGAGTTATGCTGACAACGCGGACACACCTTTTTCCGAGGGGTCACCGGAAAAGACGTCCCAATAGAAGAGTTTTAATTTTTTTTTTTTGAAAATTTCAGAAATTATTCTTTAAATATGTATCTATAAGACAGAAAAAAGTTTGAATTAAATAAATATTTGTTTTCTATGAAAATATTTTACGCGACAAAACCCATGTAACTCCTTAAGTAAACTTAGCCTTCTTAAAGATATTGCTTGCTCAATCTTTACTGATTGATGTCAAATTTCCATATAGTATTTCTAACGAGATTATCGAAATCGAATTTCGAAATCTTACTCTAATTTCGAATTTTTTTTCTAAAAAAATATTTTTGTTGCGAAACTAGTATATTTTTGGAATTTTTTGCGGAGACAAAATTTTGGAAGAACCCATCGCCGTGTATAAATCTCCAAAAAATCACGCAATAGTTAATTAATTTTTTATTTCCGGAATACGAGTAGACATGTAAAAATAGGTGTTTTTTTGAAGCTATGAAGTGTTCTAAATTTTTAAAAAGTTAACTTCTTAGATGGTTTAATATAAAGACA
This sequence comes from Zeugodacus tau, assembly GCA_031772095.1. Taxonomy (NCBI): domain Eukaryota; kingdom Metazoa; phylum Arthropoda; class Insecta; order Diptera; family Tephritidae; genus Zeugodacus; species Zeugodacus tau. The sequence goes on along the minus strand of CM062650.1, from coordinate 64,645,638 downwards.
GCTTCCAATCCATAATTAATTCTCACTCGCTTTTATTTAAGCTTATAAAAATATACACAAATATAAAATCATACAACAATAAAACCTAATCCCACCATAGTAGTTCTGCAGAGCCTTTAAAGGCATTAAGCTCAAAGCTATGCGATTTTAAAATCAATTTGATAAAAGAAGAATGGCAACGAAATGGCATGGTGACTGTTAAGAGAGAAGTCATAAAAATTGGTATCTACAGATAAGCAAATCGAATTGTGTTTGAGATTTCGTAGAAACGACAGCGCAGAAGCTCACCAAGAATTGGCGAAAACTGCAAAGGAGACCAATACGAGCGCATACAAAATATTGTGCACAGTGAAACCGTAAAAGCAAGTAAAATCACTTAGTAACACACTTGTTGTTGTTATTTTCAACTATTGTTGGTGTTGTTGTTGCTGGTGTTATGCTTGTCGCAACAATTGCGTTTTATGGCAGAACATTTGAGGAGCAGCAGCAGCACCAGCTATCGGCACCAACCATCGACAACAGCAACAACAAAATGTCACTGGGAAATGACAGTTTGTTTGGCAAACGAGAATATCGATTTCAAAAATATATACAGTCATGCAAAGATATGTTTGTAAAAGTGTGTGCGAAAGCATACAAATTGTGCAGCATTTTACTATGTCAGTAAAGTAAGCGACAAAATGTGCAATAAACGAAAGCTTTAAAATTTATTTGTGTTTATTTTGTATGTCTGTATGTATGTGTGTAGTGAATGGGTTTACTGTATATTTATATAACTGAATAAATACATTTTTATTCAGAATTTTATACGTAATACATACGTACGTTTTAGGCCTTTGAGCCTGAGTAGGTGTTAGTCGCTCTATGAGCTACTTTATCCATAAGCTTATGTACATATGGATGTTCATAAACGTATTTGTATAACTGAGGAATTGTAGAGTCGTAAATGAGAGCATTATTTTTCACACAGATAGTATTTTTGTTTTGAAATAAGCAATTCTAAGCGGATTAGATGATGAAATTTCGAAAAGCTTGGAAAATTTCTAAAACGTGTTTAACAAATACGATTTTAAAGCTTTAATCCAACAATGAAAGCTTAAAGCTTCATTCTAAAAAAAGGAAGATTTCAACTTACTGAAAATCATGCTTTCGAATAATAAACTTTGACGCTTTCACTACCATTCTGATGAAAAGTTTCAAAAAGCTCATTAAAAAATAAAAGCTTTAGCAGATTAGATGTTGAAATTTAGAAAAGCTTAGGAAATTTTCCAATCCGATTTTAAAGCTCTAAACAAACAATCGAAACCTAAAGCGGTATTGCCAAAAAAAATAGGGGTCACTAAATTACTAATAATCATTCTTTCAAAAATTCTAAGGAAAAGCTCATTAAAAAATGAAAGCTTTAGTTCTTTAGGCTCTTCCCATGTGTTTTTCGTAAAATGTTTTGTTAAACTATAGTCGCTACACAGACTCACCATCGTATTCTTCAGATTTGTTTTTTTTTTTGGCAAAACTGAGATTGAAGTTGACAAATATTTAATATTCATGGGAGAACTTAAATAAATTCACTAAAGTCAACACCAAAATATTAGCTTTAATAAAATAATTGAAGACATATTCATTAATTATTTCAATAAATTAAGCAATTTCGCAAATTTCTTATCACTTGCACCCATAGCGAGTCAACGATTTCAAAAATAGTCAACGAGCTCATTCAGTAGAAGACGCTTGATGCGACTGAATGCTTCGTTCGTTGTTGTTGCTGTTTAGTGTCGTTGTTGTAGCGGCATGAAACGTTTTTTAAATTAAATTAGAGTATAAGAGTGACATACCCAGTCAGCATATAAATTTAGCTTTCTTCCGGTTATAATGAACCAACTGTTGTGGGAGGATTTCCAACGAACCAGATGAGCTTCAGTTAATAACTTGTCAATTACAGTCATTCATTTCAAATGGATCGTATAACTGTTAAACACAATATTTTGAGTAGAAAATTCCAGTTCAGAGAAAATTTCAAACTGATTTTCAGACATTTAATGAACACCTTACACTATTACAACGAAATGGATGATGGGAGTATTAAAGGAATATTTCTAATGTAGTTAGTTTTATAAAATTTTGAATAATGAATTTAGCATCTCGAAAAAATTTTTCGAAGAAGAGGACACCTTCGCTCAGATAAAAATTACCAGAAATTACGAATACTAAGGAGGTCTCAAGGTCAATCAAGATATCTCGAAATATTCTTCGAAACAGAAAGCAATTCTTCTCACTAACTTTAATTACAAGGCATTATCCATAAAGAAAATGCTCAAAATATTCAGACAAATATTGGTCTCTGTTGCAGAAAAATGCCATGAGACTATCCCATATATTCTTCGTAATTTTTTTTATTGAAATATAGTCTCTAGTCTGACTCATCCATCGATTTCTTCAGATTTGGAAACATTTCCGGTTATCTTAAAAAGTGTAAAATGTCGACGAACCACCCTCATAGGTACATAGCTCTTGAAGCTATAATCTCAATAGAATTACCATTACAATGTAACGACTTGCACACAATAAAATCAAGCGCACTGAAGTTTAATGCCAATTATTGATTTTATTGCGTTATATATAATCTACAAATAGTCTTTTTATGCATACCTGCAAACATACACACACCCTCGGTTATGCGTTAATGGCTATCGCTCAAGCATTTCGTTAACGCGAAGCACTGTTCAAGGAGAGCTTTAATTCTTCTTTTTTATCGTCACTCGCAGGAGATTAACACTATCAGATGCCGCTAGCAGTAGCTGCCATAAAAATTAACGCACACATAGATACATACAAACAACCGTTATTTCTAACATTCTTGCGCTTAACTGAGTTGGCTTGTCGCTGACGGCGAATGAAAAGTCAAAATCGGTAAATACAAACAACAAACAACAACAATGGAAACTACAAATCCAATTGTTGTTGTAGTTGTTGTTCTGTTTTCTGCTGTTGTTGTAACTGCAATTGTCATCACTTGCGGCTGTCTTTCGAATAGACTAATGAATGTCAAGGTTCTACTCTTCCGCTAACGCTTTACTCGCTGCTTTAGGCCAACTCACGCAGTTGAAGAGATAAAGCAAGCGAGAGAAGCTAATGATAAAGAGCATAAAAAATTAAAACAAAAAAACTGTAAATAACAGTAGTTAACTTGAACGCCTTTGTTAGTGGGCCAAGTTTGCGCGTGATGGCTGCCGAAAGGGCGTGTTAATGCAAATGTGCTTCACTCGCAGAAGACTGTCTTCAGCACTGCCCGAGACTGTTTGTTGCCACAAAAAGCGAACACTTGCACTTGACTGGCGTTTAAGTGAAAAACAATATTTTTTTCTTGCGTTTTTGTGTAGCAAATAGCCTATTGTTTATCAGTTTCTAGTAAGTAACCTCATTATCTCTCTCGGATCTCGGGCTTAATACTGTGTACACAGCTGGTCTTCCAAGGACAATGTTGTAGCCAACGTATTGTGGTCGGCAAATGAATGCCGTTTTGTGTTTCGAATTTACAAAAGGGAGTAAGGTGCCACCTGCTTATGACAAGCCTATGATAATGGCGGTTAAGACAATGATTATAGCAAAAAAGCTTACAACATTTTGAAAGCGTTCAGTAACAGTTAAATTTCCGTCACCTTTGTTTCAAAAATAGTATTCTACAAATAATCGAAGATAAAAATGCAGTTTCATTGTCAATTGTTTCTTGCCTAGATTTTCAAGTTTGTGAAAAAAAAACATATTTTTGGCAGAGTTGCCAGCTGTTTTAAAATTTTAATTCAATAAAATTGAAAGTCAATAAATTTTTATTATACAAACTTCAAAGTACAGATGTTTGAAATTTGGATTTAAAAATATTTTTTAGTTGTTGCCACCTATTAAAATCTTTTATTAAAATAAACTAATAAAATAAAGGAAAAATTACAATATTTGATATCCATATTAATGAATCGTTTGAAAAAACTTTCAATTGAAATTTTTATTTTGTGTGGGGATGCCACTTGTGTTATAAATTTAATTCAATAAAATTGATAATCGATGAATTTTTATTAAATAAATTTCAAACTATAGATTGTTATGTTAGAAAGGTTTGGAGTTTAAAATGTTTTTGTTAAGGGTTGCCACTTGTTTAAATTTTTTATAAAAAAAAATTTATCAAATGATTGAAATATTAGAATATTGGTACTAAAACGAGGCGGTCGAAAAAGCTTACAGATGCACAAATTTCTGAAAAGGTTGGCAGCTGGATAAAAATTTAATTCATTAAGTTTGTTAATCGACAAATTTTTATTAAATAAATGTCAAAATAATTTTTTGGACTTTAAAATATTTTTGATAAGAGTTGTCACGTGTTAAAATTTTTTATGAAAATAAAGTGTATAAAATTTAAGCGTTTGAAAATGTTTTCAGATGATAATATTTCTTGAACAGGGATGCCACCTGGGTAAAAAAATTAATTCAATAAAATTGATAATCGATAAATTTTTATTAAATAAACTTAAAATTATAGATTTTTAAGAACGTTTAGATTTTAAAATATTTTTTATAAAGGTTGCCAGCTGTTCAAATTTTGTATCAAATGAAATAGATCAAATAAATGAAAAAATAATAAAAAAAAATTACTAATGAAAATAATTTGAAATTTGTGTAAGGCTGCCTGGATAACATTTTTAATTTAATAAAATTGAAAATTAGCAAATTTATAGCATGTGGAGATCAAACTAAAGAGGCTTCAGAAAGATTTGTTATTTAAAAAAATGTTGCCACTCTTTTAGAATTTATATTCAATTATTATTTTTTTAATAAATTAGATAGAATTTATATATATACAACAGCTTTAAGAAATAATTTAATTTGGTTGATGTAATTCATTACAACGTAAACATCATAGTCTCAATCTTAAGCTTCGTATAGTATTGGAACCCTGTAAGTACGTATAAACTGTCTATTAGTCAAACACAATTGTAACCATTTATGATAATCACGTATTAGTTTGATTTATGAAGTTAAGAGTTATATATGCGCAGTAGATGTAGATACGTGCTTACATTTGTTGCATCTTTCCACTGCAAGCCATTGCATAGTGTAAATGTTACTTATACGCCACGTACAACCACAGTCAACATGATAAATGGACTGTAAAAATACTTTTCATTCATATTTTATTACTACAGATATTTTTCTTACATATATACAATTTATGTGTTACTCAATGGAAATTTAAGATTTACAACAAAGCTCAGTATAAGTTAAGTTACAGCAATTCAATGCAGAAGCAAACATAAATTACACATTGCTGTAGGTCAGGTTGTAAGCGAAGACACCTGATATTACAAAAATAAATATTAGCTTGTAAGAAAGCAAGTAAAAGGTGTTTATTGTAATAGAGAATGATTGGCAAATATTTTACTGTAATAATATTGACTTATTGAGCAAGTGTGTGAATTGAATAAGTACATATTATGTAGGTAGGTGTATATAATACATACATATATAGGAAGAAACCTTTATTCTTTTTAGAATAATATTAGTTAGAGCAGCAAAACATACGCGTGTTGTTGCACTTTTTGTGTGAAAGTTTGTGAACTCACTTGCTTGGTTCGCGATATTTGCAGTTTAAAGTAAATTTGCTTATTGGTTGAGTGCTTAAATATTGATTTTACTAAAGTGAAAATTATCTAGAGCTGCTGTTTTTACGTCAATATGTAAATAAGTCAAAATATATACATATGTACAGTACAATCGCAAAAAACAACTCTGAATAACAACAGTCTGTGCTATTTAGGTTTACTTCCAAATTTAGTATTTCACATACTGATTTTTATCAGCGATGTCTCAATAAAAAAAACTAAAAAAAAACACCTAACAAAGCTCCAATAACTAAACTAACAATAACTATAGTAATAAAGAGACCTTGACGCACAATTGCTGCCTTGATGGGGCACGATAAATTTTCAAAAGAAAATCAATAAACGAAGAAAATTCGAAGGTAAAGTGTTTACAACAAAGAAAAGATTGGCAGCAAAGGCCAAGCACACATACACATACCAAAATAATTGTAGAAAGGATATGCAATTAATGACAACAACAACAATAAACAAAGTTAATACACACGACACTACACTTTCAAAATATTTTTAATTATAATTATTATTGAATTTTTTGATAATTTTTTTTTTATTAAAAAACAATTTTTTTTTAATTAATTTTTTTTTTTAATTATTTGTATTTTTTTAACAAACTTTTGTTTATAAAATTTAATTTTTTTTATTTGTTATTAATATTGTTTTAAATTTTTTTAATAAATTTTTTTTTAATACAAATTTTAATTTTTTTTATAAAATATTAACTTCAAATTTTTTTAAATTTTTTATTTTCATTAATTTTTTTTTGCTAACAATTTAATACTATTTTACCACTTTATAAACCTTCACTTTCCACAAATCACACACAGATAAATCTCACATATCCACTTCGTCGCCGCCAACGTGCTTCTGCATGTCACTTCGTCTCGAGACAGACTAAGCCCACACAACGGTGTTGCGGCGCAAATCTTAAACAAAAAAAATCCAATAAAGTTCTAAGCTATTCACTTGAAAATTCTCAAAATAATTTGCATTGACTGCCGCCTATATGAGCGGCGCTTTAATTCACTTAAGTTGGCACACCGTGCCAGCTATAAGTGTGGCGGCGACTACTACTTGATAAACATGCAAAGTGTTGCGAAAACAATTTCGGTTGCGACGCCAATAAAGTGATTTTAATAATTTACATACATACATATAAATGACGAACTAGTGTGTGGTAAGGTAGTTAAAGGATACGGTGTGACTTTTATATAATAATCGATAATACAGTGTGTGTGAAATGAATCGACTTAACCTCAAAAAGGAAGGGTATCTCGCAAAAGAAAAGCAAAATGTGACAAATATTTTTTTTGTTTTTAATTTTCATTATTTAAAAAATATTTTTATTTGGAATTTTTTAATATTTTTTTTTTTATTTTTTTTTAACTTTTTTATAATTTTTTTTTTAACTTTTTTATAATTACATTTTTTTTTTAATTTTTATTTAAATTATTTTAGTTTAAAAAGGATTTCTGTTAATTTCAATGGATTATAAGAATTCATTTTGTGTTAATATTTAAAAAAACTTAAGTCGACTTAAGCTAATGTAAAAAATGTAAGATATTTTAACAAAATTTTTAAATATACCACATTCTGTTTTAATATAAATAATATTTAAAACAAAAATGTACATTGATTGCAAAAATCTATTTAAAAAATTACAATATTTTGCTACTTTTGCTGAAAATACCTACTTTCACTTAAGTCGACTTAAGCTATTTTAAAAAAATATATATCGAAGACAACCTCAAATTGCAAGAAAGTTAATATAAATTGAAAATCGCACGGATTAAAATCAATTTATGTCTTTTCGGCCATAATTTCCTTACAGTAATGACGAGTCATTTCAATTACAACAAACAAAAACATGAAAAGTTGTTTTATGACGTGTAGGCTTCACGCGAATAGTTGTTGTTATCTCAAGGCGCTTTGCTGTAGGATTTAAGTGATTTGTGTTACGAAAGCATGCGAAATACAGACATACGTACATATATATGATATTAATAAATAAATCGATTTGTATTTTTATAGTTTATGTATACCTATAAATATGTCTGTTGCTGTAGTTTGTATGTCACTTTAATAAATGCCAATTTATCAATAAATGTGGGCTGAATTAATTGTGTGTTTTAATGTGACATTAATATTAGATGTTAATACTCAAGTAATTTCGCAAAGGTACAGTGAGACCTTGATATATGTACATATGTATATTTTAATAAATTTTAATAAAAAATTTTTTTTTTTTTTATTTTTCGTTGGAGATGGCGAAAAATATTAGTTTAATCAACACAACTAAGCTTCATATGAAAGCAAGCCCACTTAACTAAAAAAAAGCTTGACGGGAGGTGACCTAAATAGTTCATATTAAAATTCAAATAAAATTTCAGAACTAATTATGTTGTTCTAGTTTAATTAAAAAAATAGGTCAATGACTTTAAGGCGAGCAACAAGTAAAAATCAGCTTTCTTTCTAAACACATACTCGTACATAAGTCCTAACTAATATAATCACAATAAAAGTTCACTTCATTATATCCGCGTTATTAAAAATAGCTTTCGACAAAATTTCTTATCTCATCACCAGACACATGAAACAAAAAATATATAAAAGCATGAATTTTCAAAAAAAATATCGCGCAAGTCATTGGTGTTGTAGCACCGCCGGCTGTGGGTTATCAGCGTTGTGGATGCCCACGAACTACTTAGCTGGGTTAGAAACAAAAATGTATTATTGTTGTTGTTGTTTTTTATTTAAACAATCAAACGTGCACGCGTTCTTTTGTTGGTACATAAATTTATTTATTTTTATAATTTTCTTTATTAATAAATATCACGGCGCGCACAAATTCTTGTCCATTTTAGTGGAACGTGTGCGATTTTAAGTTTTTTATTGCCGACACCAGGCGAGTGTGTCTGACTGTGCGATTAGAGTACAAAAACCTCGTTAAGTGTCTGAATTAATGTGAATTTCGGGCTCTAATCAGTTAATTGAGAGTGTATACATTCATATATTTGAAATATATATGAATGAGCTCAAAAGTTAGCTTGAGGAGCTCCGGACTCTTTCTTCTCTAAGAATAATTAAAAAGTAGAATTAATAAGGGGATTTAAAAGTATGCTCTAGGAGCAGAAATTTAGCAAGAATGAAGAGTTAATCTCTGAGACTGAATATATTTTGAATACAATCCCACTGCTTAAATGGTGAATTTGAAAAAAAATACAGCGCTAAACCACAGCTAAATTCGGGTTAGTTCTTTCTCGTGGTTGGTATTTTTCGTATCTTATTAATTAAATTTATTTATAGTTACCAGTTAGTCATAAATTCTTTATATTTTTCTATGACCAGATGCTCTTTTACATACCTGAAAATAAGAAAATGACAATTGTTAGTAAAAATTTTAAATAAAATTATTTAATTTATAAAAATTTTTAGTTATGAAAATAATTTTAACCCATAACAAGTAAGTTTTGTGTAACCGAATTTTTTACACTCATAATTTATTTATTTTATTTCATTCAAATAACACAAAATTTGATCACTATATTTGGAATACAGTCTATTAAAATATTAACCTATATATGTACATATATGGTATAAAACTCATCGGAAGTTTGAATCTCATAATAATATTAGGTATATGGGTCATAAGTAAAGTAAATAACCGATTTCACCCATTTTTGGAACAGAGACACTTTATTAGAAGAAAAGTATTATATATCAACTTCTAAAAATACCGGAGAGATTTACCAATATTTTCGGTAAAAAATTATCCAGGCACCGAGGTCCTCAAGTTATAGTCAAATTTGGACAACTTTTAGATGAGCGATGTCATACCTCCAATGTATGTAGTATCAGTTTTATCCCGATATCTTCAGTGGTTTTTGATTTATATATTCACACCAGCGTTACTATTTATAATACTGTACCATTTTAAGAAAAGCGAGCAAAAACAGATTTTCGTTTCTCTTGATTAAGAACAGATTAATCTATGCGGTATATGTACATATCATACGACAAGGTTGTTACTCAAAATCATCAAAATAAGGTTTCGATTTATTGGGATTATTTCTTGAACAGCATCTATATTCGAGTATAACATCTGATTTTGAATAATTTTTCCAAAATTCTTTGATCTAACTAATCAAATATGATTGTTACCAATTTAAATATCATTCTCCATGCTTTTGTCTTAAAATATATGAAATTGTTCTGTAGAAACGACAGATGACGCCAGACTACATAACGTAGATTTGTCAAAAGCCCGAAAACAAAAAGCAATCCACATATTATTGATAAAAAACTAACAATTTGCTTAATTCTTTCTGAATGAGGTCGATTTTTATAGACTTGAGTTCGATCAGATCAAAGTGTATTCAACAAAGTGAACAAAGTATTTGACACACCCGCTTTTGACAATAAAATAGTAAACAATACATGTATTTGTTTACATTAACCCGTCTTTTTTAACTTTAACAATATAATATATATTGATAAAATTGTTTGCAATTTGTCAGTTGGAGCACAAAACCTTAGTAAATTGCTTCCATGAGTTGTTTTGCCTAAGCAGAAAGTATTCGGCATTTTCTTTTATTCATTTAAAAAATATTTTTTTTTGGTTTGAAATTTGTTTACTTTTGAATTTCAAAATTTGAATTTTTGAATAAATGTATGGGTTAAATCAATGGCAACAAACATGTCACATTCGGGTAAAAAATTGTGATATGTCATATACCTGGTTCACTTTGTTGAATACACTTTGGATCAGATAATATTTTTGATGAAAAATTCATACAAAATTTAAAAATCAATTAAAAATATTTTGTACAGTTTTATTTAATGAAACTGGATATAAAGTAAGTGAATTTTCAATTTATTTTTTTTTTAATCTGATTTATTTATTTTTTTAATTAAGTCATCTTTTAACTAATTTATAATAATTCATTTTCAAAATTTATTCCGGAAATTGCAAACATAATCATTCTATTTAAATTCAATTCACTATTATTTTTTAATCAATTTCCATTTAAATAATTTCTGTGTACATTTCACCACCACTGTACCAAAAATCCAAGTGTCATTCCCATTTAAACTCATTTAGCATCACACTGCAAAAGCTGCAATTACAAAGCATATGCTAGATCTATACACAACCACAAACACGCACACACTCAAACACCTTCGCGTGCATAATTTACACAAAATAGGTTTATCTTTATGATCTGATTTATTAGCGCGTTTCTGGGTAATTTATATTTTATTGCCGCATACGCGCACCGTACAGCTGCACTCGCATATATGTACTCATATGTCTGTATGTATGTGTTTGTGGCTGCAAAGTACAAAGACTTTATTCAGATTTAATTTACATGCCAAAATTATTTGTTGTGGTCATCAGTGGCTCATCAAGGCGGCCGCAGCAATAAATTGAGCTATTTGAGCTTGCGGGCTGCTGAAAGGTATGCCACTGTGTATGAATGTGTATGTTTAGGTTGTTGACAGCGGATGACAGCCGTTGGCGGCCTCTGACATTGAATGGATGCGCTAATGAATTCCCACCAACAAGATAAATGTCTCTTCTGGTTGTTGACAAAGAAAGGCCGATTGTAAGTGTGTATGTTGGTGAGTCAATGATATTTGAATTGTTGTGGCAATTAAATAATTGCTTAGCTAAATCTGACATCATTAACCCTTAGTTGATTGGTTGGGGTATAAGTGACAATATTTTGAAAGTATTTCGTAAGGTGGAAACTTATATTTTTATATTTATACCCGGAACAGGTTATTAAGTTTGTCACGAAGTTTGTAACACCCACAATGACGCGTCGGAGGCCCTAAATAAAGTATATATATAAATGATCAGTATGTTGAACAGAGTTGATTTAGCCATGTCCGTCTGTATATATACGAACTAGTCCTTCAGTTTTTAAGATATCGTTTTGAAATTTTGCAAATGTTATTTTCTCTTCAAGATGCTGCTCATTTGTCATCAATCAAGAGCTTGTATGGAAAACTTCCGCATTTTACTACATATCTTCACGAAATTTGGTGTGAGTTATTGTTCATAGAAATAATTTTATCTCGGAATAAATTGTTCAGATCGGTTCACTATAGCATATAGCTGCCATACAAACCGAACGATCGGAATCAATGGCTTGTATGGAAAACTTCCGCATTTTAGTACATATCTTCAGGAAATTTGGTGTGAGTTATTGCCCATAGAAATAATTTAATCTCCGGAAAAATTGTTCAGATCGGTTCACTATATCATATAGCTGCCATACAAACTGAACGATCGGAATCAAGGGCTTGTATGGAAAACTTCCGCATTTTACTACATATCTTCACGAAATTTGGTGTGAGTTATTGCTCATAGAAATAATTTAATCTCAGGAAAAATTATTCAGATCCGTCCACTATATCATATAGCTGCCATACAAACTGAACGATCGGAATCAAGGGCTTGTAAGGAAAACTTCCGCATTTTACTACATATCTTCACGAAATTTGGTGTGAGTTATTTCTCATAGAAATAATTTAATCTCCGAAAAAATTGTTCAGATCGGTTCACTATAGCATATAGCTGCCATACAAACCGAACGATCGGAATCAATGGCTTGTATGGAAAATTTTCGCATTTGACGTGGTATCTTCACGAAATTTGACATGGATTACTGCTTAAGGTAATAATATAATCTCCGAAGAAATTGTTCATATCGGTTAACTATATAACCTTAATGTTTCTAGCAAACAACCCGGCTAAAAAGAATTAGTAAAATGTTTTATTTTTTTATACTCTCGCAACAAATGTTGCTAAAGAGAGTATTATAGTTTTGTTCACATAACGGTTGTTTGTAACACCCAAAACTAAACGAGTTAGATATAGGGTTATATATACCAAAGTGATCAGGGTGAAGAGTGGAGTTCAAATCCGAATGTCTGTCTGTCCGTCCGTCCGTCTGTGCAAGCTGTAACTTGAGTAAAAATTAAGATATCTTGATGAAACTTGGCACACTTATTTCTGGCACCATAGGAAGGTTGCTTTCGAAAAGCAAAATCGGACCACTGCCACGCCCACAAAATGGCGAAAACCGAAAACACATAAAGCGCCATAACTAAGCCATAAATAATGCTATGGAAATAAAATTTGGTATAAAGGATCGCACTATGAAGGGGCATATCTGGATGTAATTTTTTTGGGGAAGTGGGCGTGGCACCGCCCCCTACTAAGTATTTTGTACATATCTTGCAAACCAATAGAGCTATATAAACCAAACTTTCTGCAGTCGTTTTTTTTGGCCACTTCCTAATACAGTCCAAAAATGAAAGAAATCGGATAATAACCACGCCCACCTCCCATACAAAAGTTAGGTTGAAAATTACTAAAAGTGGGTTAACTCACTAACGAAAAACGTCAGAAAGCCTAAATTTCACATAGGAAATGGCAGATGAAAGCTGCACTCAGATTTTTTTACAAAATGGAAAATGGGCGTGGCGTCGCCCACTTATGGGTCAAAAACCATATCTCAGGAACTACTCGACCGATTTCAATGAAACTTGGCTAGTTTCCTTACATCCCAATGATATGTTGTGAAAATAGGCCAAATCGCTTCACAACCACGCCTACTTCCTATATACCAGAACTTTGAAGACGACCTGAATCGTTTACTTTACAATATATAAAGTAAGTACTAGTGTAGATATCGGTGCAGAACTTTGCACAAATACTATGTTAATAGTGTGGCAGCCCCATTCTAAAAATCGCCGAAATCGGACCATAGGTTTTTAAGGCCCCATATATCGAACACGAGGACCTCGGTGCTTCTAACCTAATATTATGGTTTCCAACTTTCAATGGACTTTATACAATATATATGACGAATATGTGGGTCAAATTGTGTATTATATAATAAAATAAAGTTAAATAAATAAATTGCGAGAGTATAAAATGTTTGGTTACACCCGAACTTAGCCCTTCCTTACTTGTTTTTACTTCATTTTTCTTACGTCTTTAGATTTGCTGAAACACATAGTAACTAAAAGAAATGCACCTGTGAAGGGTATATTAGCTTCGGTACAGTTTTGTTGTTTTTATATTTTTTGGTACTTTCAATATTTGTTTGATTCGGTTCCAACAGTGTTTCACCTTAATTTCATTTTCAATCGAACTACATTCCGAGTTATGTTGACAGTTATGTCAATTACCCTTTGACAGTTGACCAACTAATTTGATTCCTTCTCACCACTGTACATATGTAAGCGTTCAAATTTATTACGGTTGAGTAGAGTTGGACCGAAATCGAAATTTATTTAATTGCGTTCAAAACAAATACAATGTGTTATAGGTCAGAGGTGATATGAGTTGGTGAAATTAGTTTGCGTTGATTGATTTGGACAAAATGGAATGTGCAAAATAATATGAATTTCAACGATTTTTGAAAATTATTTTCAATATTTTATTAGAACTTAGATTTTATGCGTAGCCATATTTAATTAAATTCACAAAAATTTAATGGAAATTCATTTAAGACTGCTGTGTACGAATACTGAGAAAACAATTTAATAATATATTTCTGCAGAATTTATTAAAGCAACTTATTTGGAATATTTGTATAACATCTCTGTCAGCCATGGTATGCAAATTGGCAGCATGATAAATCAAATATTTCAAATATGTGTGCTTTCTTCGTAGACATTTTAAGGCTGCTGCTGGTGAATGGGAGGGAAAGAGAGTGCAACAGAGAAAGTGGGCTGGTGTTAAATTGCAAGAAAATTTGTCATTTAGCCTAAAAGCCAGCTAAATATTTAGACTAAATTGTATTGATGAGTTTAATGGAGATTAATATGACATTGAAAAGCTTTGAGGAGGCTTTTAAGAGAGGAAAATTATGAATTATTAAACCATTTAAGATTAAATAAATGCAAAAGATATGAGAAAATATTATTCAACTCAAATTATTATCAATTTTCCTACTCATATATTCTTCTTAAAGTCTCTTCACATTAACTGAGAGAAATATGTATTTTAAATGTGTCATAAAACCTAATTTAAAACAAAAAAGGAATCCACTTCATTGTCACTCAAGTGAAGAAGAGTTGCCAAAGTCAAAGCAAAGTTCACCACAAATGAGGCTAATGGAATTTTCATTTTCCCAACTTGGAAAATCAGTTCTTTCTTCTTTCTTACTACTTTTATCCTTTGTGTATAGAATTTGCATGTAAAACATTTCACATTGAAATTGCACACACAGAATATGTTGAAGAATGGCATTTCTGCTCAGGTAGTGGTACAGTGTGGTTTGCGGCATATGACAATTGTTGTTGTGATTTAATATTACAACGTGTATATTAAATTTATGCAACATTCGCTGCTGGGGATACTTGAGGTTATGTAAGTATTTTACCAGTCGGCAAAACTGTTAATATTTGTTAAAAGAGAACTAGTTAGTTTGGGACTAGTTGGTCACTAGTGAACATAACACTGCAGTGATAGTAGTTACTTTTGAGAGAGAGAGAGAAATAAACGGAGAGAGATGGAAAGAAAGGGAGATACAGCAGCAGGGAGAGAAAGAGAGAGGAACAGGCAACAGAAAGAGAAAACTAGAGAGAATACTAAATTCTTGTAAACTAGTCACAAACGAAAAATCTTTTATAAGAGTGTACAGCTACTGGCGTACGCCGATGATATCGATATCATTGGAAACAACACCCGCGCCGTTAGTTCTGCTTTTTCCAGACTGGATAAGGAAGCGAAGCGTATGGGTCTGGTTGTGAACGAGGACTAGACGAAATATCTTCTGTCATCAATTTTGCCAACAGGTGCTACTATGGACTGAGTGGGCAATTGAAAAGTAAAGTCCTCTCTCGACGAACAAAAACCAAACACGTCCCTCTTCATTCCCGTCCTACTTTACGGTGCAGAAGCGTGGACGATGTCAACATCCGATGAGACGGCACTAGGAGTTTTCGAGAGAAAGGTTTTGCGGAAGATTTATGGTCCCTTAAACATTGGCAACGGCGAATACCGCAGACGATGGAACAATGAGCTAAAGGGTGATTTTTTAAGAGCTTGATAACTTAAAAAAAAAAAAAAACGCATAAAATTTGCAAAATCTCATCGGTTCTTTATTTGAAACGTTAGATTGGTTCATGACATTTACTTTTTGAAGATAATTTCATTTAAATGTTGACCGCGGCTGCGTCTTAGGTGGTCCATTCGGAAAGTCCAATTTTGGGCAACTTTTTCGAGCATTTCGGCCGGAATAGCCCGAATTTCTTCGGAAATGTTGTCTTCCAAAGCTGGAATAGTTGCTGGCTTATTTCTGTAGACTTTAGACTTGACGTAGCCCCACAAAAAATAGTCTAAAGGCGTTAAATCGCATGATCTTGGTGGCCAACTTACGGGTCCATTTCTTGAGATGAATTGTTCTCCGAAGTTTTCCCTCAAAATGGCCATAGAATCGCGAGCTGTGTGGCATGTAGCGCCATCTTGTTGAAACCACATGTCAACCAAGTTCAGTTCTTCCATTTTTGGCAACAAAAAGTTTGTTAGCATCGAACGATAGCGATCGCCATTCACCGTAACGTTGCGTCCAACAGCATCTTTGAAAAAATACGGTCCAATGATTCCACCAGCGTACAAACCACACCAAACAGTGCATTTTTCGGGATGCATGGGCAGTTCTTGAACGGCTTCTGGTTGCTCTTCACCCCAAATGCGGCAATTTTGCTTATTTACGTAGCCATTCAACCAGAAATGAGCCTCATCGCTGAACAAAATTTGTCGATAAAAAAATTTCGAACCGAACACTGATTTTGGTAATAAAATTCAATGATTTGCAAGCGTTGCTCGTTAGTAAGTCTATTCATGATGAAATGTCAAAGCATACTGAGCATCTTTCTCTTTGACACCATGTCTGAAATCCCACGTGATCTGTCAAATACTAATGCATGAAAATCCTAACCTCAAAAAAATCACCCTTTATATGTATTATTCGACGACATAGACATAGTCCAGCGAATAAAAAAACATCGGCTACGCTGGCTAGGTCATGTTGTTCGAATGGATGAAAGTGCTCCAGCTCTGAAAGTATTCGATGCAGTACCCGCCGGAGGAAGCCGTGGAAGAGACTTCCACTCCGATGGAAGGACCAGGTAGAGAAGGACCTGGCTTCACTTGGTGTTATCAATTGGCGCAAAACTGCCAAAAGGAGAGATGGACACGGCTATAATCGCGTAAGCGCTGTCTACGCCAATCAAGTAGAAGAAGTCACAAACGTACTAGTTTGGAATCAGCCCACATAGCTGTAACCCAAATAGTCCAGAGACCTGTATAAACCTACTCTTATGCGCAAAGGAAGGGGAAGAGAGTGCGACAAAATACGCAGCAGCAGGACAATGGCTGACAGTAGTAACGGTAAATTTTTTAAAAATATGTGTATGTGCAATTTTTCATTTGCCTTGCAAATATTTGTTGCATTTACAAGTGAACATGTACTTTTCGCACACACTGTACACTGTATGTACAAATTGCTGGTATAATTGTGACAACGGTGTTGGCGGGTTGGCTGAACACACAACGAAGACACAGCTAAAGCAATTAAAGCAATGACATGCAAGCCGGTGGAAGGACCCAGTTATATACAAATATATACAAAAGTACCGCTATATATATGTACATATTTCAATGCATTTACAGTTGTGAGAGATTTGCAAGGCTTCACACAAATTCATGTGATGAAATTAAAGCCAGTCGAGACCCTGCACCTCCGTCAATGCGAAGCTTTAATCTCCAGTGAAACCACCGCCGAGCCGGCTGTACCCCGTTATATCATAGAAAAAGCAAATAAAAAAACGTTATAGTCAAGCCACCATCGTCAGCTTCGAGCGTATTTTATGCGACGCTGTTGCATGCCACACCGTTATATACCCGCCATTGCAGCGTTGCTTGCGTGTTGGGGCATTGCATGCCACATGCAGGTGTCATCCTTCATTTTCATGCATTCCTGAGTTGTAAATTTTCCGGAAAATTTTTGAGTGGCCCACCTCGTGTGTGTGCGCCGTAATTGATTGCGAATTCTTTGTATTCACACGCGGAGGTGCAACACGCCAAGCGAGAGAAAATCTGCAGCAGCCCCGACAAGAAGTGTGACTTGAAAAAGTTTACACATAAATTTCTTTCTCGCATTCAACAAGCGTTAAAGCGATTTTGCCGCACGTACTCGCGTGTAATTAAAAGCGCGCACAGATAATTGAAAGAGTGCGCGGCATAAAAAGTGCGAAATTAAAAAGGAATTAGTGGAGAGAAATTTTGTGGAATTTCTTTTGAATACAAAGATGGAATCTATTAGAGAGAAAGAAATAGAAAATGAAGAAAATGAAAGAAAGGGAGAGTCTACGAGAGAGATATTGAAACAAAAAACGAGAGAGAGGCAGTGCTTGTGAAAAGAGACAGATTCAGAGAGTGTACGAGAAAGATAATGAAAAAGAACGAGAGAGAGAGTATGTGGGAAAGCAACAGATGGAGTTGTGAAGCTTATTGAGTTTTCGCTCTTTCTTCTAGATATTTTAGGCAACCAAAATTTGAAGACAGAGAACATACTTTTGTAAAAGAGGTCTTAGGACCACAGCTCGAACCGCTTAAATCTTATTGAGCATAAAAAGTAATTTTTATCTTATCAAAAAGGTCCGAGGAATCTTATGTTTTAATTTCAAGATCCCGAAGACATCCTATGTTTTCAGGACCCATCAAAACCTGGTATTTTTCGACTCAAATCTCGGATTTTTCGATCAAGAAATCAGGTTCCAATAATTTAGGTATTCTTTGAAAACCCAAGTGCCTCAGAATATACGAAAATCCGATGATTTGGTATTTAAGAATATGAAATCAGGTCAGTTATGAACATATACCTTGGAAATCAAAAGGGTACGAGGAATCTTAAGTTTTAATTTCAAGATCCCGAAGGCTTTCTAGGTTCTCGGGATCAAGAACTCAGGTTCCAATAATTTAGGTATTCTTTGAAAACCCAAGAGTCTCAGAACCTATGAAAATCCGATGATTTGGGATTTAAGAACATGAAATCAGGTCAGTTATGAACCAAGGTATATGATCATGTTAGACCGTTATGCTAAAATAACATTTTAGTAATTTATATTGGCGAAAAATCAACAATTTCTACTTAAATCGAACTAAAGAACAATATCTATCTAATATATACAGTCTATATGTCAATATATAACTCACTACTTTGCAGAGCATGATACTCAAGATCCTCACGTACTGAAACCATTCTTCTTACAAGGTGTGATACAAACATACAAATCTATAAACAATGAAATATGCAATTTGGCATGCAGGTTGATCCTGGAAGCCCAAAAGCGACGACGACGACCACCAACCCGCAACCGGCCAAAGATTGTCAGCTTACCGCGCTGACGCACAAACGCGGTTGCCGCGCCAATAGCATTTTCCGCTACTTTTATTCATATATTTTATTTTGATACTTTAATGCCATCCGGCATGATAAATACTTTTATATATTTGCACGGAATTTGCGTTCTGCGACAAATTTGTATGCAAACAAAGGACCAAGCTACCACCAACAAATATCACCAAAGAGAGTGTACAAAGGAACTGAGCAAGCAAGCGTCGTCGATGAGAAGAAAATGAGGGTGAGGTGCAAGTATAAAAACCGGAAATGCAGCACGGTGTAGCGTAGCAGAGACGTGCGTGACGTGCGGTGGTGGCGCAACCGGCAAAAGCAAAAATATGCTTGAGGAAAAATAAATGGCGCAAATGAACGGAAATGGCTGAAAATCTGCAAAAATGTTTACACACCTACGAGTTTTACTGAGGGAAATCACAATATTTGCCAGGCAAGCTGATTGCTATGACGTTGCGAGTGGAACGAGTGTACTAGGGCAGTGAAGCCTTTGGTGGGTTCTTGTGAAGAAATATAGGTTGTTGCATGGAGTGTAAGTATTATTGTCTGAGATTTTGACGCTAAATGCTGAAGATTCCTCAAACAATATTAAACGAGGGAAACATGTAGCTCTATGATCGAATGACAATGTCGAAAATAAGGCTGGAGTATATTACCCGAATATTATACTTTCTGAGAGAGATATTTTAAACTGACAACTCAACTGAAATTGAACCTGACATCTCTGTTGATTTTATTGACAACTAAGCTCACCAATTAGAGTTTAAGATTTTGTGTTTAGGACTAACATGTCTTTTAAAAAGTGCTTAACAAACTCGAAGTTTAATGTGATACTCTTTATATATAGGTTCTATGTAGACTTTCTGTCAAACTAGTGAACGGTGTTATCAAAAACAGGGTTGTATCACCATAAACACCATACAATGTTGTTTTCAAGACAAGTAGAGTTTAATGTTGAACACCGAAATACTCGACAAACTCGAGTTTATGTCGGAAGAAAGTAGTTACTTTCTCCCATACAACTTACAAGTTAGACCACCAAAAGAGAGAGAGAGGGTTAAGTTACTATTAGAAGCTCAGTGAATACCAAAGCCCGAAATTCATAACCCAAAAGCATTAACAGCTGAAGAAACAATTGCTTCGATATTGGTACAAAGCACATAAATACGAATATTCATTAAAAGAAAAGCTTAAAGGAAGACGGGTGATTTTTTTATGTAAACAAGTGAAGGAAATTCGTTTAATAAATCTTACAACAAAGCAACAATGATCAAAATACAAAACAACGAAAATACAATTAAAATTGAAACGAAAATTATTTTTGTTTGTATTCATAAGCTTCTCATTCATATTGCATTATTCTGGCTTTTTTATAGAATTATTGCGCAATATTTGTTTAATTATTAATAATTGTGAGAAATGAATTCTTACATTGCATAAGAATAGATTACGAGAAATAAAGCGTACTTGAAAGTGAATAAAGAGTAAATAAGGTATTAAGAAAGCTGTTTAAATATTGGTCGAAGAACAATAATGTGAAAGAACACGTCCAGGAAGGATGAAATTTTTCTTAACTTGCTTATTGATATTATTGTTGTTTTAATAATTTTTAGGTGTTTATGCTCCCAGCTTATTGTTTAAGAAAGGAAAATAAGATTTGCTAATTTCGAATTGGATTACAATGGCAGTTGATCTTTCATACAAAGTTAGAGGATAGCATAGTCAAAAGACCAAACAATGTTTCGTTAGTTGTATTGTTTGTGGCACTGTCTTGAATTATAGTCAAATTGAAGTGGGTTCTAGCATACTCAATGCTCTAAAATCTGAACAGTGTTGAAATTCATACATTTTACTATCATTTCACAAAGTTAGATGCATCTAAGTTTGCTCAAAACAGGTAAATTCTCAAATTTTATCACAAATTATAACACATCGAGAGATCCAAACAGATTTTGAACAGTGACAGATTTGCTTGCCTTGAATATTGCTAGTTGTTGCCTAAAGTTTAAAGAAAATAAATATTCAAAAACTTCAATCGTTCTATTTCAAAGGTTTTATGAGAAACCTGAACTAAAAATTTGGTAAAATAATCCCAAAGTGAGGGGTTGCTAGTTTCTTAGAAAAATTTTGTGGAAAATATTGCCACAGTTTCCAGTAAACAGATTAAAGTGGTAAGTTTTATAAGATTTGTCAGCATTTATTTAACAGATTTCTTCGAAGAAATAAGGTATAGAGTCTTCGGTAGAAGGGAATAGAGAACGTTGAATTATTCTTACTTACTTTCATACTTTTGCTTAGGGTTTTAGTTTATTCTATAGATTAAATATTCTTCTGGTTCTAGTAGATCAAAAACAATATACTATATTTGCTTTCCAAAACCTGAAGATTGAAATGTTGTTCAGTTCATTGCATTACTCATTATCTACAATTCTCCCAGGCTTAAGATAATACCGAAGTATTTCAAAGTATTGTGCAACAAATTACTTTCTGCGTCATTGCCGAAGGCTTTCAAGTATTTGTGCTTTTAATATTTATTATCGGAGGTATTACTCATATCTGATACAGATTAAAAGCGAATGTAGTTATCTGTTATACTCTACACAGTTTTCAACACTGATTGGTAGTCAATGTGGGTCTATATTTATGAATTTCTGCGAAGTTCATTTCTCCATTATTAAGTCTTATCTTGCTATATCCATACTGAAAATCTATTTTGGATCTTTAAAGAGATTTTAAAATCAATAAATTTTGGAACTTGATACTTAAGTCTACCATATGGTGAATTCGAAATGTCACTTTCTTATCAAACTCTCCACTTAGCCACACAAACAATCAACTCAAACTCAGTGGAGCGCGTGCCCAAGAAACACAAGTGCTTTGACATTTTAATAACGCCAGCGATAAGCTCAATTAATAAAATCTTAAATACATACATATAAACGACCAGTGGCTTATATGGCATTATCTAACTTACGAAAATGTAAACTTGTGTAAACATAAATCAAAATCAATTGCTACTTAAGTACCTGCGCAGACCCTGAACTTAATGCTGTCAAAGTGACAGATAGTGAAGAAAAAAAGCAAAAAAAAAACTTTTCAAGATTAGTTCGACGCAATGCGAAGCTTACGCACGCGAGAAAGTATGCAGTCGGATGTGGAAGCTCATTAAGTTTTTATGCGGTGGCAATGTAATTAAAATTAACTTGCATTTTTATCTGTGAAATTAGCGGTATTTATTGCGATAAAAACGCTAGGGAGAGAAAGATAATGAAATGGAGAGTGAGATGAAGACAGTGGCGAGAAAGAGTGAAATAAATAAGTATTTGGCTTCCTAAAAACGTTGTGCGCTTCCGCCGCCCCTACCGCTGGCACTTAAGTAAACTTAGTACCCTAATTAGCAACGCTACACCTGAGGCTGCCGTCGAGCACTCTGCTTTATTAGTAAAACAGCATAACTCATTAATTCCTTCTTTTATCCAAACGCTTGGCAGCTGCGTCTACTTTACGCGCTCATTTGGCAAATTTTACGCCAAAAATTCGAGAATGGTTGAAAATGTTGTTGTTAATTAGTATGGCTGTGCAGCGAACGCGTGAAATATTTCCCAAAGTAAATCTTGAGTTAGCTATGTAAGAATGTAGTGAAGGTAGGTGTGTGGTAGAGGAGTGTGTTGGTATCCTTTTGTGGGTCATTTGGCTGAAACTCGTAACTTTGGGGAATTTTGACAGCCAAAATAAATAAATTGAGGTTCATTAAATTTATGTTCAATGCAACAAAAGGCAAACTTACAGGAAGTTGATAAGAATTAATTTTGTGTATTTCGTTTTTAACCGTTTCTTTGGTGTTTTAAGGTTGTAAATTTTCTCAGGGGAAATTAATGAATTGAGGATTATTTGATATTTAAGAGATAAAAGTTTGTGATAAAATGAAATTTTTTGAAGAAAGTTGATTCTCTTTTCTTTATCTTCTTTTTGAGAATTAGACGACAAATTATGGACAAAAGCTTGACGATTTTTCTTGAATGGAACAAGAGTCGGATAGTTTCTGACCGATTTTGATGTTTTTGAAACCATGTTAAGAGGTTAACATAGATATTATCTATAGTATAAAGACAGACGAAGAGTATATACGTATATAGCATAAAGAGGGTATATACTCTAAATTAAATGAGTTTTAAAATAAGTTTAGCAATTTTTGTGACATAAAATTTCTATCCATGTTGGAGAGAGAACTCCTCTTTGGTACCAAAATTCTCAGAGAGCCCAGTTTCATCAATTTTTACTCACTAACAGAGTGACACAGCGAGACAAATTGATGCTTCGGTGAGAAAAAAATCTAAAACCGACCAGATTTTCCACAAATTACAATAATTATAACCCTGTATCTGTTCACACAATTAAATCATTGATGAATACCCAATATTTCACACAAAACACCTAAATAATAGGCGAAAATTGCAATCATCCAATTGGCAGCGAGAGAATTTCACAAAAGCGTGCGTAAATTGCTTGAACATATGTTCGCACACGCCAGCTGTTTCGCACGTCATTGCACAGTGGATCCCTCCATAGGCCAAAAATCAAAAAATCGATCAGAATATATTTTGATAAAATGTTAACGAGTTATCTCTAAAATGACCAAACTTTTAAACGGCAACCCAGTTTTAACTGGAAATCTAACGGGACTTTAAAAAAAATGTATTGATGACGAGAACACGTGTTCATTTTCAAAGCGTAGCTGCATATAGGGCGAATATTTCATAAGTAAATCGTAATTCAAAGTGGTCAGTCAAATAAATAAGTTATCGAATTTTAATTATTTTAAATGGATTTTATAGTGGAAGGTATTTATTTTATGTTCTAAAATTAATAAAAGTTAACTTATGTTTTATTTTTTTTTTATCAATGTTTTTGTTGGCCTTGTTTTTTTTTGTATATTTTGTGAGTTTTCCATGTTTAGTTAAAGTTTTAGTTATGTTCCCCCCCTCTCCCCCTTAAAATTTTTTTTTTAGTGTATTTGTGTGGGTTTTAAGATAATATAAATGTTAAAGTTAGCTGCAGAAAGTTGCAGATATGTGCACAATCTACAATATACTAACGCCACCTTTTTTTCTTCAATGTCGAATTTGCCTTGCAAAGTAACTGTTTCTTGTGTTGTGGCATCTCTTTGCTTTTGTTTTTTGTGTTTTGTGTACTTATTAATTTAAAATTATAATTTTGATTTTGATTTCCATTTTGTGATTTGATTTTGATATTGATGTGATTTGGATGATAACCTAGTTTTAATTGGGAAATGGGGATTTGACGGCAGCACTGGACATTCAGAATATAAACCAAAATTCATGAATAACGATATGAACGATACCAGCCTTTTTGTTACATCATATGTGCCACTGCAACTTAAAATGGTAGGAAATGATCCTAAACATCAAAAAATAATTTGGAAGAATCCGCGACCGTCGTCAACACGCTACTGCAGACCAATCAGATTTCAATTCCAAAAATAAACCTCTCAATTAGCTGTAAATGAAGAAAAATATTTTAAAGATAAAATTGAATTGCTAAAGCCAACGATATGTACGATATCTAATAAGAAAATTATAGTTGAACACAGTTTATAGCTTACAATGGTTGATGGAAAAATCTGTAATGCCTTAAGTGAAATATCATCTTCTAAGTGTTACATATGTGAAGCGAAACCAACAGAGATGAACGATTTGAAAAAATGTTTGGAAAAAAATGTTCATGAAACACGTTTTGAGTTTGGATTGTCTCCATTACACTCTTATATTCGCTTTATTGAATATTTTTTGCATTTGTCGTATAGACTAGACCTGAAGAGTTGGCGAATTTATACCTCAGAAGGAAAAGAATGCTTTCTGCAAAGAAAAATTAAGATTCAAAAAGACTTTCGCCAAAAAATTGGACTTTTAGTCGACAAACCCAGAAGTGGAGGAAGTGGCACCTCAAACGATGGTAATACGGCTAGAACATTTTTTAATAACCCGGAATTGGCAGCTGAAATTACTGGTCTGAATGAAAATGTAATAATGCGATGTTCAACATTGCTGCAATGCTTGGCATCAGGCTACAAAATCAATGTAGACAAATTTGCAGAGTATGCACTAGAGACTGCCAAACAGCTAATCCATTTGTATCCTTGGTACTATCTACCACCCACAGTACACAAAGTGTTAATTCATGCCCCAGACATAATAAATCATGCTCTTGTGTCCATTGGAGAGTTATCTGAAGAAGCGGCAGAATCTAGAAATAAGGATATCAAAATGTTTAGAAGGCAACATACCCGAAAGATATCACGGATTGCTGCAAACGCAGATCTAATAAATAGATTGCTTTTAAGCTCAGATCCCTTTATTACAGGTCAAAGAAAACTGCCATCTTGTAAAAAATCAGCACTTTTAAAATCTACATATCAACTTTTAAATGACACAATCTTATAAATATTATTTGTTATCTTTTTTTTTCTTAATTAACTTATTAAGAGTATATATGTATAACTGTGAGCGGACAGGAATGAACCGTTTCCTTTTCCCTCAAAATATTATTTTTTTTATTATATTAATAAAATTAAAAAGTCTAAAACCGAAAATAAAAAAAATATTAAAACTTGACCCGATCGTTTCTATGGGAGCTATAGGATATAGTCGCACGATATGGCCAATTTTTTCACAGCATATTTAAAATATTTTTCTAGATTTTTGGTAAAAATTTCATAACGATATCTCAACTAGAAGTATTTATGGCCGCGGCTCCATACAACCGGATCCACTGTGCATTGTGGAGTAAATCATCATTTTGTAGACAGGTGTGAAAATGGCAAAAGTGGCATTGGCAGAACTCAAAAAATTAATAGCGATACATTTGAATGGCGATGAATCATCAAACGCTTTCACAGCTATTAGCGTCACAAATTGTTTATTTACGCGCAAAAGACACTTAAGAGAATGTCTGGTGAAATTAAAAATTAATTTTAAATTAAATGCAATGACTAAATTTGCGGCGTTGCCACATGCTTGAAATTTTCATGTAAAGAAAATTGATAATATAAAGGTGTTATTACCAAGTGGGTAGCAAATTGAAGTGGTTTAAAGCGATTTTTATTTTAAAATATTTTTCAAAGCGTTGCCACCTGTTTAAATTACGGAATAAAAGTGATAATTCATGGAATTTTATTAGTTAAGCGTATTATTAGAAATCAAATTGAAGTGTTTCAAATAAAATTTCAGTTTATAATATTATTCACAGAGTTGCCACCTATTTATTTAAATGGTTTATTCAGTTAGCATGACAAAATGAAAATAATTTCACTAGATGCAAATGAAATTAAACATATTTTAGCAGATTTTTTCAACAATTTTTTTAAAGGGTTGCCAATTTAATTAAAATTTACTTACTTTCTAAAACAATTCATGAAATTAATTCAATATAATAATATTGGTATCAATTGAAAGTCGTCATAAAAATTATAAAATATGATAATTCATAAAAAAAATAATATTAATTAGGACCCGTAAACATTTTTAGATTTTTTAGTATTCGATGAGGTCTACAACTTTACCTCCGCCGTTTTTTTTGTAAATTTAAGTTTTTTTTGTGTAAAAACGGTTACAAATGTCGATGAGCCTCATTTCTTTCAGACATTTTCAGTTGAGAATAAGTTTGGGATGCAAACAGATCTGTACAAATATTTTGTTGGGTTAATGTTGACACCAATGTCCAAGTTCAATATAAAAGAAAATCAATTTAATCGACCTGTGCTTGACCCTAGAGACATCTATTGGAAAACGGCGGAAGCAAAGTTGTAGACCTTTTTCAGTCAATTTTTCGTTAGTTTTTGTAAGTGTAATTTTCGCAGATCGTTGACCTATTTATTGGCTCAGTAACTTCAAGATCACTCAGAAAGGCTCTTGTATCAAAAATTGATCAAGTCCACTATTCCAGAAAGGTTGACTAGATATTTCTAGCTGAAAAATATACTATATAATAATTCGTTGCAATAGACCGCCAGAAAAAATAAACTATTTACCACGAAAAGATTTGCTTGCCTTAATTTATTACACATATCGGATCCCCCAACGTGATAAGACACTTCTTCAACAGTTTACGAATTTCCCTTGCATTGTTGCATCACACTGATCGTGACTGCTGATCATAATCATGTAAATATTTTCAATGACACATATTGCTTTTTTTAACTCATTGTATCATCTGTCATTCTGACAATTGCTTTTTAACGCCCCCCCTGTGTGTCACTCACCTGTGATCCAGCTCACGTTTGTAGCCATGATAGGGCGCATCGATTTGTGAGCCATTGTGTTGCGCCAACTCCTGTTGCTCGGGAACGGTGAGTGTGACCGCTGTTGTGCTCGCCGCCGCCGACGTCGCCGCTTGACCCACAGCGCTATCACCATTCACACCGTTTTTACCGTTAGGCGCTGCCGCAGTTGTTTGAGACGCGCTGCCATTTAGGCCACTATTGGTGAATGAAGACATTCTCGCAAGCGGTGTTGATGTTGTGGGTAGAGGATTTTGAATCTCAAAAACGTCTTGTGACAAATCCGGCATAATCTTTTTACTTAAGAAATAACGTTGTTGTTATTCTTTTTTTGGTGTATTTAATTTCTGCAGTACACTATCGCTACTAAATTTAGCAGCAATTAAATGGAAATTTGTTATGACGCGTCGCCGATAAGCGTTAAACCGTGTGACAATAAAGCGACTAATTTTTAAATGAATTTATTTACAAGCACGCACACATCTATACTAGATACAAATAAACACTAAGTGTTTTGTTTTGTATTTGTAAATATATTTCACTTGCAGTGAGTCGTCAGCAAATACCAGCTATATGTATGTATGTATGTTTGAACTTTTGTTTGCCTTGTGAAACACGCCGTTAGCCACTTCCAAAGCGTATATATTTATACTCGTATGCCGTATGCCGTATGCAAATCGCTACGTCCGTCTCTGTGGATAGGTGTTGAGTAACTGGTATTACTTGCGAGTATAAGCTTTACGTTTTTCCGAAGAGTGGGAGCAAAATGCTTTTACGCTTATTAAATTGAGCGTGAAAAAATATTTAAATATACATATGTCTGTTTGCTTATCAGTAAGCTTATCAAGTGGCTGAACGAAGTGTTGAACATTTAGTGAGCGTGTAGCCAACAATAGTGAGCTGCAGTGTGTTGAGTAGTACTAGCGCCCCTCGCCCAACACGCCCACAGCGTGTAAATATAAATGCATATATTTACATATATATGTATGTCATTGCATTCAAAACAACCTACTGACAGTGGGCTCAATATGTGATCATAATCTTTTCTACGTGCCTACTCTCATGCTCACTTACGCAGGCAGTGATCGCTCTCTCATCAACAGTGTTGCCACGCAGTTGTTAAACATTTCAATGATATTTTATTTTTGTTATTATGAGAGTAAAATAGTAAATATTTACAAAAAAAAACCACAAATAACTCAAAAATATTTTAATTATTTTAGAATAAAAATTCAGAGTTTGAAGACGAAATCGTATTTTTTTCAAGCATTTAGGTGGGTTTGAAAATTTCAAAAAATCTATTTCTCGGTCTTATTAAATAGTACAATTTGTTTAAAATATTATTCTAAAATTTCAAATCGTTCCGAGTTAAATTCCAAGAGTTAGACCCTTTTGAAGTTCCGTCCATCAGGCCATATTAGTTTCAATTGAAAAATTTAAACGCGTTTTTCTGAAAACTAAATCTTCTAAGTTGGTGGATACAATTTCTTGGAATTTTTAAAATTTATGAAGCGATTTGGCTCAAATTTAGCACATATCTTTGAAATAAAATTCTCTAGTTTTTAAACAAACGAAGGATTGTTAGAGCCAATACATGGCGAAAATTTTACCAAAAAAAATATTTTTTTCTTGAGACTTTTAAATTCAAAATTTTAATGTTTCCTATTCTTCGTTCAATAATAAGATTTTGCCAAACACTACCGAAATATTTTTTGTTTATTGATTTTGGATGAACCAATAATGAGTTATGCTGTCCAGGGCAATAGCTTTTTGAGACGTCATGGGAGATGGCGGCTGAATTTTCAGAATTTATAAATAAAATTTCAAGAAATACTGTTCAAATATGTAGTTTCGATATACTCATTTGAATAAATAAAATAAGTTATTCTATATATTTAAACAAAAATAAGTAAAATATCCTTTGTAAACTCTGAATCACCAACTAACCCCCTAAATGACTTTTGATCGAATTCATTCAAATTAAAATCGCCTGTGTAATTTTAAGATTTTTTTATCGTTGAGAAATTCCAATAATTTTCGGTTCTTGAAAATTTAAATATATTTTTTTATTTCTTAAAACACCGGAAATATTAACCCTGAAACGACACTTGTATTGGCCGATTGGTTGTTGGTCAATGGATTCGTTATAATTGTGGTATTTTGAAAAAGTGTAGAGAAAAAGGAATTACATCAGTGAATAAATTACAATATTTGCTAAAAAGAAAATATTTAACCTCGAGTGATTTTTTCTGTTCCAAAACCGCAAGAGTTTTTTCGCCGGAAAGCAATTTAATGGGAATGAAGTGGTAATTGATGATATTGAGGTTTATTTTGAAACGTAATACGAATCGTACTATACAAATTTCTTTGAAAATTTGGAAGGTCGTTATAAACAGAATGTCACTCTCAATGACACCGCTTTTGAAATCATCTAAGAAATCGAATTTGTTACAACAATGTTTTTCTTTGAAGCAATAACAACTTTTTAGATTATATACTTAACTGTTGTACATACATATGTATAATGTATTTGAATATGTGCATTTTTTCGAATGATTGAAAAATCGAAATCGAAAGATGGAAGATGTGGACAATCTGATGTAAATTTTAAAATTTAAGCTTATCAGATTCAAATAATATCTAGATATACATGTATACCGATCTATTCTCCTATTTAAGTTCTTCGCTGTTAAACTAGATTTGAGCTAATCTTTCATACGATCTTTACATACAATGTTTCATCATATGATTCATTCGAGCATATTCGCCAAGAAAAAAAATATGTTTTCATAACGAAGAAATCAACTCTTTCATTGTAATGTGCGATATTCAATAGCGATTCTTCTGTGGTGAAATTATGAATGGAAATTTCGTAACAATTTAAGAAGTGTGAATTTTCGAAAAAACTATCAAAAGTAGACCCAAATAATAAAAATTAACACAAAATTCTAAAATCTATCACTTTTGGTCTAATTTCACACACCAACGGCAACACTGCTTCCGCTAGTTGAAGCTACTGGCGCTGTCTCACGTTTTTGTTGTTCGAAAACCAAAAACAAAAAAATTATACATTTTATTGCTGAACTGGTTCACGTTGCATTTTTTTTTGTTTTTGTTGATTTTTTTTGTAAGCTACTTGCAATGCTTCTTCACTGTTGTTGTTGTTGAGAATATTGTTTTGAAATTGTTTTAGTGACAAAAAAAAAAAAACAAGTCAGTTATTGCTGTTTTAAGGTTATTTTTAAATATTGAAATTTATAAATAAGTTCACTGTAGTGAGCAAAATATGGAATGAGTTGCAATTGTATAAATTTTGAATTTTATATGTAAATACGCAGCAAAATTTCGCACTCTTGTTTTCATTAACGAATTAATACTTTTATCTAGCGATTTTGTGCTTCGTGAATATATTTTTTCCATTTTGCTCACTGCTCTGTTTATTTGATTATTATGCGCATCGGCACGCCACTTTATGCGCTGCTTTGTGTACTTTTCTATGTGTGTACATATGGTGGAGGAATATTTTTACTTTATTTGTCCATCAGCAACAACATGCCAAACAAAAGAGAAAAAATGAGATAAATACGAAAAAGAATAAAATTCCGTTTCCGCAGCAGCAAAAATATAGCGCACAGTCAAACATACATACAAACATATGTCTTAGACTAAAAAAAATAAAATAAAAATAAAAAAACAATAAAACTAAAAACTACGCGTTTCCACAATATTTTTTTCATTAATTCTTCTTTACCTAATTTTCTTGTGTAAATTTAATATTTTTTTTAATAATGTATATTTTTATTTATAATTTTTTTTTTAATTATTATTTTTTCATTAAAAATTCTTATTTTGTAAAAAACAAAATTCACTCAGTCAACATTTAGCACAAATTATGTTTTTCGCGCAGTTCACTGCTCCAGTTTTATAGCGTCGCATACGTTAAAGTCTACAATTCCGTACGGGTTATAAAGCACAACTGATCGCAGAGAACGAAGCGGGAGCTTGGCAGCTCAATAATTATTTCCACATGTAGGCAACGAGTAACCAGCTAACGATCTAACGATCGTACAACAACAACAATTGTGTGTGCTTTAATAGCTTACTCAAAGAAATTGCCGAGAGTGGATATGTTGATTGGGGAAACATTTTTTTGATGAGGCGCAAGGTAAAGAGCGTACGCAGTGCGCACCGTGGGTTGAGAGTGGTGAAAAGTTTAAGCTAATGAGATTAAATTCATCGATTCAGCTACCAAACACTAGAAAATATAATTCTTCAAAACGATCTATACAATATCTGATCGCAACTCTTTTTAGATTTTTTATATTTCATATACTTTGATCTACTCTTGCATACGACCAATATATCTGTGGTCCAATGTTTCAAGAAAATCCCGAAAGAAATAAAATTAACTTTTGTATACAAAAATTACCCCTCCTTAAGGTAGTAGTCTGCTTTAGAAGCCGAAAAAAGCGTTTTTTAGCAATTTTTTTTGAAAGGGAAGAAAACGATTGCGGTAAACGAAATTATAAGACGATAGCGTACTATATTTAAGGCTTAAAAACAATATTTATTATTCAAAATGAAACCATCTATGATGTACTTTGAGGTTGAAATCCGATACCCACAAAAGGTTTGACAGACCGGGAAGGAGGTCGTGCGATGCATCTGAAACGGTCGAACCAATTTTTTTAAATTTTTATAAGTTTCTTTTCTTGAGACTAACTGTAGAAACAGGGAACTTTAAAATTTCCAAAAGACCATTTGTCAATTTTCAGCTTTAATCATTGCTTACTTTGTCTGTAGCAGCCGTACCTTTCGTAGCGTATTCGTAAATTCTTAGTCAAAAACAATACTGCAAAGATGCTCCAGTCTCCATATTCATCAGTACATGAGCCTAAGGGTAAAAGAGAAGGGAGTCTTAAAATTCCAATTGTCCAAATATCCAATTATACATGTCCTCTTTTAAAAATGTAAACGTCGTTTTACAAGCAAACGGGACAACGCTGAAAGAGCTAGACCCAAAGGCTATCCCAAAAATCGAGCTTGAGCAGTGTATCGACGAAAGAAGCGCTAGCATAAATGCATAATATCGAATGGGGACTCTTTTGAAGGCGATAATATTAATGTAGATGAATCAATAAATATTTTTAAATAAACAAAAACATAAAATTCCCGTTATTTATTTAACACACCTCATAGACTTTAGTTTCTTTCTTCTTTATAGGTACCGTTATTTAATTAGAATTCTATGTTCTTGACTCATAAAGCAGCTTTAGAAATTCAGTTCAAATTCAACAGTTCTACAATTGGCAAATATTACTCCTAAAATGATCATTACATACATTACATTACAGCCTATATTTCATACATAAACGACCCACAGTGCAGCAATCACCAACTAGCTTTTGTTATCCAAAGAGTGGTGGTGATATGCTGGGTGCGAAGACTCTTCAAATATAACTTCACTTTCATGAGAAGACATTTTCTAACGACGTCACTACCTACGGAGAGTCACAAAGTCTATGTTGGTTGATGTTCGGGTTGTTGTTGTAACAACTTTATTAAATTTGTTGCAGTTTAGACGCTTGGGAGGAGGGTGTGTCGGTACATTATTAGTTATGATATGTGTATACATAAGTATATACATAAATGTATGAAATAATGACTGCATACATACAGACGAAATTATATAGCTATTTACACACGAAAGAAAAACGAAAGATTTGAGGGAAATACAAAAATTTAAACAAAATTACGCAATTTTTAGATTTTACGATCATCCTTTCTTATAAATAACAACTCCCCGTTAAGATTATTTTCACACTTGTTCACCGTTCTCGCTAATTCCTGTTTATGTACAAAGACTCTTTCGCCAAAGAGTCATATTTCGTAAACCCCAAAAAAAATATTTTCAATGAAAGCTTGTTATTCAAAACTGTCAACAATGGACCAAAACTTGGAATTGACCATTAACAGTAAACAATTAATCTTATTTAAATAAGAAGTTCAAATTTGGGGATTTCCCGAATAATTTGGAGATTTGCTAATTTTTTTAATAGATAATAATAGCTTAGTACTCAATTAACACACATATCAACTAAATGTCTGGGCTTTTGTCGTTTCAGCCCATCAAATGCTTTTTTATGGAAATCTCGATTTTTATGCTCGTCTATTTGTGAATTTATAGGCAATTTTCTGTTTCGATTTGCTGTTTAATTACTGTTCATTTGTAGCGTTTAATTTGATTGAAGTTTAGCTGTTTAACTGACAGCTGTCAAGTGTGTATAAGTGCTTAGTGGAGAGAAAGTAACGGTACTTGACAACAAGTGTGCTTTTAGCGATTTTTTCATTACTACTTAGCTAAATTTTGCAATGGTTGTCAAGTGAAGCCTCAAATAGTTAGTATGAAAAGGGATTAAAAAATGTATCAGAAACAAAAAATATATGAAAACTAAAGTAATATTTTTCTGATATTTAATATAATATATTTTTTATGAATCTGCTGTTGAACTATTAAGTCGACCATATTGCGTTAATTATTATAATTTTTTTTTTTTTCAAAAAATACGTAAGGAATTTTTTATGACTAAAATTATTTTCTGTAAAATATTGTTTAATGAAATTTTTTATAAAATAGTTTTTAATCATAAAAAAATTATAATGATAAAATGAAAATATATATTGTTTTATCATAAAAGCTTCACAGAGAACATATTTATATATTCATAAATTTTTTTAAGAAAATATTTTTTATGTATAAAAATTTTTAGGAAAATATATTTTTTATCATAAAAAATTTTCAGATTTTTTGTATCATAAATTTGTTTAAATTTAAAAACATTTTTAAATGTAATCTGATTTTGTTTAAATATTAAGACACTCTTTTTATTATTGTTAATTTTTATTGATAATTATTTCTCTCAGTGTCTGCATACAAAATAATAAGTTTGTATCGAGTTATGACTGACATACTTTTCTAATATTCAAATATTCAAGCGTGCACTTGTCAATAATCACGTGTAGATTCATAAATGGATACTTATATACATATGCACATATGTAATTATACATATGTACATATGTAAATCCATCCCACCTGAACAGATTTTACGGCCAGAAATACAACAAATCATTGTCACCCAAAAAAAAAATTGTGTGGGCCGTCTGAGCGCTTTCCCAAATATGACATGCGATCGTGAAGTTTGTATACCCTCTTTAACACAATGAATTTCAAAAAAGATCACAGGAGAATTTCTTCGTTTATCCCCTTACAATAAGAGCAATAAGTTAACATAAACAGTTAACGGCGAAATATAGAAAATTTAATTCAGAAAATTAAATAAAGTCTCTGAAGCTTTCGGATAGTCCACATAAGATCTGATCTAATCACTGAGTGGATTCTGAGTCCACAAATGATTATTCATATTTAGACCTCGTCGGTTATTATCTTTGAGTAATGCAATTTAGTAATAAGATTTTGAAAGAACTCAAGGATGTCTCATGAACAAAATTTTTCATCTTGAGTTTTAATTTTTGATCTTGATCTTTAAAAAATGTCGATAGGATTTTTAATAAGTTTTGATCCATCTACAGAAAACAAAATAGAGTAAAAACTAGTGTTATGGAAGTCCATGCACTCAACAGTTTAGAGGTCACTGAAAACATATACTTACATACCTATATTTACCTTTCAAATTTATGTATATGAATATCGGGAGATTAGTATGAAAATGGGAGCTCTCAATATAAAACTAAGATGAGAAAATCATGATTGAAGTACGACAGTTAAAATTCAATGCTTCCTTATTCTCAAATCAAGAAAATAAATATAATTGGTAATAATAGTAGTTAAAAGGCTTTCAAACTGAACGAGATGAAAAAACGCCGTAGAAAGTAATTAGTTCGCGTGGAAATGAATATTTCAGATTCGGATTTTATTAATTCAATTGTGAAGGGTATATATTTGTATTATTATATAAATTTCAAATCAGACAAACTATCATAAACGCGATTAAAAGTTCACGGGTATAATTCCCGTTATGACATTTTTTCTGCTTTCTGTACGAACGTGAGTGAAACGCTTTGTCCGACAGACAGTAGACTATTATTGGACTGTCATAACACTCGATAGATAATAACTACAAAGACAACTGTATTCACAAATATTATAAAGTGTATATAGAAAATATGACTATAATATTATATTTTAATTGTAAATATTTTTATGTGAGCGAAAAATTTTGTGTTTGCCAGTCAATCAGTAGTCACTCGACGATTCGCTTACTGTGATAAGCCCTGCTGATAACACTAGTCGTACAACAACAATAATATAATAACACTAAATTATATTGTCTTAAAATGTTTTTTCACAGTGATTAGATGAGAGTGAACTTTGTGATTATATAAAAACAAAAACTAATGCAAAAATATTTATGTGCGCACAGTTTTGCGTTTTTCGAATGGAGCAATTAGGCGATTTTGAAAAAAATATATATATATATATTATAATAAAATACAAACATTAGTTTAGCACGTGTTTGGTCGGGCGTCGAATTGCTAACGCCATATGCGAAATATTCGTGCAAGGGCGATTTGGAAAAATCGCTGTGTGGGCGGTTTTTTTGTAGACGAAACACTTTAGTGGCGCTGCTTGTTTACCGTTCGCACTATAAATACCCACCTATGACTGTTTGTTTAGTAATTTTCCACTCTGATGTGTTATCAAAGCAATTTTATTTTTAAACTTTCGACAAAATAACAATAATGACAACACGTTTGAAACTTTTCTTTATTTGTTTTTCTTAAAACCATAATTGTCGAAATGATCTACTGAAAAGCACACAATGAAAACATAGGAATGATTCATATGAGGATAATGGTATCTCAATTATTGTTCCAGATAAATACATCAATTTCTTTAAGATTATCACCTCATACTAGGGTTGCCAAGTTTTAGTACTGAACGTATTAGGTCTACAACTTTGCTTCCGCCGTTTTCCAATAGATGTCTCTAGGGTCAAGCACTGGATTTAAAATCTACTCGTCACCCTGATCACTTTGGTATATATGACTCTATATCTAACTCTTTTAGTTTTAGGTGTTACAAACAACCGTTATGTGAACAAAACTATAATACTCTCTTTAGCAACATTTGTTGTGAGAGTATTAAAATATGGTGGAGTGGTTTGTGAAACCTATATTTCTCCTAAGAGCAGATATATTCTCTATTTACTACTTATGAACCTCTACTATAGGTCTGAGTTTAAGAGAAAATTGAAATTTTAGCTTTATTATAAAGATAAGGATTTGGCATTATATTTCGAGGCAAGTAACTGGGCTAGAAACCGTTGAGGTCGGCTCGAATAAATTCAACCGAAAGGCTTAATTTTCGTAAAAGTATTGCCTCAATGAAAACCTCGTGTCTATAAAAACACTAGTAAGACGAAAGTCAAGATCCAAATCACAAATAGACACACTTTAATGGAAAACAGACATATTTTATTATGGAATATTAAAATAAACTGATTTCGAATTAATTTAGGTTCTATGGGAAGATATAGTTTATAGATTAATTGAGCGATTAAATGGCAATGTGCAACAAGGAAAAAAGATACAGTTCACCTTTGAGGTGGGCGCCACCGGAATGTTTCAGTAATCATAACAGATCACGTTGTTGTTATTGAAATGTTTTTAAATTCATGAAATGATGCGCAAAGAAACAACAAATATACGTCAGAATATACGCAAATAAATTAATAAAGATCTCGGTATATATGGGAAACCAGCAGAGCAACAACAAAAAATTTAAAACAAAGTCATTGACAGAGCGATCGCGAGGTGGCAACGTAAATGCGGGTATCAAAGCTATTGATAGAAAAATGTGATAAGCGTTGTTTTGACGGTACAACGACCCAACACCTCAAGGGAGCATAATATGGATCGTGCGATTGCGATAGAATTAACGGTTGAGTTGAGCGAGTTGCGTCAAGCGATGAGTTACAACAACCTGA
Source organism: Zeugodacus tau (assembly GCA_031772095.1). NCBI lineage: Eukaryota > Metazoa > Arthropoda > Insecta > Diptera > Tephritidae > Zeugodacus > Zeugodacus tau. The sequence goes on along the minus strand of CM062650.1, from coordinate 64,608,245 downwards.
TGACGTTGATCAGTGCTGTGATTACAGCGGTGCTATATCACGATATTTTTACGGCAATGGTAGTGCTGGACCACACAATCCTCTCTCTACTACATTTGAGAGATTGCATTTACAATTGAAAACTCTAATTTATAATTAAGGAGTGACTAGGGGGTAAATAACATTTAAATGCAACTCCTTTATTGCCCGGAATTAACCAAAATGTTGACTAAAGAACTCACAACTTACTTGACCAGTCCTACTTTTCAATTACTTTCCCTCTCTCTATTTTTTTCACTTCCTCTCAATGCATGCTAATCAATTTGATAGCATTCACTCGACGCTCTTGATAAGATGCAGTGGCTTCTGATTCTTTTATTTTCCACTGTTTATTTTCAATTTTATTTACGAGGTGTATGAATTCAAATTGTTTTTGTTGGCATTTTTGTTTTGCCTACGAAACCAATGGCATTGGCAATGGAAGGGGTGTGGTGGCGTCGGTTGTTGGAGGTTGGCGTTTTGTGAGGTCAGCGCACCTCGTTGGCATTTGTTTATATAGCAATTATATAGTCAGCGACTCTGTGTTGTTTTTTCTTAAAAACAAAAAAATAACAATAATAAAAAATTAAAAAATACGAAATAAAAAATAAATCGAAAGATAGCGGCATGCTTGAAAAGCTTGTTTGCTACTTTTTGAAATTAAATTGATTCTTTTTATTAAATATTCAAATAAAATGAAAGAAAAATTTTAGTGTACTATAGTAAAAAAAAAAAATAATGTATATGTATAGTAAAATTGAGTGTATTATATATTTAGCCACCAGTTGTATGTAGCTAAGTTTTATTAAGGGTTTAGTTAACAATTACAAAAATACTTATACTAGTTGTTTATTTCTCCGATGGCACGTCCGATCGCTTCGATGGTTTCAGGAAAAAAGGGTAGAATGGAAGGATTGAGAAAAGCGGGTTGCTTACAACTAAGGTGAAAATAGTAGTACAGAGTTGCTTAAGCATAATATAATAAATGTAGTAAAGGGTTGCTTATATGTAGCGAATATAGCGTTGCCACAGTATCCCCCTCCAGACTGGGTGAACGGTTACGATCGTAGCTTTTGTGTGACGAAAGATACTCGGCGACGTTCTACTCCAGTTGATAGGGTTCCGTGAGTTGGTGGCAATAAGTCTTCGTTCGGTAGGTATGCCGGTTTTAGTCGATCTATGGAAATATTTTCTGGCTTTCCTTTTATGTCGATTTTGTAATATTTTACTTCTCGGGATAAAACTTTATAGGGTCCTTCGTAAGGTTTTGAAAATGATGGTCGCACTGAGTCATTCCTTACGAAAACGTTTTGGCATGTTGCGAGATCGGGGTGTACAAAAACTTTCCTTTGACCGTGCCATGAAGTATTGGATGGTCTGATTGCGTTCATTATGTCTCGGAGTTGAGTAACAAATTCTGATTGTGTTTTAACTCGGCTGTCGTGTATAAAAAATTCTGAAGGAATTCGTAGGGTTGTACCATAGATTAATTCTGCGGGTGATGCTCCTAAGTCTTGTTTGTAGACGGTTCGAAGGCCCAAGAGTATTGTAGGTAGAAAGTCGGTCCAACGTTCTGAGTTGATGCATAAAATTGATGATTTCAACGTTCGGTGCCATCTTTCTACTATACCGTTTGCTTGTGGGTGATATGATGTTGTCTTCAGGTGTGTTATACCAAGCGATGTTGTTAGCTCTGTGAATAGAGTAGATGTAAATTGACGTCCACGGTCTGATGTAATAACGGCTGGAACTCCAAATCTTGAGATCCAATTAGCGATGAGAGCTTTAGCGATGGTTGGTGCTGTCATATCGGGCATGGGGATAGCTTCTGGCCACCTCGAGAAACGTTCAATGATTGTAAGGCAGTAGCGGTTACCTGCATGTAAGGGGAATGGTCCTACAACGTCGATGTTGATGTGATCGAATCGTGAGTCTCCTGATTCGTAGCGTTTAAGAGGCGTAAAGGTGTGTCGAGTGACTTTTGCTTTTTGGCATTGTTCGCATGCTCTTGCGAATGCAATGCTGTCTTTTTGGATTCCAGGCCAAACGAATCTGCTTGTCAGTAATTTTGCTGTAGCGCGTGTACCTGGGTGGCATAGCCCATGGGTGGTTCGTAATACCTCAGAACGGAACTTTTTTGTGATGAATGGTCGTATGTTTCCGGTCGCTGAATCGCAGATTATTTGTTTGTCGCATCCGGGAATAGTGAATAATTTTAGTTGGAGCGATGAGTTATCGTTGTTTTGGCGTAGAAGTTTGAGTTCTTCGTCGACTTGTTGGTCCTCGGCAAGTTTGTTGTAGTCTATACTGGATATACGGATTTGTGCAATTCTCGAAAGCATGTCAGCTGTTACATTCTCTTTTCCCTCAACGTGGCGAATATCTGTTGTTATCTGGGAAATGTAATCGAGCTGGCGAGCTTGTCGGTTGGAACATTTTTCGGGATTCTTCTGGAATGCATAGATTAGTGGTTTATGATCACTGTAGATATGACAAATACGTCCTTCTAGCATGTATTTAAAATGTCGAACGGCCATGAATATTGCTGTGAGTTCTCTATCGTAGGTACTGTAACGTATCTGCGTTTTGTCGAATTTTTTTGAAAAATATGCTAAGGGTTCCAAGTTGCTACCGGTTACTTGATGCAAAACAGCTCCTGCAGCTTTATCCGAAGCGTCGACCCATAATGATAACTCGGCGTCTCTCGAGGGATGTGCTAATAAAGAGGCATTCGAAAGCTGAGTTTTGCATTCTTCGAAGGCTGCTGTCGTAAGTTCTGTCCAGTGGAGCTGAGAGCGATCGTTCTTTTTGTTTCGGGGGCACATGGCTAATAGTGGTATCTGCGCTTCGATCGCGTGTGGAATAAAACGTCTGTAGAAGTTTATTGTGGCTAAGAAACGTTTTAGTCCGCTAACTGTAACTGGTTTCTCGAGATCTTTTATAGCTTGTACGCGTTGCTGTAGGGGCCTTATGCCTTCTGCTGTGACGGTGTGTCCTAAGAATGTGATTTCGGATTTTCCAAACGCTGACTTTGTTACGTTGAGTCTTAGGTTATGTTTTTGTAGGCGCTCGAAAAGTTGACGGAGGTGGGACAGATGTTCGTCTAGCGATGATGATGCTACGCAGATATCGTCCATGTAGGGAAATGTGAAGTCTAGTCCTCGTAGGACATCGTGTATAAGCCGTTGTAGTGTCTGCGCTGCGTTGCGAAGACCAAATGGCATGAACATAAATTCGAAGAGGCCGAAAGGCGTAATTATAGCTGTTTTCGGTACATCCTCTGGATTTACGGGAACTTGGTGGAATGCTTTTTGTAGATCAATCTTGGAAAAGATCGTCTTACCTTTTAAGTTGCTTGTGAAATCCTGTAGATACGGAATTGGATATCGGTCGGGGATTGTCACACTGTTGAGGGCTCTGAAATCTCCACAGGGTCGCCAGGTACCGTCTGCTTTCTTTACCATGTGAAGAGGGCTGGCCCAACTGCTGCTCGATGGGCGGCAGATGCCCAATTTGATCAAACTTTCAAATTCTGCTTTTGCTGCTGCTAGTTTATCTGGTGAAAGACGTCTCGGTCGTGCTGATAGAGGAGGTCCACGAGTTTCGATGTGATGAACTACTGAGGACACTGCTGGACTTCCGAGTTGTGCCAAACGTGTTAAATTGCTAAACTCTTTAAGTAGGTTTGCGTAAGCGCATGATGTATCGAACGTTTTTATCGATATTTTATTATTACTAACGAGTTTTCCAGCCGATGCTATGGAAGTTAGGTTGTCGACCAACCGTTTCTTCTTCAAGTCCACAAGTAGTCCATAATGGCTTATAAAATCGGCGCCTATAATACCGCTCGTGACGTCCGCGATGAGGAAATTCCAAAGGAATTCTCGTCTTAAGCCTAAATCGATTTTAAGAAGAACTTCGCCATATACGGTTATCGGGGTACCGTTCGCTGCAAATAATTTAACGGTTGACGGCTTCACGTTGTTGTTTCGAGTGGTTCTAGGAATTACCGACGCGTCTGCTCCGGTGTCTATCAAAAAGTTGTACTGAGAAAGTCCGTCGAAGAGTTTCAAGCGGTGTGTGACTGCAGGTCGTAAGTTACATATGTGTGCTGCAGTCTTCGTGGCGGATAGTCATTCGTTTTTTTCCCAGTTGTTAAAGGAACAAGGTTTTCTACACGTTCGAGCGTTGGCGCCAAATTTATGGTGATACCAGCATAACCCATTTGCGTGTGTAGACTCCTGGTGTGTATTTCGTTGTTGCCTCTGTTTGCTTCGGCTGCGGCTTCTTGGTCGCTGTATTTTTAAAGACTCGATCTGCCTCGTCAGCTGAGCCATTTCCTTCTTTAATTCCTGGAATATGTTCGACTCGTCGTACGTTTGCATGGGCGCGGCTGTCGCCGTTGGTGGATTACCTACCATGCTGATTTGACGAAAATTCATTGAGTCCACAATGGCGTCTGCAATTGCGATTTTATCTGCTACGTCACCCTTTGATGCGATGACCGCGGCTTGTGCGTGAGGTGGTAGCCGTGAAGCCCAGAGGTCGATGAGGACTGTCTCGCAGAGTGCAGTACCGGCCACCCTTCGCATTTCATTAAAAAGTTGGCTTGGTTTTAAGTCGCCTAACGGCATATCGGAGAGGACACGTTGTACGCGCCGTTGCTGGCTGTCCGCGAATTGTGCTATGAGTTTTGATTTGATGTAATCATAGCGGTTTAATGGGGGGGTGGCATCGATTATTGCCTTTAGTTCCATTAATTTGCTCGGTGGGACTTGTGCCATGACCAGGTTGTATTTTCTTGCGTCCTGGGCTACACCTGTAGCAGCGAACCAGAATTCCAGTGATAAAAAATAAGATTCGATGTTGGTGTCGTTCATGTTGGGTGGATTTATGCGGGGAACCATGGCTGCATCCACATGGAGATCGGGCTGATGCGCGTCGATTGCTGATCGGGCCAGGACGCCCTGGGATTGATTCACCTGTCCTGACGGTCGTATGATCGGGGGCGGGGTTGTTTGTGCATTGCTTTCGCCCTGCTGTGCCATCTGTATGTTCGTTTACTTACACGGGGTCACCAGTTTTAGCCACCAGTTGTATGTAGCTAAGTTTTATTAAGGGTTTAGTTAACAATTACAAAAATACTTATACTAGTTGTTTATTTCTCCGATGGCACGTCCGATCGCTTCGATGGTTTCAGGAAAAAAGGGTAGAATGGAAGGATTGAGAAAAGCGGATTGCTTACAACTAAGGTGAAAATAGTAGTACAGAGTTGCTTAAGCATAATATAATAAATGTAGTAAAGGGTTGCTTATATGTAGCGAATATAGCGTTGCCACATATATATCCAAAGATATGAATATGCTAGTAATTATTTATACCAAAGACCTTACAACAATAATATTAACAATTCAGTCACTAATAATATTAATGAAAAATTCTTTCAAACAGTGACTCTCAGTACTTCGCTCTCATCTACAAATACTAGTTGAGTGTAAGTACTCAGTAGAGTACAATATAATTTATGCTGAAGCATAGATAAAGCGTGTAGAAGAGTGCTTGCTAGCGAAAGTTTAAATAAGTTCAGTACTTGTTGCTAATAGTTAAATCAACATTTGACCGTAAAAATTTCCACTACGTAGGCATTCATTTAGCTATATAGGCTACATTCCTTTTATATTTAAAATGTCAATACATTTTAGAATACTACACCATTATAAGTGTCTAAATTCGACTTCAGCAAGCATATACTCTAGTTCTGAGAACCGCAAGAAGTCACTGAAGGCCAGATCTAGAGAATTCAGTGGATACGGAAGCAATTCGTGGCCAAATTGATGTGGTTTTGACAACTTTTTCTATAGCATTTTGAAGGTTAGGTCTAACCACGAAACATTTGGTTTCTTTCATAGTCATAGACCGTTAGTAATTTATATAATATTACGTAATACCCTCTAAAATGTTTACAAATAAGACCAAAGGTAAGTTAACATTAATTTAGTATTGCGCCTACTTACAATTTATTAGATTTTGAGCCTCTTTCTTTCTTCTACTGAATATCATAGTCTCAAGGGGATCCTTATAACCAAATAGTGATCGGAAAAGTCAGCTATTATAGTCTATCTTAATTCTTTGTTCATATTGATTCTTGAAAGTGAAATGTCTCTCGAACCTTCAGCTGAACAAAAATGTGAAGGAATGTTCATTCTAAGAGAGAATGCGAACCTGGTGCGGATAACATTTTCATATTGCCTTTGACCACGATTTTTAGAAGCTTGAGGTTTGTAACTACGCTAACTTCATATGGGCCTTTAAATGTAGGCAACATTTTTTATTGTTTCATAGACAATTTTGCTTTCAAAACCTTCAAATGAATTTTTATAAAAGGAGTATGAACGGTGGTAGGTTAATAGAGTTAGGATTCAGTGTAAGCATTTACTGCAAGAATAAACAGATTTAGTTGAATAGAATAACGTTGAATGCTAATGACTCACAGGTCCCATAAGATCCATTCTTTTAGATAGATTAATATCCATAAGAAAACAGAGTTTATAAATTCTTTAGTCATTTATGAATACATACGCCGAGCGTTAAAAAATAACGAAAATTGTAATATTTGCTAGACATGACTTTTCGTGTGTATATTTTCAAAATTAAAGAGAATCTTAAAGGGCCCTTAGTATATGAGAAATCACTGAAAGAGCTGGAGGCTTTCCCAGAAATCGAGTTTGAGAAGTGATTCGACTATTAGAAAAAAACGCTGACATGAGTGCAAAATATGGAATTGGAACTATTTTAAAGGCGACAACATTAACGTAAATTAATGGATAAATATTTTGATCAAAAAACTAAAATTCCCGTTATTTTTTGAACATTAATCTCTCGTATTTCATATAAACGGTGCTTCGAAGATTTTACTTAAATATTTATGATCTTTCACTTTAGAATCTTAAGAATCTTAGATCCTCACTCAACATCTGAGTGTAAAACTCGTGAGTTTAGTTATAAATTGAACTTACCTGTTACTGGCTTTGCGATAGTATTTCTTCTCCGATGACCGTGGAGTCATAAGATCAATAGAGTTATCAATATCATCCGCCATTGGCTGAAAATTTAAATTCAAGATAGTTAAAATAAATTGATTTGAGATTTAAAGGAAATTTGTGCAAACTCTAAATTAGTAAAAGTAACTACAAATAATAGAAAATGATGTAAGAAATGCAGTGTATAAATAAAAGAGATTTTTGAGTCACAAAATAAAAGAGATAAAAATAATATTACAACAGCACAAATTTAGAACAGAGCCATTGTAGTGCCAGCAGTCAGCTAATATTGAGATTAGAATAAAAAATGAAAAAAACCAAAATCATAAAACTGGCACAACGAACGCAATCAAGCAAGCGCATATGACCCAGAGCGAGACACTAGCTAAAGATAAAGGACCACAATGCGAAGGTGGCGCCCCTACAAAGCAGGCAATAGTAATTCTACGCCACGCTGCGGATGACAAATTCCGTTTTGTATACGTAATTCACAGCTTCCTTTGTTTCCTTTGGTCGCTTTGAATATTGCCTTGGCGAGATTGGTAGTCGCCAGCGAACAAAGCGAAGCTGCAAGTATCAAATTGGAACTTCCAATGAAGCCGGCAGCATGCAGCGCAGTGTGATGGAGTACACCACAGTGCGCAATGTGCAACATGCGGCACGTGGCATACATACGGTACAGCTGATGTGGCACGCGATGTATTTTTATATGTTCGTGAGAGTGGATGTGTCAAGCGTAGTGGTAACGTGACAGAATGAGGACGCATATGAACTAACTGTGCCAGTTGGAGTATGAAATTGAAAATTTCAGTTATATTTTTAACTTAACGGTAGCTCATGGCATTGTTTTAGTTTTGGACGGCGAAATTTTATGCGGAAAAATATGAGTTTTCGATTGGTCGAGCTTTTAAGCTATTCATTTCAGGAGCTATTCAGAGGATACCTGGAAACATTTGTTACCGTCGCTTAATACATGCTGGAGACCGCATGACTGAGAAAATCCTCTGGAAAGAAGCCTAAACAAGAGTCCAACCAACTTTTAAAATCGATCTCTGTTTTTATCGACCCTTTGAGCAAGACTTTGGGATCGCATCGGATCGGATCCCTTTGGAACCGACATCAGGAAATGGTCAAAGGAAACACTGGTTGACTCTATTCGATGAACGGTCGCCATTATTTTACTGAAATCTGTTACTGTGGTGGAAGAGATCCAAGGGAACAATATTGGAAGTCATGGACAAGATCTGATCTATGGCAGATGATCACAGCCTAGAGATGGGTTTGGAGGAATGTAAAAGAGAGAAAAAAGTTTCTATGAGTACGAAAGTTGCTCAGTAATGTCAGGTACATGAGTTTAGGATCATCTATTGGGGGATCCGTATCGACCAAGATCTTGAAGTTCCGGTTGACACTAAGGCATCTGATGGTTATATATTTTCGATGAACGGTCTCTATTATTTTACTATTAACAGTTACTGTAGTGGAAGATGTCCAGGGGAAGCAATACTGGAAGTCGTAGACAAAGTCTCGTGAGTCGCAGATGACCCCAATCTAGAGATGGGTTGGAGGAGTAGAGGAGAGAATGACAGTCGGAGAAAGAGGGAAGACGCCGAGTTTGGGCTTTTGGGGATACAGATTCTATAAATTAATCTCTGGGGAATATTTAATAGCAACGTGAAAATCAAGATTAATGGCTGAGGAATAATCAAAATTGGTGAATTTTTTCATATCAAAGTTTAACAGAGAAGGTCACAGTCAAGGTCAGGAAAAAAGTAAAAGCATATGACTAACTTCCTTGAAACAAAGTTGTTGTTCTGAAAAGATTCGATAAAAAAATATTGGTTTTTAACAAGTCACTGACTTCTGCAACTGACCTCGTTGACTTTAAAGTACAAATAAGCTTACAAAACTTTAAGTACCATTCTTTCTCTTACTTTATAATAAAATGGAAATTGCATTGAGGCACTAATGAAGTATTTAAAAGCAATAAGTGCACAGTAAAAGAAAAAAACCAAAGAAATACAGAAACTTTAAAAAATATTTTTAACGAGTCGAAAGCCGAAAAAAGGTAGAAAACAGCAACACTACAAAGCAGACTCGCCCAACTAAGTCAGCAAAAAGGCGCATACTTACCAATGCAGTTGCACTGAAGATCGAAGATTGCTCTAAACTCGACATTTTCGTTTTGTACGTGCGATGTCGCTGATATCTACCGGCGGCGGCTGCTGCTGCTGCACTTGCTCGAGCCTGACGGAGTGCCGAAGTTAATGACTTGCTTATAGACACTTTGCTTGTTTGTTGCTCTCTGAAAGCTCGCACACTGTGCTTATTGTCGCTTGTTTTTTGTTTTAGTTTTATTTACTTTTATTGTTGTTGTAGTGTATAAAAATGCGCTTATCAGCAAATATTGGAATTGTTTATTATCAAAAAATATTTTTGCTTTTATTTGCAATTTGCGAAGTTTCGACGCGTCTGAAATTTTAATGAGCTGGTAAATTGTGTGGAACTAAAATAAAATTTCGCAAATTCTGCGAATTGCAATAAGTAACGGAGTGTAGAAAATATAAAATGCAGTTAATTAAGAAAAAATTAAGCTTGGACAGTTGAAGGTACGTTTACTGAGGAGATGATGAAGTTGTATATTTTTTGTGTGTGTGTGTTGGTGTCTACAAATATAAGCTCGTCTGCACCGTTAGACAGCAAAAGCAGCTTAACTAAAGTTTGTTGTTATTGTATGTTGTTGACTTTATAAACAAATGCATACAAATAAACATTTTTATAATGCAAACTTGAAAGCTATGCACATCAAATGCGATTTGCTTGCAAGCCAGCCTAAATGTATGCTAATAATTTTATTAGCAAGTGTGGTACAGGGTGTTAATTGTTGTTTGGTTACTAAGCAGTTAGCTTTTATGTGATTTTAATATTCTCAGATATTTAATTTATATTTTTTCTTATATTTTAAAATATCTTTTTTAATTGATAGTTTTAAATTAAAAAAAAAACGAATATAAAGCTAATAATCTTTGGAAAATTAACAGTTGAATAGCTTGGACCAAAATTTAATTTGACGAAATCTACTATTAAGGCGATTCTTAAAGAATCAAGAATATGGAAACGTAATACATTTTACAATAGGCTGTCTCAGGTGTTAAATGTATATAATAGTAACAACGATTCTGAAAAAAATTTTAATTTTTTTGAGTCTCAAAACTATTTATTTTTTTGTGAGAGACAAATAATTTGTTAAGCATTTACAATTTTTGTGTCCTAAAGGGACGTAACCGACGACAAAGCATGGATATATGGTTATAAGATCGAAATCAATCGTCTCATTAGAAGAGCTCAAGAGCGTTCCTACCGTAGTAGGTTTTACATAACCGGAACGGATTCGGATTTTTCACTAGGAAAGGACAGTCAAATCGGCAGTATTCCTCCATATATCATTGAGGGAATATTTTATACCGCTACAACAACAACAACAACAAGAGCTGAAGAAGGCTACGGCCCTAAATTAAAAACCTCCCTCCCTTGTAGTGAAAGCATCGCCTATTGCAAACGACGAGACAAGAGTGACCCTCTCGCAACTTTGTTCTGTGCATTGTAGAAGGTAAACTCCTACTTGTCCAGTATAGACTCCGACATACCGATATATGTACATATGTATGTCCTGTATGAAACGAATCCCCCCATGATACTAACCTACTCATCTAATATCTCTTTTCCTAAAGTCCGACGTTGTCAAAACTCGTTCGTTTCCTGGGCCTCCCGTTAGCTGTCTTCGATGACAACTAGACTTATGCTTTCCGCTACAACCAGAATAGATACATATAATCATTATAACAACAAAAACAAGAGCCACGACCAACAAAAGCTTGTCAGGTTTGATCAAATGTAACGTTATTTCTCACCGATACGGTTTCGATAGTCGACTACTGTGCCAAGGTCCATAAGGAATTCTTCTAACAAAATCCTTTCTTGGATACATTGATGGATGCAGATTTGCATTAAAAAGGAATCAAGCCACCTAAGTTTTTAGTTTACAATTCGTCCAATGTTATAGTAAAACTGGACAAATATGTAGACCCAAGAATTACGATTTCGAGAGGAGTATGAGTGTTAGGTGAATAGGAGTGTTAGAAATGAATTTCAAATAATATATGAAGATAAGATGAGAATACTCAAATCCTTATTGGGGGTTCTCTACAAAAACAGTAACATATGACACAACTACAGTTACTATTTTCACTGCAGTACGGACAACAAAAGTAATAATATTATTACTTTTAAAATTAATATGAAATATGTACTAATTTTCTGAGAAACAATTATTTCAGTACCGCACTATATATTATTATTATTAATATTACATATTTATATTTGTTTGCCTCTTCAAGTAACTGCGACAACACAAAAACACCTTAATGAAGCACTTCATAGATAAACATATGCACAGGCCAGTAGCAAATACGTCGCAGCACACAAAAGTTAATATAAATGTATGTATGTATACATTTGTATGACTTACCAAGCAAACTAAATTAACATTTTTATCTACATAAATATGTTTGTACACATATGCAGCGAAAGTAGAATATTAAAATTAGAAATTGTGGAAACGCGTGGAAAAACCCCGGAGAAGCAGCGCTGAAGGTGGCCAAAATAATATGAGGATATCACGCGCTGCATAAAAACATGACGAAATCACGGCAAAGAATTTTGGTATAAACAAAGAGCAAAGACGTGGACAGCATGGATATTGTCATATCTAACGAGGCTCCCACACAAAGTGGTTACTGGTGTAAAGCACAAATGTACTATATATCTTAATAATTCCCGAAAAATAATGACGACGGGGGGCTATTATGTACGCAGCAGTCTAGCAACGGCACAGCAGGAGGCGGAAAAATATGGAAAAATTAAAATTACTCGAGCTTATGAATTGCAAATGGGAATAATGTGAAATTTTTTACGATGATAAGGTTGATAAATATGACTTACAAATAAATATGTGTTATCTAGTATATTAGTATGTACTATGGATTGTATGTTTGTTAGTGGGTGGCTTGTAGGCGCTGTGATTAGTGCTGGTTATTGTTGTTGTTGTGTGTACCTTTCTTGTGTAAGTAGTTGTGGCGGCAGAAAGTCGTTGTGCTTTCTTTGTTAAATGCCGCAGCGCGTAGAAAAGCCGCATAAATCACAGTTTTCAATCGTGTTTTCTCCAGCTAACGCTATTTGTGGGCGAACTTAATTTCCGCACGCGATTGACTGATGACGCACAGATTTGTGTACACCAAACTAGTTTCTATCAAATGTGAGCACACTTCCAGAGCGACGCGAACGCGGTGCGTTGAGCAAAACTTGCGTAATTTCTGCGTTTTTCGCACACACAGCAAATGTGGCACAGATTTATAGCTTCAAAATTTTCACTGGAGCGCACAAAGGCCGGCACACTTGCTTTGAATACAATCGCACAACTTTTTCAGCTAAACTCACACAAACTTCAATTCTTTGTTGCTTTTAATTAATGCTCACAATTATTTATGCACATAAAACGTTTACAAAAACACACAGCAAAATAGTCAAAACACTTTTTAATTTGTCGGAAAATGTAAGTTTTCTACCGCACAGCGATTTATCCAATTGATTCTTCGGCTTTCTCGATTGTCTGCTGTCTTTGACATTTGCGGCGCAGTCGCAGTCGCAGACGTCAGAACTCAGCTGTTCTTTGTTGTTCGTGTAAGAATTGTAGCGAAAAGCGCAATATGTGAAATGAAATCAAATTGATAATAACAACAAGAAAGTCATGTGAAAACAAAAACAAAGCAGCAGCGGCAGCCGGCTGAACGAGCAAACACAAAACAAAAACACAAGTAGCGAACATGTGAGAAATAATAACAATGCAAAGCGTTGTGTCACAGCGCTTGTTTGTAAACAAAATAGATTTGACACGAAAGCTTCACGGCAGATACTTACCTGGTAGGAAATTGAATCCGGCAATTATGCTTCTTAAATTATAATGAATGATATTTGTATGAATATATTAAATAATAATCAATACAAATGAATTATAAATATAATAATTGTTAATCAGATCCATTATTAAATCAGATCCACATATAAATCATTTCAATTTGAATTAGAAACAATTAGGTTAGGTTAGGTTAGTTTAGTAGGCAGGTCTCTGTATATGCAGAAAGATCTCACTTGGACAGTTTTGAGCGCTGTTCTCTGTGATTCTAAAAACTCCTAATGGATCAGAAAGATCTTCACGATTCGGGAAGGCGCTTGGAATCTGAATCTTGAATCAAAATTCTTCAGTCGTCTAAAGTCAATACTAGTCAATTCGATAGGTTCGCCGAAGTTATATCTAGGTGTCTCCACCTCAGTCTGGCAAATGCTGGTTGAGAAAATACTTCCCCCAAGGAGTTTTGGCATCTACCGGAGAGAAAAAAAATGTTGAAATAGTCCGCAAACCTCCTACAATATCTTGAGCTTTTAACTCTTTCTGAACTAGTTTCGATGAGAAATATATTTCTTAGTTTCCCTAGATGTTAGCTGATGGTTTTGAAACTCTACCTATTTATGAACTAACAATCTTATATTCTTACTTCGCTTGAGACCTGACCGAATAAATTGAGTCGGACAATCGACCCAATTATTAAATTAAGGAAAAGACTGGTATATGTGTAAGTGTAGTATCCCGTTAACCTCTTCGTCATGGATGATCTGGGTCATACTAATAAATTCGCAGCTTTGTCTTGTAGTCATATCGGACTATTCTAGTAATTATAGTGTAAACATTTTACTCTCCCACTGAGAGAGAGAGAAAGAAGAGATCAAATGTCCTAGAGTGGATCGCTAACATTATCTAATGACTATATTTTTCTGAGAAAAATTCCGGGGATACTTTTGTCCCTCCGAAGCAAACCACCAATTATGCACCACCTGCCCGATTCTGCGTAGTTAAAAATTATTATGAAATTTCAGGGTAATTTATCTTAATTGACAACTTTAACTTCATGAAACACCTGAGAAATGCTTTTAACGCATACGAGCACAACTTAAAAGCCCACTTAACTGAATTAGCACGTTTTGTGGCTGCGTGAACGCCGTAAGAATGCCGTAACGCCATACAAAATAAAATTAAATCGTAAACAAGAAGCAATAAAACACTTAATTTTATGACAACGGAGACCGCGATGGTTTGTTCTCACGGCGAAGAGGTGGGGAGTCTTGGTGGCGCGCACTTAAGACGCGCCATTTAAATCAGCGTTTAACAGCAATTTGTATAACTGTGCCGCTCTTGTGTTTTTTGTTGTTACTACTAATTGCTGTTGTTGTTGTTAGCGTATACGCCATTTACCTGTAATTAAAGTATTTATTGCGCTACTTAAGTACTGTCAACTACAGCGCGCGTCTAAAGTAGTGTGCAACTTCAACCTTGGAGTTAAGAGAGAGTGAGTGAGAGAGACAGAGAAGAAGTCAGGAAATTATTATACAAGAAACTAAAAATAACGGTATTAAGTTGCAATTTAAGTTTTTAGTTTCCGAGTTTTTAACTTTTTAATTGCTTTCCTGTACATTTAGCAATTAATTTCTTTAATTCTTTAGTTTTGAGATTTGTTTTTGTAGTTTTCTCTTGGCAGGCAGAGCAAAGCTAAACTTTCAGAGAAGCAGCGTTGCAGTTTGACGGCTAATGCGCGCACGCCCACCTTCCCGAAGTAGCAATAACTACAACAATAATACAAAAACAATCATTGCAACAACAATAACATTTATAAAAACAACACTATTGCAACAACAAATAGTACAACAAAACAACAATAACAACAACAAGAAAAATGAAACAACAACATCATAAATACAACAACAGCGGCAGCAGCATACTTCGTTACAAAAGTTTTGACTTGCAACATTAGTTATGGACCGCCTCTTTTGCTGCTGGCGTTCAGCGCGAACTTCAATACAACAACAACATATTGTATATATGTGTCATGTATATAAAATCTGTTTGCATTAAATTGTCGAAAAGCTAATTAATGTTGGCATTCATCTTGGCAGGCAGACAGACAGACACGATTTTGCTGCCATAAATTGCATGCCCACACACACACACACGCAGATACAAAGCCATTGTTCTTCAATTTGTATGAGCACCCATAAACACTTGCTAATAATATAAATATACATACAAACAAACAAACTCGCATAATCGCATTACTTCAGCTCGTTAAACATTGTAGTTTATATTAGCACAAGCATTCGTTCATTTGCAACCGCAAAGGTGTGTCCGCCTAATACCGCTAATAAATACAACGTCTCCAAGTACCTACTCACTTACAGACAAACAAACAAACAAATAGAGATTTCGCGGATTTCAATTTGATTTCACATTTAAACAGACTGCGGAGGCTTTTATTTAGAATAGAGAATAGGCGCGCACTCAAGCCCCTTTTGTGGTTGCTGGGAAACTGTTGTGGGTAAATACGAAATGCCACGAGCATATAGCAAAATTTCCATTGTTCAGCGCAGGTGGGGTTCGCCGATTTATCTAATGCCAATGTCAGTGCTTTAGTTGAGACTTAGTGAGCGCGCAAGAATGTTTGACACACCCAGTGCTGTTTTGGTTTAAGTTGCTTTAAATTGTATGGTCTATAAGTAGGTGTATTACCAATGAGTATATACATATCTACAACAGCTGATGCTATCTAAACAATCAACTGATGTAACATCAGCAGCGAGAGAATCTTAGGGAGGGTTCAAAATGGGGAGCGAGGCGTAGTTCACAAACAAAAACGAATGAAAACGAAATATGTGAGGTTGAGAATTTGTTTTGCTGACAGATAGAACCCCCAAGAATTGTAAAATCCTCGACGAATCTTAACCCTCTCGACCCCATCATATTTGAGTATCAATCGAAATAATCAAGCAATTGTGGTTATGATAGAGATAAGATTGCGTCGGAATGAAATGAACTGAGTTTGAACGGAGAACTGAGAGTTTCCAACTCTCGAAGTAATCAAGAAGTCTCCATAGTTGTAACATCAAAAATGTAATGGATCATAAGAAAGCCATCAAATTGAAGCAGCATTTCCATAAGAATCTCTGTCGACGATACTAAAACGACCCAACATTAATGTCGAAATAAATAGAATCTCTAATCCATCTGTTGGATGCCGTCAGAAATATAATATAATTTGGATTGAAAATAGCAACTAGGTCCCGTGAAATTTCCCTTTACTTAGGTTCCAGCCACCGAACGTAAGACTAAGGCTAACCCAGCGGTCATTCATATGACTTCACAAAATTATTTCTGTTGGAACTTCTAACTTAGCAGTGTCAAAAATTAGAGAACTACATCTTGTCAGAACTTTATCAGATCCTCGGCAACGGATTACCGGCCCCTGTGCAATCTTGAGTCTACTACGATTTATAAAAACACACTTCAAGACGGAACTTCAACGGGTAATTTCTTGAATCCAATCCAAAGGCATCAAATTGGACTTTAGAGTATTTACTTATAGTATGTTTACATATTAAAACAATCTTGTTCTAAGCTCGTTCAATAATCTAACCGTTTACATATAGCCAAATGAGATTATCAATTGTCAAATGTGTTGCATTTGTTGTTGTATTACACATATTTCTCTCGCTGTCGGCCATTGTTGTTTACATTTTCATTTGACATTTCTCCTTTTCTTCGCAAAATTATCGATAAACCTAGGAATAACACCGAAAATCTAGTTGTATAAAACGAGATAATTTTATAATCTCGGATTATCCAGAGAGGAATTTTGTATGGGAAATCTCGTTTCTTAATTACAGATAATCGAGTTAAGCTCGTAAATGGAGATAATATCGTTATATGTAAACATAGTATTAGTCTTTAAGATTATCGACTACTGTTTTTGAAGATAGAGGTTACCTTGATGTCAGTGTATATCATTATACAGGGTTATATATATATTTGGCGTAGGAACCGCTTTAAGCGATTATAGCCGAATCCACCAGAGCGCGCTACTCGTTTCTCCTTTTTGCTTTTTGGCGCCAACTGGAAAAACCAAGTGAAGCCAGGTCACTTTCCACTTGATCCTTCCATCGGAGAGGAGGTCGTCTGCGGCTTCCTCCAGCGGGTACTGCATCGAACACTTTCTGAGCTGGAGTGTTTTCATCCATCCGTACAACATGACCTAGCCCCTGTCTTTTAATTCGCTGAACTATGTCAATGTCGCCGTATAAATCGTACAGCTCATCGTTTCATCGTCTGCGGTATTCACCGTTGCCAATGTTTAGAGGACCATAAATCTTGCGTAAAACCTTTCTCTCGAAAACCCCAAGAGTCATCGCATCGGATGTTGTCATCGTCCACGCTTCAGCGCCATACATCAGGTCGGGAATAATGAGCGACTTATATGTCATATGGGATGGGATGACGATGGGGTCATATGTAGAAGTTCACGCAAGTGAGGAAAGTTTCTGATTGCCATTCACTTGGGAGTGGCCAGGAACGACTCTTTTGCATATGACTCAAGCAGTTCACGACTTTCGGTTTTAGACCAAGTATTCTCTGGATATCCAACAGACATTCGTTTGAAGACGAAGCCCGCTTCTGCGGTTGTGCGTAGGTTTAGGACCCACCACTTAAAAAAACTTCCCCAATGAAAGACCGAACAGAGCCTCGGATACAGGGTTAAGGAAAGCTTTTTTATCGATAAATATAAACAAAGAAGTTACAATGGTCCAAAAAGAGGTCGGGAAGTTGTATGTACTACCTCAAAAAAATATGAATGATCTCTTATGTAATTAAATCAAGTCTCTCTGTGGATTAAAGTCGCATGGAAGAGAAAAAACATGCATGACATGACAGCCTCATTAGTGTGTGACACGGTTTGGAATCCACTACGGAACACAGTAAAGTACTGCAAAAAAAACCAACAAAAAATCACAGAATGTTATTGTCATTAATCATGCATTGTTAAAATAAGCAATTAATCTCCATTATAACTGCATGTCAATAAATTTAAGCGCACAACTTGTGTGATTCACTTAACGCAGCGATAAAGAGGGAGCTCCGACAGAGCTGCTAGTGTCAATGGACCGATGGTTGCATGGCGCAATGAGAAGATGAATGTTTGTGCAACCATAATTCGAATGACACAAAGGGCGCTTGTCGGATGGTGAATTATGCGCGCGGCTACAGTGTGGCTACACTGCGCTATAGTTCGCTACTTGCAGTTAATCACCGTTTGTGAGCTGAATTCTCAAAATTTGCGCATAAATGCTGCAATTAATTTAAGCGCATTCACCGGCGTCCCGTGCAACAATAAACTGAAAAATCGCCGTTAGCCACTGGAGTTGCGCTGGCAGCGCGCGTCCCTCGGCAGTCACAGCTGGCTGCAGTCTTAATCAAAGTCATAAAGTGCGTACGCATTAACCGCAGCGTGAAATATGCCGCGCCGCAGCCTTCACCACAAATACAGTTACAGCGTTACAGGCGGCAGGCGAAGCTGAGTTGAAATTGAGTTGTGAACACGCGCATGAGTTGTGGTGCGTTTGGTAAAAAACAGCCTGGCTTACATAAGCGCAACTTCGTGCACACCTACCTTCATCCATATGCAACAGTTTTGGTGGGAACTTTTTTACGCGCTTCTAGCGTGTGGCATGTGGCAAATTATCGTTCGGTACGCACGCCACCCCCCACCACTGCAGTAAGTGCGCATATCGAAAATTTCGTAATTTTATGCCATAATTGAAATACACACCGGTGGGCATACTGAGGTGACCAACAGTTCGGTTCAGTTCTGTTATACGTGCCACTTCAACCACTATGCATTTATTTGTTGTAATTGATGGTTTGGGCACAACGCTGTACGACAAACTTACCTAAATACATATATAGCCCCGAGCAAGGAAACAATTAAATTCAGTATTAATAATTATTTTCATAATATTTAAGAACTTTGAAAGCTTCAAGTTGGTCATAAAGTTTAAGGCTGTTGCTGGTATAAACTTAAAGCATTAATAATTTTTATGGGAAATAAATTATGAGCGATATAACTCTAGTAAAACACAGTTCTAGTAAGAAACTCTCATAGTCGTATTAAATATGTTTAGTTAAGAAAGGGGGTGTGGTCATAATCTTTTGAAGGGAATTGAAGTTTTACAAAAGCAATATCGAATAGGTGTCACGAAAAGAATGTTTAAAGAAAGTTGTGACTAAAAATGTTCATAAGATGCTTCATTTGAAATCCATGTGACTTTTTCTTGTTAACGAAACACAAATATTTTCACCGAAGAACATGTCTTGAGTAGAATTAGGCCATAAAAAAGAACTTTGTTCGAGGAGAATTGGAGTTCGTTTAGGTTTTGAGGAACTTTTTCTGTTTTACATTGGTATCAAAGTAGCCTTAAAACGAAAATGTTAATATGGGAAATAAATCGTGAGCAATCTGACTGTCTGCGCTCAGTTGTAGTAAGAAACTCTCACAGGCGAATTAAAAACTATTTTTTTTTTGGCAAATAAATGGGTTGTGGTCATAAATGTATGAAAAAAGTAGGTTTTATAAAATCAAAATCGAGTAGAGATTGCAAAAAGCATGTTTATAGAAAATATATTAACAAATAAGATTGATAGATTAGTCACCTTACTCACTTGATTTACAGCTTTTGTTTCGTTTTATATTTCGAAACTCTAAAAATCACTCAGTGGAACATGTCCTAAGTCGATTGAGACCATAAATAAGAAAATCGTTCGAGAAGAATTGGAGTTCTCTGGGGTTGGCTCAAGAGGAATCCATTTAGAAGCGATAATAAAGATTTACTTGAAAATCTGGAATATTTTAGTTTGAGAAGTCGATTTTAGTAGTCCTGTGGTAGTACCGAAAACTTAAACTATTCGCAAGAAATAGTTCTAGAAACTGGAAAATTTTTAGAACTATTTTTTGATGAAAAAAAAAATAAAGAACATCGTGTCATAGACCAGAAAAAAATTAATTTCGTATGAATAAATTGTGTCCGTTTTAGTTAAAAAAAAAAAAAATAGATTCCCTCAAGAGGAATTAAAGTTCTCTGCGATTGTCTCAAGGGGAGTCCATTTGGAAAACAATAATAAAGATTTTTTTTGAAAATCTTGAATGTTTTTGTTTTTATAAGTCGATTCTGGTAGACATGTAGTAGTACTGAAAAAATTAACATGTTCTTAAGAAAGAACTCTGTAATCTAAAACTATTTTTTGATGAACAAATAAATTTTAACACCCATTCGTAGTGCCGCGCCTTTGAAGTTTGTTTCAATTTTGAAATAAAATTAATATAGGAAGATGCAGGTTAGATCCATGGTAAGATTTAATTCGATGATGCAACTATTTGAAATATCTCCTAACATGACAGTTCATGATATCTTCTTAGGTTTAATGTTGAACGATTGGGCCTCCGCTGTACCACTTCTGAGCTGACGGCTTATCTCTATAATAATAAAGAACTTATTGAAGCCTTCCATTTAGTGTTCGACTTTGCAAATGATTCCTGAAACTTACCAAAAGTTCACTTATTATCACTTTAGATTAATTTTTCTTTTCAAACGCATTTAAATCAATCGTTATTTTACTTAAAAGTATCTTACTTATTGTTAGCGACCAACGGCTATCGTGTTTAAAATCCAGCTATTACGTTGCCGTTTCTTTGTAAAATTTGTATTACAATTTTCCACATCTAAGCAGCAATATAGCCGCCTTTATAATTTTGTACCTTATTCAAATTCAACGCATTCTATTTTATCTCTTTGTCTTCCTCTCTTCATCAACATCATCTTTCTTCACATACTTTCACTTACGACATTATATTTCATTATATTTCTATTATCTATCCTACTTCACTTTAACTTTAATCTAACTTATTTCTGCCTTTTACAATGTTCAAAGTGCATTTGCTTTGAAGACACTACGGCGAGTGAAATGTTGCAAGAAAGAAAGCAACCTCATCATTGCACACGCACCGGCACACACAGTCAAGTGCAGCAATTTATTAAAGTATACTTTTGTGAGCGCTGCATTGTAAATATTTATACGCCATTTTGCTGGCTTCTCCTCCCCCGCGATTGCTTTGTGAATACAAGCGTAATAATGTTTAACTTTATTTTAACTTTGTGCTACACTGTGTGCAAAACTGAGCAACATTCTATGAGTATGTTAACAGAGACAAGAAAGCGATGGTTGAGCACAACAACAACAACAACAACAGCAAGCGCTATGACAACAACATAAATAGCTGCAAGAAAGTGTGTTGGTCTTGCTGCAAAGTTGTTGGCATTTAACGCACCACGTCCACGTTTGACTGAATGGTGGAGTCCTGGGAGAGCGCGCGCGCTTCTAAGAGCATAAACATAAACATAAACAACGCTTGCACAAATAGACGCCAGCGGCGCGCGAAGCGGCACAGCTGCGCATAGAGATTTTTAGCAGAAGAATATGCTCATAGATAAACGCGTGAGAAGAATGAGGAGGAGGTGCAAGGAGGCAAGTGCTGAGGGGAATACTAATATGAGTGTGTGGGAGGGCATATATACTGCATAAAATATGTGAAAAAGGAAGAATATAGACTACGCAGAAAAATATGTAAAGAAAATGCAAAAAGGAACAAAAAACTAAAATAATAAAATAAAAATGAAAGTTACGTATACGCACTCGTGGCCCGACGCGTTGCACTGCATTGCGCTTGAATGCCGACGTGATTGCACCAACAGCGCCGCGCTGGTATTTTATGCGAAGCATTTCGGTGATAGAACAGAAACGGCGTTAGAATGCACTACAAGCACTCCATCCACATATATTTGCCGGCGGGGGTGTGCGCAGCAAAGACAGTTGAGCCGTTGCCTCACGTTGCATTTATTCACGCGCTCTTTCGTGCGGAAATTGTGTGAGGCTGAGTCAATGTAAATCAATAATGGAGTGGATTGGAGTGGAGTGTAGTGTATAACAAAAAAAAGTGGAAATTTAAAACACAGCGTTGCATTTAAAAAACTCAAAAGTAGCGAGTTCACTTCACCCACGCAGCGTGCGCTGAAACAGTGGCGCTTAAAGGAAATTGAAAGCTGTTGCTTTGCTTTGTTTTGCCGCGCTCAGTTGCAGTTATTTCCTTTGTGTTGCGCGTAAGCCAGCTAAAATGCTTTATTGAAACTTTTTCATTCGAAGTTTTTTGGTTATAAACTGGTACGCACCTACTGCATGAGAAATCGCGACTTTTTGGCAATCAAAATGGTGGGTATGGAAATTATTGTTATAAAGGTAGTACCCATTTGCATACAAGCAAAAATTATTTGCAAAAAGTGATGCTTCATATTTAATATTATTTTTTCTTTCTTAAATATTTTGGATTATTAAACTCTTGAGATTTATGAAGATTGAACAACAAAATTTTCAGAAAGGTAATCACATATGTATGTTTCATTATTTTCTATGAAAAGAAAATAAATGAAAATATTTTCCTTTTAATTTTTCTTAATAATTATTTTAAAATAATATATAATTTATGACCGACAAAAGCGTTGCCACCTGTTTTTATATATTTTTATATCAGACGAAGAGATATTCCTTAGAGAGCTTGCCACCTGTTTGTAATTATTAAGTCAAATAAATTTGTACAAATAATTGAAGATATAAAAATGATCAAAATATGGGCTCTAAGCGAGTAAATTTTAATAAATCAATTATTTTGTTTAAGGAATTAGGCCAACCTATATTTTTCAAAAATTTAAATTTTTCTGAACTAAAGCACACTTCAGAGTTCAAAAAACATTATTAAATTAGTAGAATACTGAAACATTATTTTTCGGACCATTTCGGACGATTTTCATGGTCGCCAAAAAAATTTCTTGAAAATAGTGTTTTTAAGGTTGATTCAGTAACCGCGTTCTTGTATCATTATAAAAATGTATACACTAAAATGCAAGCCTGAAAAAACATGAAAGAAAGAAACTATATTATTTTCCCTTAATTGCAGATTAAATTGTTAAAGCTAGGCCCCTTTCGAGTCGGTGTCGATGAGCCTCAGTCGCAATTTTCTTGGAATTAAAAAAGAAAAGCAACATTTCCCGCAAATGTTGAGAATTCGGCTAAAAAGGGATATTTTCAGTTGAGAATAAGTTTGGGATGCACTTACAAATATTTTGTTAGGTTAATGTTGACACAAATCTCCAAGATCGATATAAAACGATTTAATCGATTTAATCGACCAGTGCTTGACCGTAGAGACACCTATTGGAAAACGGCGGAAAAAAAGTTGTAGACCTAATAATATTTCAACTTTTTAAAAATCTTAATTCAGTAAATTTTGAGAAAATAAATGATATATATATATATATATATATATAGCAAAATAGGTCTTAAACTAAAACTAGAGCGCTCCATCTTTAGAGTCAAAAACCATATCTCAGGAACTACTCAACCTAATTGAAGGAAATTTAGTACACAATATTTTCTTCTTCTTTTTTTCAAATACTGTATTTGTAGTGTAGTATTGCCTGTCTAAAAATGAAATCGAAATCCGACTACAACTTTTCAAGACCCCAGTTACCGAACATGAGGACCTCAGTGCTTGTGGGAAATTTATTTATCGGTAAATTTCTCAAATAATCTAAATGAATGCAAAAGAGGTGTGTTTCTTATAATAGTGGGCCTCTGTGCAAAAATGGGGAAAAACATGCTATTAGTTCCTCTGGCCTCCATATACCTTATATACGAATTTTTAAACATCCGCTGGGCTTAATACTGTAAATACCGATTAATGTGTGAGATATTTTAACCCATTCGATCCAAAAAAAATATAAAAGATTTTTTCTGTAACCCCAATGGGTTAAGATAAATCAAGTGAACGGAAAATATTGAATATAATGTTGCTTGGTGGTGCAAATGAGTGAAATCAGTTCAGGCATAATTCCAGTCCTCATGAATGTACTATATATAATGGTTTTCGTTATTCTAGTAGACTTTATTAAATTAAATAAATAAATTAAGAGAGTGGAAAATGTTCGGTTACACCCCAAATTAACCCCTCCTTACTTGAGATTGTTTATAGTTTTTTATTTCAGAAATAAAATATTCCAATTAAGAAATCATTAAAAATGAGAAACAAATTATGTTTACAGATTTCAAGTACATAGTCTATGTATACGTAAACATGTTTGTGCTTTATTTGGCTTTTGTCAATATTATATTTTAATTGCCTAAAATGCATTAATTAAACTACATTTTTGATTTATTCGAATCTTTGCGCTTTTTTGCCAATAAAAAATATTTCTGGCCGCAGTAATTAAAGCTTTTGCAATAATTAAACGACACCTCGGTGAACCAAAACTTTATATCATGGCCACTGCGCAGTAAAAATATGTGAGTGTGCGTTTACAAAGTGCAAAGTTACAATTTTGGCCACACCTTCATTTGAAGTCGGTTGTTTCTGTACAAAAATCCAATTAAATCGCACGGCTTGCGCACTTTCGGACAGACACACCGCTATGTATGTGTGTGTGTTCATGTTGAATGCAACAAACGGTCAATTGCCGCCACTCGCTTGTTCTTAAAAGGCCAAGCCATTTGGTTTTTTTTTGTTTTTGCATCTTTTACATGCTTTTCGCAATTACAATTAGCTTGAGCCGTTATTCTAGCGCGTTAAAAGCTCAACGATCATTCGGCAATTAACGGCTAATATACGATTTAACGAGATTAATCCGCATAAATGGCTGTTGCAGCGGTATTTGTTTTAGAATTTCAATTAAGACGCTTAGAATTAATTTTTGAAATTTTTGAAGTATTCAAAATAAAAATATTTTAAAACCTTGAACTGAAAAATAGAAATACAGATATCTTAAAAAAACAACACTTGAGCATGATTTGTTTCGGACTGATGATTCAAAATAATGGAGGAGGAATAACAAAAATTAAAGAGTTTGGTTGGAGTCTTCAATAGAGTACCTTGGATTGATCAGAGTAAAACTTGTGTGATTTGACTTTTTCGACTTTGATAGTTATCTACTTCTCAGAATTGTTTGTCATTCGGCTACTGCAAAGCTCTATAAAGTGACAGCAAATGTAATTTGCCGTAATCTGAAATTGTTCGAATGATCTAGAACTATTAAGAAGAGACTTTACCTCGACCGAATGTCGAATAATCTTGTTTTGCTATTTTCTTTATGTATATTTTTGAAACAACAGTTCTATCTCCACCCAATATTTGTTCAATGAAAGTAGCCATTAAAAATGATCTTTAAAAATTAATATAAAATAAACAATTCTATAAAAATTTTGAAGAATATTTTGTTGGAATATTTTTAAAGTCAAAATTAAATATTGTTCTAAAAATAAAATCGAAGAAATCATGCTATTCGAAGCATTTATAGATTTCTTTAAATAATTCATTCTTATTTATATTATTTTTATTAATTTAAAACAATTTTTTCATTATTTGTTGATCAAAATACGCACGTTTATTAAAAATAGATATCTATTTACATATCCACTTAATTCTCGTATCCAACAATATTAAAAGATATATACACACACACTATACTTTTCTACGGCATCTACAAAAATAAGCGTGTTTCTTTGCTTGTTACCTTGTGTTGTTGTTGTTCGTGGTACTTGAGAACGTCACTCAAAATATACAGCGAACACTCAACCGCACTCGCTGTACAGCTGATCAGCACCGTTGGCGTAATTGTATTTTGTATCCCATATGGTCTAGTGGCTAGGATATCTGGCTTTCACCCAGAAGGCCCGGGTTCGATTCCCGGTATGGGAAGATATTTTTTTTCTTTTTTCTATTTTTTTATGTTTCTCAATAATAGAAGATCTAAAAATTATTATCTGTAGTATTAATATGAATTTCTATAGCTCTGTAACTATATAATTAGAGAGCATTTAACTAATAATATTTACGTGTATATAAAATATTTTATTTTCAAATATTAACATTTATCGTTATTCAATTCGAGTTTTGTTTTTGAAATTATTTTCATATATATATTAATTAAAACAATTTGTTTTATTATTTTCAAAAGTTCTATCATTTCACCAACCTACGCTCATTATAACACAACATAAGGATTGTTTAACAGTACATTTAACGGCAGTGTTGCCAACCCTCCCATATGGTCTAGTGGCTAGGATATCTGGCTTTCACCCAGAAGGCCCGGGTTCGATTCCCGGTATGGGAAAATTTTTTTGATATAATTTTTTAAACGTAAACCAATGTCCATTGAAATAAAGACACTTTTATAAATTTATGATTCGATTAGAACTAGATTGCTTAGTGTTCTTATATGGAGTAAGAGCCGGAAATTACTAAAGGTTGTAGATAAATTGAATTTAAAATCAACTTAAGAACTATTTGCAATACTCTGTACGTCAATTTCCATATGTGAAGTTGCGTTCATAAATTTATTTGGTTTTCAAAAAATATTTTCAAATGTTAGAACTTATTAGACAATTTTTAAAGGTTATTGGTTGACATTTTTAACTTCAAAAAGTTTAATAGATATCGTTTAAGTAGTTAATTAAGAATAGAGTTGCCAACCATCCCATATGGTCTAGTGGCTAGGATATCTGGCTTTCACCCAGAAGGCCCGGGTTCGATTCCCGGTATGGGAAATTTTTTTAGTTCTTTTATACAATATTCATCTCAAACAAACATTTTGACACGAATTTCTCAAATGAACAGTGTGAAATTAGAGGCTATAACTTTTCGCATTATCGTAAATATGTTTAAATAACTGCAGTACATAATTTTCCGCAAGAGTTTCATATTCATTACACTTAAAACACTCTATAGAAATTTATCAGCGAATTTATAGTAACGCAATATGTCGATCTGCCACATTTCTTGCGCATTTAGATTATCTTTGTACCTATATATTTGAAGATATTTGATACCTGAAATATTTGAAGTTTGCTTTCAAAAACCAGTATTTTTCTAAAACAAATATTAGAAAAATTATATATGTCAGCATGTCGGTAACCTCCCATATGGTCTAGTGGCTAGGATATCTGGCTTTCACCCAGAAGGCCCGGGTTCGATTCCCGGTATGGGAAGATATATTTTTTGAAATCATATCTCATATAATAAAATTATGTACCGATGATATTTCTATATGTTAAGAAAGTCTTGAGCTCTGTACGTTGGTTTATAGTTGAAACAGAATGTTGCAAGAACGAAAGCGGGCTCGCTATTGCCATCATTAGGTACATTTCGCTAAGCATCATTCAACTTCTTAGTAGATTTGATGCGGATTCTATTTTTTTATATCTGAACCGGCCAAATACTCCACATTAGCAAAGATAATGTTCCGAAATCTAGGCAAGAAAGCCTGAATTTTAGTAGTTTTGTAACGAACTTCACAGAAGAATCTTGTTGATGTGATTGTTTCACCAAATGATCTGTCGTTGAGCAAATAGATTTCTCTTCTGGATGCGTCGATAATTGTAACTTTTGTACATTTTACTTTGCCGTCGAAAGAATATTCTATATCGTTTATCTCCAGGATATCACCTTTCCCCTGTCATATCGCAAATCTAACGCTGCATCTGTTCCATTAACAGTTTGTTCTAGACAGGGCTGAAAACAGGCAACACTGCAGGTATTTATATACCAAAATTGGTTGATTCACGCTATGGAACAACATTGCCGTTATAAAAGTGAATGATTAACCAAAGTGTTGCCAACTCTCGCATATGGTCTAGTGGCTAGGATATCTGGCTTTCACCCAGAAGGCCCGGGTTCGATTCCCGGTATGGGAAGATCATATTTTTTGGAAGTTTCTATACAAAGAATAAAATTATGCATATCTTCGAAGATATTATTATAGATTAAAGTTATTAGAAAGGAAGACTGTCTTCAGTACCACAAATATTGTCAGTCTTGTATCGATTAAAGGTTAATCTAATATTTTTTCAATGTTTACATAGTGATCGCTCAGTTCTTTTTCAGAATTTGTACAGATTTCTACAGATAAAAGTGTCAAAACGGCTGAAATTTACACGCGCATAAATCTAACGCCCATTCACTTAGGACCAGGTAAGACACATCTACACGCCCAAATTTTTTTCAAACCTCTATGCAATTGAGTAATTAAGTCAGTCGCTGTGTCGCAATGCAATTAAAGCTAAATTTTATTCAAGAAATTCCCAACTAAATTTAATTTTAAGCGTGAGTTCAAAAAAATAGTAACAGTAAATAAACAACACCATAAAAGGTGCCCACGATACAAATCGCAATTCGACGGCCAAGCAAGCCGACACACCGCCACGCAATAACCGACTCAGTTGGCCATTAACGATTGTTGTTGTGTGCGCATGCCTGCCTGCCAGCCCGCTTGTCTGGTGGTCAATTGTGTCAAACGCCTTTTCGATGCTCGCTTAATTTAAGGCGAAAATCAAAAGTGCGGACGTAATTGCGTGTGTCGCTGGAAACGGCCGACTCGCATACTGTGTATTAGTTTTTGCTTTTGTTTACCTAATCCATTTACACAACAAAATTGCGGCGGTCGGTTTTTTCACGCAGTGACTCACTGACGTTTGTTGCACATTCAATTTGCTTTGTTTTTTTCGCTTCGGCACGCAGGCCTTTTGGCACATAATCCGTCTTTGGTGCGGTTATTAGATAACGCTTGACGTCCGTTGGCTTTGCGCATGCGCACCAATCGAATTTGGTGCGGTGCGTTGCGTTGATTTGTCCGCCGATATGTGTGGTGTGCAGACAGCAAACGTTTTGACAGCTACGGGATATGGTATGTCATAAAAATTGATATGTTTGCATACACTTACATATATGATTATTGGTATTTTATGATTTAGTAATTAAATTGGTACTTTGGTAATGGCTGTGCAATTATTCATGTGATCGCATTTAAAGCGCCGTAATCTTATTAGTGTCGGTTTAATTGAGATTTCAGGCTCAAACAATATGAAAAATAGTTCTTGTAATGCTTTATTTTTCAAAGTAATGCATAAGTAATTATGAATATTAAAAGTAGGTAATTAAATTGGTATTTCAATAGTCATGGTAATCTAGAACGAAGAAATCTGAGTGTCATATTCGAGGATGAGTTGTAATTGTCAAAATTTGGTACTCCAAATTATTCTATTATTGTTATTTATTGTCTACTAGGTACATTCATTACTTCTCTAAAATTAATCGATAATCGACGATAAATATATTTTCTGTTCTATATTTCGATTAAAAGCATAAAATCGCAATTCTGTCACATGGTTGCTTCCATGATTAGTAATGATACGATTAATCGGAAAATTGTTCAAATCGATAAATCTTCCGATAAACGATTAAAACAAAGTGAATATTTTCCATCGATTAATTGAAACTTTGACTAAATAAGTATCGGTGAAAACTTTTTCGAAAACTAGGCGAAAGCATTTCTTGCTTCTCTAAGTCTTTTATTAAAATAACTATAACAAGGTTGCCACCTTTTTGTAATTTTAAAGATTTTGCTAATATATAATTCGAAATTTAATATGATTTTACTATATTAGTGCTTATAAAAAGAAATATATTTAAGTAAAATTAAATGCAAAATGTTATTTCATAGCGTTGACACACGACACCGAATAAAAAATTATTTGCAAATAAATTTTACGCTGAAAATTCACGCTGGTGTTGGCTCAAAACTTAAATAAGCGATTTTGGTTTGATATTAAATATAAAGTGTTGCCACCTTTATTGAATTTTGTAAAAGAATTATTATAAAAATCTAAGAAAAAAAATAAAAAAAAATCTTTGATTATGAATACTTTTTAAAAAGTATTTTTAAACAAAAAATTAATAACTGTATTTGAAAAGGGCTGCCACTTTTAGTGAATTTTGTAACAGTAATATTAAAAAATATAGATTTCAAAAGTTCTATCATTTCACCAACCTATATTCATTATAACACAACATAACGATAATTTAAGAGTACATTTAGTGGTAGTGTTGCCAACTTTCCCATATGGTCTAGTGGCTAGGATATCTGGCTTTCACCCAGAAGGCCCGGGTTCGATTCCCGGTATGGGAAAATATTTTTTAGTTGTTTTTATTCAATTAGATATGAAAGCTATACTTTTAAAAAATATTTTTATAAAAAAATATGAATTTAAAAATTTTGTAGAGTTGCCACCTAATTAAATTTTGAAATAAAATTAATGAAAAATAAAAAAAGCAAATGTATATACATTAGTTGAATTATTAGTTTTGTTTTCTTACAAAAAGATAATTGTACGGAGTTGCCACCTGATTTAAAATAAAAAATGTTTCAAATAAATTGAAAAAAATAATGTACGTAATTAAACATTTCATGTAATATGCTCCATTTACAAATATGAGAAATATGAATTTGGATATATCCCTACTTTCCTTTAGAAACGAGGGCAAAACCGCCTGTACAAAGCGTAATGAGTAAGCTTTTCTAAGTATATTAATTACTAAAGCCATATAATATACGGTTATATATATGTACAAACGTATGTATCTAGGTCTATATATTCGTATGTAGTCGTAGTATTAAGGCATCATTTAATGAACATGCCACACTTCCATAATTACTGTGTGCTAAAAATTTGGTGTTAAACAT
This sequence comes from Zeugodacus tau, assembly GCA_031772095.1. Classification (NCBI taxonomy): domain Eukaryota; kingdom Metazoa; phylum Arthropoda; class Insecta; order Diptera; family Tephritidae; genus Zeugodacus; species Zeugodacus tau. The sequence goes on along the minus strand of CM062650.1, from coordinate 64,577,577 downwards.
CTAAGGATTCCCAAACGTGCCTTCCTGTACATGCAGACTCCATTACATATGTGAAAAGATCTTACGTACAACGCAAACGAAAAGCAAAGCGTACTCGTATAAAAAAGTAAACAATAAAAGCATTTATGAAGCCAAGTGATGTGTGAAAATAAAACAAAATGGAGTAACAAGCATATCCTGGCAGCGAAGGAAGCCAAACGAACGCAGGCGAGTGCACACACATAAGTAAATAAATACACATATGAGATGCAAAAAGTCGCAACAAAAAAAAATCGGACAAAAAAACTCATTAACCCAAGACCCACCTTCGGCTTCGTACGCCGTGGCAGTCGCGTTGAGGAAAAACACAACGCATGAAATTCGCAATTTCATTTCACTTTTGGCTCTTTGGCCCCATTTAACCTTCCTCACATCCAACGCTTTTGCTTTTATTGAAAATCTTTTTTTTTGTTTTTGGTTTCCTCCTCTGCGTTCCGTGGCTGTGTGAGTATCAGCTCCCTTTCTGCGTGTAGCCGTTGTGGTCGTTTGCTCTTTCACTTAAAATACAAAAGTATGTATTTAATGCAATGCAACTTTGCCAACAACACCAACAACAGTAACGGTAGTAACAGTTAAGTAAACAGTTGAAAGAAGCAAAATATTTTTATTTAAAAATTTTATGCGCCACTAAGTTTCGATAGCGCCGTGCTGGGGAGAACGAATGGCAACGCTCATGTAAAGGACGAGAGTTCATCCTGCGGCGCATATTAAAACGCTCAACCGATATTATGGGTATGTGTGTGTATTTTGGTTGGTCTAGGAGAGAATACGAAAAAATTATTTGCATTTACCTTAATGGCATAAGGCTCAGTCATCCTTTAATGGTGGTCGCATCTTACATAAAGGCGGACACTGAACCTTTTGCGTCTTTCTACTTTAAATGACTTTTAACAGAGAAATGAATAATCACATTTATTAGAATTTAATAGTGGCGATAAGTGAATAGTACCATTTTTGCGGTTGACCTCGGACTCTAAAACAATGAAATCATGATATGAGAAATAATTTCATGGAGTTGCCGCTTCATTACCTGAAACCTTGAAATGAGAGCAAATATTTTATAAAGTTGCCACTTAATTACAGAAATAAATATTCCTTCCCTTTCTATAAGTTATTCCATAAATTGAAATTTGGCGTTGTGGCCAATTTTCTTTTTTAGAACCCATGACATCATGTGGCCTTCCAAAATGTTAACAAACCTGACAACACGAGATCACAACGAATGAAAAAAAAAACTTGATATCTCGTGATACTCAATATGTAAACAAACTTGTCAAAGTTCAAAGACCCCGGTCAAAAGTCAATGACCCTGCCAAATATTTGTTTACAATTTGAGGGGTCACGTCACGTCAGTTTTTTTTTTACACTTTGAGGAGTCACGTGATGTTAGGTTTGTTTTCATTTCGTGGAGTCACATAAGGTCACGTTAGTTTCACTTTGATTCTTGAAATTTGTCGGGTCGAACTAGGATTAATTTTTTTTATATTTTGTGTGATTAAGTAAAGATCAGCGGAGATCAATATCTAAGTGAGCTTGACGACGATTAAAAATTATAATTTGTTTCTGCAGTCGATAGTTTGGTTGAATTATATAATGGTATGCTTTCAACTGTAACCTTATATCGACTATCTGCTTTATGATAGGTTTAAACCATATTCACAGATCTTTATTTAAGTATAGAATATACTCATTCTTAGATATTGTCTTCAATGAATAGGCTATTATATTATCTCTGATCTTTAGCTATATCGCTTCACGGTTTCACCTTTCTGAATTGCTCACTGCTTCATTACTTCCTGAGTACTTCTGCTTGTCTGTAAAGGCTCTGATAGATTTTTCTGTCCAAACTCAATCCATATTTATTGTAATCACCCTTCAGTATGTGCTCCAATCTGGTTATGATAAATAAATTTCACATTTTCAAAAGTGCATTTGAGTCTGATGAATTCTTCCATATTAAATTTTTCCCAAACCTTTCACTGCTTGGTATGAAATTCGAGCAGAAAACCACTTCTCTGTACTCATGTACCGAATGCACAGTTAGAAGGATGCATAATTGCCTGAATAATGTTGCATGGAGCTTACTTTGATTTGTGGGCGAGTTTTGAGGGTTTGCCGTTCGGTGGGTTCTTGTTAAATCAAAGTCCATATTTGAAAAATTGTACGAGCTAGTATGTAATTACAGGACTGCATGCTTCAAATGTTAGTAATTATTTTGTTATTATTTGTAAATATGTACGAATGTGCGCATCTATATCTAAATTAGCATATTGATGGGGAAGTACACAGTTTCCCAGGAAATCGAGGAGAACATATTAAATTCCATTTGAAAAAAAAAAATTCATGTTGTGATGACCGATGCATATATGCAAGTCTTATATTTGTAGAGTGAACTAAATAATGCTGTAAATTGCATAGAACTGGAGAATCTGTATATAAGCGTTTGATTGGGGTTGAATAGAAGTAAGAATAATTGAAAGAAGCAGAAATTGCTGTAGGTATTTAGTGTTAAAATTTAAAAAGGGATATATAGTACATTAATATCTTTAAGAAAGTGGTTTGAAGAAACTTCTTTATGGAAAGAAAATGAAAAACTTTAAATACTCTTTGAAACATCAGTCCTTGTTTCTTTCTTGAGTTGGTGACATTTCGAGTTACGGAATGTTGTTGAGCCTACTTCCCTGCCAGCCAAAGGTGGTGAAAAAGCTGGTTAAACCGAAGTTTTTTAAACCCACAAAAGTGGTAAAAAAAAGTGAGTTCGCCATAGGCCAGCATAGCTGCTTGTGAGTTTTTTAACCACTATTCCCCTCACACGTACGAATACAAAAACAAAACAACCCAAACGTGTGCGTTGGTGTTAGTAATTGAAGAAACATGAGGGGAAAGTGGTTAGGCCTGGCTGGCAGGGTTACTGCTACTATATACTTACACTTACATCGCAATACCTTTTGCACGATTGTATAATATGAGATGTGTTCTGTCAAAAGAAGTTTGTTGATCCGTTCTCTTCTGATCTTTTCGAAGCATGATAGTTCGTTTATTGGAGATTTTAGAGACTGCTTTCTGAATGGAGCGATATAAAGTTTCCTCAAAGAAGTTTTTGAGATTGCTGCCGAGTTGTTCGGTTATAAATTCGTATCTGCTTGTTTAGGTAAAGCTGATGGTTGATTTTAGAGTTCCAAAACCACTCTAATAGGGTCCAATTAGTATATTATCGTTGAGACTTTATTTTTGATACGAAGAACTTACTTCTTGTTGAGGGGACGAAATAAATTTTAATTCTGAAAATAAATTTCTATTGATAAATTTTACTAACTTTTAATTGCTTATGCTGTAAATCAATCGAACCTATTGTGTTCATGTTCTTTACATTGCCATAAAGCAGCTCTTGTACCGGTCTCTCCAATAATCTTCTTTTCGCAGATTTGGAGAGATATTAGAGAGTGTCTTTATTAGTACGCAGGCTAAATACTGATTTTGAGACTTTCCATATTGTCCAATATTATCTTAACAATCGCTCTATTGGGGCGGTCAACTCCGTATATGTACATCGGGAGGAGAGTATTATTGTAGGTCAGGAATGTCGCTTGTGAAACGACGCCATTATCCAGAAGATGCTATGAGTTTTGGTTGGGTAAAGTTGGATTGAGGTTAAACACAGAGTTGAATCTGAAATCACAGAGTTAAAATAAGCATTTAATCAGCTTTAAAACGAAATATTTTTCCATCTCCTCACTCCGCTAACCGTAATTCCCTGGGACAATTCCCTTGTGTAGTTATGCGAATGAAGTGAGAAAATTTGTGATTTAATATATTTTGAATCGATTATATATGTATATATGCTAACTGTGTTGTTAACACACTTGTATAAATTACAACAAACAGCATCTAATGAATGTTGTTAACATGAGAAATTTCATTTTAATATGCGAGCAAGTTTGCTCAACAACTTACGTAAATAAACGCACACATACATACCGACATACAAGCATCAATAACTGTCTTCTTATACTCGTATGGATATATGTATATGCCAGCATTTGCCCCGCCATTCATGCTCATTTACGTGGAAAGAAAATGAAATGCGATTGCGGCTGTTGCGGTTACAACGGCATATTAATATTTATATTGATGTGTGCGTGCGTGTGTGAGTGTGTGTGTGTGGGTTGTAGGTGCGTAAAAACACAATGGCACACAACTGGAGTGACTTTGCTGTGGTTTGTTGTGTTTGCTGGAAAATCTCATTAAATTGCAGAAGTGTATAACTGAAATTACTTTCATTCCACGCTCATAAGCTTAGAAAGAGAGTGGATTGCATTACATAATACGAGTACACATACTCACACATGCTTTTTTGCTGTACGCACTTCTAAATTCAAACATCCATATTTGTCATGTAAAGGATTACGTACGTATGTGGTGTTATGCTTTCTTACTCGCTCTTATGAAATGTGTAAATCTCATATTTGCAGCGACAAATAATTGTTTGAGCGCGTTTAAGTATTTGGGACGTCAATATAGAGATATATGTATGTATGTATGTATATGCATTAGGGTGGGTGATTTTTTGCGAATTTTTGAACCAATGTCTTATATCTAATTGGGAAAAAGACCTTTTTGTGACCGCTAATGGGTTAAACTATTTTATATTTTAATATTATGTTATGCAATGGGGTTGTTGATGTTTTTACGATTTCTCTTTTCCAATTTGTTTTAATTTCAAATTAGGAATTAGGGATCAACATGATGATATTGACCGCTAAGGGGTTAAAATAATTTGGAAAATTTATATTTTAATATTATATTACGCATTAGGGAGGTTGAATTTTTTATGAATTTTTTACCATTTTTTATCTCAAATTAGGAATAAGATCGCAAATAGTTTAAAAAATAATTTCAATATATTATATTTTAATAATATATTATACATTAGGGTGGTTCAGTTTTTTAAGATTTTTTTAAAATGCATTATTTTATTTCAAACTAGGAAATTTCGTTAAAAAATTTTAGTTAATGTAAAATAACATTTCAATATAATATTATACAGTGGAACTTCCAGAACTCGAACTTCTAAAACTCGAAGATCTCCATAGATCGAACACTTGTATTGGCAATAGCTTTTAAAAGCCAAATTTCATAAAAATTTCCATCCCTAATTCGAAGTCTCTCTAACTCGAAGTTTTTTGGTGGATTATGGTGATTCGAGTTAGAGAAGTTCCACTTTACATAACTTCAACTCTAGTATAAATTTAAAATTATTAAAATTTTTTTAAAATAATATGGCTGTGTACATTTTTGAATTATAAATTAATGATTTTCGTACTAAGTTTATTTAAAATAATTTTTTTTTTAATAAAAAAATTAAATATTATTTATTCCTGAAAAGTATAGAACACCCCTATTTATGCGTTGTCTTATGCCAAAAAATAATTAATTTTAATTTTAACATATTTCTTTAATTTTTAATAAAAATAAATTTTTGGATTTCTCAATAAAAGTTAATATAAACCCTAATATATAAAAAAATTCTGGGGCCAAAATTTATATATTTCTATTTTGTTGCTTCCCTGGTATTTATTTTATTTTGATTTAAAAAAATATTTTTTTTTTAATTTTTAAGTAAAATATAAGAACATCCCTAAGGCATTAAAAACATCCTTTCGAAAATATTTTTATTGTCAATCTGGTGTTTAGTCTTCAGTGTTAATTTTTAAAAAATATATTTTTGTATTCTTCAACTAAGCAATAGGAATACCCCTAATGCCAGCATATCCCTCTGCCCAAATTTATATTACATATGTATATTTTCATTTTATTACATAAGTATGCCTTCGGCATTTATGACATTTATCGCTGACAAATGTAATTTTACGCAATCACACACACACACACATTCGCATAAGCAAGTAAGCGTGTGTGTTAGGAATTTATTTATTAGGGTTCTCACTTACGCACAGCTTTTGACTTATCCCTGTCTTCGACAGTCATACGAGGCAGACATTTATTTCTGTTTACAATACAGTTGTATATATGCATTTTTATTGCTTGTTTCTTGTTTTGCTTTGTTGGTGTTTACACAACAGTCGTGCTTGCAGATACAAGGATACAAGGTGCTGCCAAAGTGAGCATTAAATTTTTGCTTAGATAAAAGAAATTCGTGTAATATTATTGCAGAGGTAGTATATAACGGAAATGTATGCAGTTGAGTAATATCGAGTGTTGGTGTAAGCTAGCATTACATTTATTGCGAATTTCATGCTTTTCTGATCGACTGCCAGTGCGTATGAGTAACTATTTTGGATAATAAATTTTATTGACTTTGATTTTGTGTAACCTTGATGCAGATTTACATAGAAATTACTTTAATTTTAAAAATTTGTTTGATTGAAGCATTAAATTTATTACTTCAATTAACCCTAACCCGAATAGGTTGGCATTTAATGATCAAAGAAAATGGTTTCATTTTTAATTTTAATTCGATAATCAAATTTGTATTCTGATTTGAGTTGGGATGACTCAATGCAAGATTTATACCGAATTATAAAAATCCCAAAGTAATTTGGGCCTTATAGAATCGAGGTTTTGCTTAAGGGGTTACATTGGTTTCGTGGGTTGAAAAAAAATCTATTTTTTTGTTATTTGGTTTATTAATTCCTACAACATCTCAAGAATATTATCCTAAATTTTCAAGTCGATCTGAATATAATTTCGGAGATACAGACTTTGGAAGGTGTGCGCTCCTACTCAGGTTTTATTGTAACTCAAAACTTTAAACACGTTTTTCTCAGAACCGTGTTTTCAAAGTCGATTGTCAAATTTTCTCGAAAACTACTCAACCGATCTTGATGAAATTTTGCATAGGTGTTCGAGATACAAATTACTCGTGCTTGAACGAAGGATTTTTTTTATACTCTCGCAACAAAAGTTGCTAAGAGAGTATTATAGTTTTGTTCACATAACGGTTGTTTGTAAGTCATAAACCTAAACGAGTTAGATATAGGGTTATATATGATCAGGGTGACGAGACGAGTCAAAATCCGAATGTCTGTCTGTCCGTCTGTCCGTCCGTCCGTCCGTGCAACGGATAACTTGAGTAAAAATTGAGATATCTTTCGAAAATGGGCAAAATCGGACCACTGCCACGCCCACAAAATGGCGAAAACCGAAAATGCAAAAAGTGTCATAACTTAGCCATAAATATAGCTATAAAAGTAAAATTTGGAATAAAAGATCACACTAGGAAGGGGCATATTTGGATGTAATTTTTTTGGGAAAGTGGGCGTGGCCCCGCCCCCAAATCGGTTATTTGTATTTATATATCTCGCAAACCTCGCAAAACTTTCTGCAGTCAGTACGTACCCCACCACACACCATGAAATTAGTTGAAATCGGATAATAACCACGCCCACCTCCCATACAAAGGTTAGGATGAAAATTACTAAAAGTGAGTTAACTCAGTAACGAAAAACGCCAGAAACCCTAAATTTCACAAAAGAAATGGCAGATAGAATCTGCACTCAGATTTTTTTACAAAATGGAAAATGGGCGTGGCATCGCCTACTTATGGGTCAAAAACCATATCTCAGGAACTACTCGACCGATTTCAATGAAACTTGGTTTGTAATTACATCCGAATGATATGTTGTGAAAATAGGCCAAATCGCTTCGCCTACTTCCTATAACCAGAACTTTGAAGACGATCTGAATCGTTTACTTTACAATATATAAAGTAAGCACTAGTGAAGATATCGGTGCAGAACTTTGCACAAATACTACCTTTATAGTGTGGCAGCCCCATTCTAAACATCGCCGAAATCCGACTATAGGTTTTTAAGGCCCAATATATCGAACACGAGGACCTCGGTGCTTCTAACCTAATATTATGGTTTCCAACTTTCAATGGACTTTATACAATATATATGACGAATATGTGGGTTTAATTGTATATTATATAATATAAATAAAGTTAATTAAATAAATTGCGAGAGTATAAAATGTTCGGTTACACCCGAACTTAGCCTTTCCTTATTTGTTTTTCAATTACAACTATTTAAAAAAAATGTCAAGAAAATTTGGCCGAAATTTTTATTTCAATTCTTACTTTTTTTGTTTTTCCTTCGTTCAATCACGAGTTTATGGTCTTACCTATAACACTTATTTTTGTTTTTTCATTTTGGATGATCCTGTCAGGAGTTACGCTGACAACGCGGACGCATTTTTCCGATGGGTCCCCGGAAATGTTTTAATTTTTTTAAGACAGAAAAAGGTCTGAATTAAAAAATATTTTTTTTACATAGAAAAAAAATACTGAAAATTAGAAGACATATGACAACTGGCTTTCAAAAATTTCATTAAATTTCATTTTATTTATTTATTCTATTTATTAGAAAAATGAGGTATTTTGAGCATCAAATTCATTTCCGACTGCTTTAAAAAAATTTAGAATATAGTTATTATGGGCGTGTTCAAAAAATATCGGGAATTTTCGTTTTTTGTTTTTTGAAAAATATATTTATGCATTCGTCTACATTAAAAACAGGTCTAATCTTAACGGCTGCCACAGTCAAAGTAAGCAATGAATCCAGGTGAAAAAATGATAATTGGACTCTCCGATCTCGAGAAATATTTTAAATTCCCGTTTTTTTTTGAACACACTTCGTATATAAAATTACTCTTACCCCAAATTAATGTTTGAAGGTGCTTATCCTAATTTGTTAGACCCTTTAGAAATGATCAATGAGCACTGTTAGTTTTCCTTCAACTCTAAAGCTTGACTTGGTTTGGATTTAGACCTCCAACAAATCACCGCTAGCACGCGAGCGTAATGTACTATTTTAGAGGGGGTTAATTGAAGATCTTGAATAAGGCTTTTGAATGTTACGGAGGTCTGTGAGCACGTAGGTTAGAGTTTGAATTTCTAATTCCTTAAAATTTTCCAAGGATAAATTGTTTCTTAATTAATTTTCAAAGTAGTAGAAAGAAAGGCGAGAAACTTCAAACTATTTAAATTTTTCTTCCTTAAACTAAATATTATATATATATGCGAGGATCTTCTTACTTATATAGTATATTAATTTCACTTTCGCTCATTGTTCCCACTTGACCCTATTTCTTCGCCAAACACACTCTCCGCTACCATTAACTGCTAATGTATGTAATGACATTTAGTTTTACCGACTGCGCCACTACTGACAGGTCATAGTCGTACATATTTATATGATGTTTTTGTTGTTGCTGCTTCCCTTTGCGCTCATTTCGCTAAACATAATAAATCAATTATGCGTAGCGCGCGCTTAAAAGGTTCCTTACAACAATAATAAGTGCGAGAACCCGCACCCGCAGCTCTGACTAAGGTCTCCGCGTGACAGTTGAGCTCGACTACTGCGCACTTTGAGTGCGTGTGTGTTTGCTGTGAATGTGTCAATGATGTTTTAATATGTCATTTGGTGCAACCGCCCTCTCTGCAGCCTTGTCTTCTAAGTATGTATATACTCTTTGAATGGGAATGTACGGTGGCGTCGAAGGAGAGTGTGCGAATGAAGTGACAGCAGCAGCTCGTTGGAAGCGCAATTTCCTCGTATCGCATTTATGAAATTGAAATTAGCGCACTCTGCTGAGGGTCGGAGGGCGTCAGCAATTGAAGCCGGTTAATGGCTGTCACCCGCAAGTGCGTACTTATCAGTATAAAAGCTTCATAAACTTGCATTGCCTTTGGTGATGATTATGAACTGTTTGCCAGATTATTCTATAGAATTTAGTTCTAAGGAAAGTATTACGCAGAAGAAGCAGTAACGTGGCTTGTGATAGTGGGCCGGTTTGTCTGATGCATAAGCCATAGATTGAGGATTTACATCAGAACTCTCTTCCATTCAACAAAAGAAAGCTCGAGCTCGGTATTCAGAGTTTGGTGCATCCAAGCTTGGATGACGTTGTGCCCTCTGTAATCTGGCTTGTGATAGTGGGCCGGTTTGTCTGATGCATAAGCCATAGATTGAGGATTTACATCAGAACTCTCTTCCATTCAACAAAAGAAAGCTCGAGCTCGGTATTCAGAGTTTGGTGCATCCAAGCTTGGATGACGTTGTGCCCTCTGTACAGAAGAAGCAGTAATACGGCTTGTGATAGTGGGCCGGTTTGTCTGATGTATAAGCCATAGATTGAGGATTTACATCAGAACTCTCTTCCATTCCAAAAAAGAAAGCTCGAGCTCGGTATTCAGAGTTTGGTGCATCCAAGCTTGGATGACGTTGTGCCCTTTGTACTCTTCTTCAATCTCCTATACACATGCTTTCAAAGTAGTAGTAGAACTTCGTTAAAGAAATTAAGATAGATGATACAAAAGAGCTCAAATCTTGAACAACCGAATAAGCTGGATATCATGTATCGAAAAAGCCTTGGGCTCTACACAAATCTGCTTAACCGTTTTATTTTATATTCCCGTCAGTTCACGAGGATGGTTCTTTGATCTCTTGTCGAGATGACTTCTTCTTGTCTTGTACCAAACATCTTCGAGAACTGGTATCCAGCAAGACATATAACTTTACTCACAAAAATTGGATAATACTCTATTGATACCACTATAGACCAGAAATATCCTGAGACAGCATTAACTAGAAGTTGATAAGTGCCATAAAGCGCACGCGATCCTCAGCCGCCTGGTAGTAGACCTCAATAAGGCAGCGAAGGTCAGAGCTCTCTTGAGGTCTACTACCAGGCGGCTTTATGCCACTTATCAACTACTTTCTTCAAATAATTGTGAAATTAAGGCCAAATTGTCTTTCCTTGCAAGCGCATCAGTTTAACAATTCCCTGGTATTCCACTGGGACCAGGTAGCCATATTAGTCCTATCATGAAGTATGTAACTGGATGCCATTGATAATAAGGTTGGACAACTTCGGCTGGTCCATTCATTCCAAAGCCGTTTTCAAAACAAAATTGAAAGTGTCCAAAGTGTCGCGCCAAAGAGAAGGCAAAGTGAAGTGCTTTACAATGTTGCGGCGATTAGACAAATAAATCTTAAAATGATTGCAATGGAAAAGCGCATAAATTGTGCATAACTGTTACGCACATAACCGTTTTGAGGCGAAAATATGCAATGCAGCGCAATTAGCAAAAACGCTGCGGTCGGACCCAACCCTAAAACCGATGTCAACGCACATGTGTATGTGCCGTTAAATGGTCAGGCGGAAAAGGCAGTGCCACGAATGGTGCGACACACACGGACTGCCCACCAACCAAGAGCACCGACGACGCCAGCAGCTGTCCGAAATGGGAGCCTGACGACAGGGCGACAAAACGCTTGCAACGCCAGTGTGACAATCAGACTATCAACAGTAAGCTTGTCGGAGGTGGTGGTGCTGGATGGGAGCTTGGAAGTCGCTTAGCACGCATGCAGCAGCCAACGCCGAATACAGATTAACGGTGACCAAGTAAGCCATGCAGCGAAGGAGCGTCGCAGCAACAACCGGTTTACCTTCACTTTTGCGGCATGCCGTTAATGGTAGTTGTTGTTGCTGCAGCTGTTGTTGTTGTTGCGTCGTGTTAACAACGCGTATTTGCTCTAATTTATGCCCAAGCCAGCGAACGGTTCAATGCGTTAATGGCAAAAGCAGGCAGCAGACAGCATACAGCTAGCCAGCCAGTTAGGCTGGGCAATCGAAGCCGCCTCTGATAGCGATGGCGATGGCGTGGTGCGAGTGGTAAACGCTTGTCGCACGGTCGCAATTATTACAATTGCCATTTGAGCGCTTATACTGCTCTTGTTGTCACATTTATGGGCAGCATCAGCAGCAGCTGTGTGTCGACAGCCAATTGTGGTGCGCGAGCGCTCATAGCCAAGGCAACGCACCAGTACCATAGACGTACGCACTCCTAACCTCCTTTTATGTACAGACGGAGAGGTACATGTAGTGCGCTGTTGTTGTTGCCTTCGCTGCCGAAAAGCGCTTTTGTGCAAAATGCGTTGCGACTACCGAGTGCCTGTGTATTAGTGTGGTCGCAATTGTTGATTTGCCCTAATTCGATTGCTTGAGCTTCGGCCTGGTCGGCACTGGCTTTTGCTCTGTGCGCTTTTGCTGAATGAAATGTGAGGCGCTTCCGCAAGAAATTAGAGAGTAATGAATGAAAGTGAAAACAACTGCATCGCTGTCATCGGATGCGAGTTGTGTAAGTTACTGACTCGTTGCATATTTGTTGATAGTTGTCAAGGTGTAGGGTTGTCGGCCGGGCTTTGAATGGATTTCGGGATTTCTGTTGTTCTTCTCTTTTATGGAAAAGCTAGCATAACGAACGGTTCAAGTTCGTGTTTTAGCTCTCTATAATGAGGAACGCATAGCTCATAGAATAGGTCCTTGACCGACCCACTGTTGACCACCTTCCATGCTGTGGTCCGATAAGGGCTTTAAGTTGTTTGGCTTCTACTCAACTATGTTTCTTCGCAATTTGATGTTTAACTTTAAAAGGTCTTGATTATCTACAACCGAAGAAGACTAGAATGGAACTAGATAAGAAGTAGACGAGTATGGGTGGACTAATTTGGGAGTTTTGAATCTGGAGAATTTCTAATACTGAGGACTGTCCATTGGAATTTCGAAAGTCTATATGAAGGAGAGTTTTTATGAAGGAACCTCAGTTAAAGATGACGCAGAGACTACTGCAAGCTTATAACAGAATCTCAGCCGATATTAAATATTTGTCCGGTAGAGCTTTGCTAAACTTGGTAAGACGAACCAAGATCCAGAGATGTATGAGGTGTTTTAGAAACTGGTACATATTATTTTCTAGAGCTTTCGAACTCTGTCAGAGTTCGTTTTATTCAAGGTAGATACATTTTAGAAAAGCCGGTAAATCGGGAAAAGTTAGAAAATTGTGCTTAAAAGATCGGTTGTAGTTTTTTAAAGCACACTATATCTCAAATCTGTTTCATTGCCTTCGAAATTACATTTTCGGGACTCTAAACAATGGCTTTGAGTTTTGAAAACCGAAATGTCTCATTAAAGATTTTTCATTGAATTTTTAAACTGTTTCCTCACAACAATCACCAACCCTAGTGCATATGCCTCGTCTGCTTTCAATTGTAACAATTTTTTGTTGTTGTTGCATAACAAAAACTGTTGCCAGGCAGCATTCATTGATTCGCCGATGACAACAAAACACAGTTAGAGACGTTCATACAAACATATCGGTACATATTCACATTCCTCATCTGCTTATAACAGTTTTGCCGTTGTTTACGTTTGAGTTTTTTGTCGCTTACCAGGTTATTGGCTGTCTTGCTTGACTGACTTGTCATCATCAACGCGATGGCAAACTGGGAAATGAGCGCAGTGCGGCTTAGGCCTAACGCTGCACTTGTCTGTCCATTGCAAAGCCACCGCCGCTCTTCTTTGATGGTTTTTGCAAATGCTGTGGCATGGATGTATGTCTGTATGTTGGCTTAATGCCATTTAGCCTTTTAAATGATTTCACAAAAGGCGCTTACTGTTAAACTGCCTACCCACCAGCTTGAACTGCCATACATACGGCTATATATATACTTAAATACCTATGTATATGTACTCGTATATACTATAGAGACTTGTACTGTCTACCCGTTTGTCTGCAGTCTTTAATTTGTTGCCATGAAATCGATCATTGTTTACAACGACATTAATTTGATTTGGATATGACAAATGACAAGTTGTAGAATTCGTTCACAAACAATGTCAGCGGCCGGGAAGCGGAAGTCATTGTTATATGGAAAATGGCGAAATATCGTAAAAATTGGAAAATGTAATATTTTAAATTAGTTTTTCGGATTGTTATGGAATATATGAAGTACATCTCGTAAAGCATATACATTATTAGTTATTTTTTTGTCAAGAATGATGATTTAATGAACCTATCACAGAAATATTTCAAGACAATCGGATGTTGTCTTGATTAAAAGTGGTCGAAAGATCCAACGAGTGGTCATCAATAACGTCAAAGCTCGGTTTTTCGGATACAGCCGTTTGAGTTAAGAAGACCACTCATCCTTCCTAACCTATACAAAGTAGCTTTCCTATCAGAATTAATATCTTGTACAATTATAGGTCAATTTAATTACTTACAATTTATTTATAATTATACTACCGCTTTATTAAATTAGTGTCCTCGTCGATTATTAATGAGTGTTTTCCATTTTTAGACTTCTGAAGATAATCTTGAACCAAAATTATTAATTTACTTATTCCACAGGCTAGAAGATATTAAAATGGTATGACAGTTCCTCGAATAGTAAACTTTAGTTTATGAAGCACTTACTTTGCAGATCGGGAATCCCTTATGGGATCTTCTAAGATATCCGAAATCATTGTCTCAACTTTTCATAGCGTTAACAATACTAAAAGTGGGATCAAAGTTGATCTAATCATGATGTTATCTACAGTAAATTAGAATACTCGGTTTTCGGTTCGAATTAGTGTTGGATTCACCGAAATTAAATATGGTCGCGCTCTTCAAAAATATCAAACTAACTGTACTCAAATGAGTAAAGTTCAAATCCGGATGTCTGCCTGTCCGTGCAAGCGATAACTTGTGTTATATAGATATCTAAATAATCTTAAGATAGATATATCTTAATGAAACTTGGTACACATATTCCTTAGCACCCAGAGGAGGTTGGTATTGAAAATGGGCGAAATTGGACCATTCCCATGCCCATAAAATGGCGAAACCCGAAAACTTATAAAATACCATTACTATGAAATAAATAAATTTATTAAAGTGAAATCTGTTACAAAGGATCGCACTAAGAAGGGGTATGTTTGGATTTAATTTATTTTGGGAGTGCCACCCCTATTGAGTTTTTTGAACATATCTCGTAAACTACTAATGCTATATCAACCAAACTCTCTAGAGTCGTTCCTTTTAGTCATACTTCCATACAAAGGTTAAAATGCTTTAAGTCACTAAGGAAAAACACTAGCCACCTTAAATTTCATGGTAAAGATGATACAGAAAAGCTCCACTAAAATTGGTTTACAACACTTGAAATGGGTGTGGCTCTGTCCAAAAAAATCATATTTCCGAAACCTCTAGACCAATTTCAATAAAATTCGTTTCATAACATTTTCCTGGCATCCCAACAATATGTTGATTAAAAGTTTTGAAAATGAACAAAATCGGTTGACTACTACGCCTACTTTCAATATACCAGAACTTTGAAGTCAGTCTGAATTGTTTACTTTACAATATATAAAGTAAGAACTAGTGAAGAAATCGGAACAGAACTTTGCTCAAATAATTCATTTATAGTGTGGCATCACCTTTCTAAAAATCGTTGAAATCACAAGGTCCCACGTATCGAACATGAGGACATCAGTGCTTCTAATAAATTTTTTAACGGAAATATAAGTAAATCTCTCAGATATTTTAATGTAGTTCAGTGGGACTATTTTTCTCCTAATAGTATAGCTCCGTGCGAAAAATTAGTGAAATCGGATAGAATATACCTAGGTGGCAAAAATTGTTGAAATCGGTCCATTAATTACCCAGCCCCCATATACTATAATTTATATATACTGAGTTTTGTTTTCAAATGGACTTTATGCCGAATATATGTATCAAATTGTGTGTTCGAGTGGCATGGCGTCTACATAAGCAAGTGAGATCTGTGACAGTTATTGGATGTCATTTTTGAAAGTTCAAACTTGTCTGGAGATTTTTAAGTGAAGGTGTTGTGTGGAGTAGATTTTTGTCGTTGTGTTGATTTGTAGCCTTTTCGTCATTTTGTAGCCTTATTCTTTTAGAAGAGAGAAAGATGTTTTGTCATACAACTTTCGGGTCAATATGACCCAGTGACTTTGTTTTGAGGTTAAGGTCATATTATAAGTGCTTCTTCTTTGATTTATATGTTCAGTTAAAGAGGTCTTTTTATACTCTCGCAACAAATGTTGCTAAAGAGAGTATTATAGTTTTGTTCACATAACGGTTGTTTGTAACACCCAAAACTAAACGAGTTAGATATAGGGTTATATATACCAAAGTGATCAGGGTGAAGAGTGGAGTTCAAATCCGAATGTCTGTCTGTCCGTCCGTCTGTGCAAGCTGTAACTTGAGTAAAAATTAAGATATCTTGATGAAACTTGGCACACTTATTTCTTGGCACCATAGGAAGGTTGCTTTCGAAAATGAGCAAAATCAGACCACTGCCACGCCCACAAAATGGCGAAAACCGAAAACACATAAAGTGCCATAACTAAGCCATAAATAAAGCTATGGAAATAAAATTTGGTATAAAGGATCACACATATTTGATGTAATTTTTTTCGGGAAGTGGGCGTGGCCTGCCCCAAATAGGTTTTTTGTACATATCTCGCAAACCAATATAGCTATATAAACCAAACTTACTGTAGTCGTTTTTTTAGCCACTTCCTAGTACAGTCCAAAAATGAAAGAAATCGGATCATAACCACGCCCACTTCCCATACAAAAGTTATGTTGAAAATTACTAAAAGTGGGTTAATTCACTAACGAAAAACGTCAGAAACACTGAATTTCACATAAGAAATGGCAGATGAAAGCTGCACTTTACAAAATGGAAAATGGGCGTGGCGTCGCCCACTTATGGGTCAAAAACCATATCTCAGGAACTACTCGACCGATTTCAATGAAACTTGGTTTGTAATAGTTTCCTTACATCCCAATAATATGTTGTGAAAATTGGCCAAATCGCTTCACAACCACGCCTACTTCCTATATACCAGAACTTTGAAGACGATCTGAATCGTTTACTTTACAATATATAAAGTAAGTACTAGTGAAGATATCGGTGCAGAACTTTGCACAAATACTATGTTAATAGTGTGGCAGCCCCATTCTAAAAATCGCCGAAATCGGACCAGGTTTTTAAGGCCCCATATATCGAACACGAAGACTTCGGTGCTTCTAACCTAATATAATGGTTTCCAACTTTCAATGGACTTTATACAATATATATGACGAATATGTGGGTCAAATTGTGTATTATATAATATAAATAAAGTTAAATAAATAAATTGCGAGAGTATAAAATGTTCGGTTACACCCGAACTTAGCCCTTCCTTACTTGTTGTAATTGTTTTTCTTTAACATTTGGATTTTTTATTGCAAAAGTAGTAACCAATGTATCTCTTTTTGTTCTTACTACATATACAGTCTCAAATATTGATTCTCAACTTCCTTCGTTCTTCGCAAAGTAACTTGAAATTAATTGCGGAATTCGAAATAATCGCTTTAATAATTCAAAATGCGCTTGTTTTCTAAATCACAAACACATTGACTACCAAAACCAACAATGTGGCCGGCGGCCGAGCCGGTACCCACACATCATTTGAATTGTCTAACTTTATTTTGAAGCCAAAAAACTTTTTATTTTCCATTTGTGTATTTCGGCATTTCAGTGGAACTATAAATCCATATGTCTGTGTGTATTTTGCGAAACTTTAGTAGATACTCCGACCGAAAAATATGAAATTGATAAGGCGCAACGACGAGCTCACTCGGCTACTTTATGCAGTTGATAACTTGCCAATTTGGTCCTATGGGTACTAAGTAGTACTCTTCGGTGCTTATAAAATAATATTTTTTGTTGTTGTTGCAGTCATGTGTACATATATAAACAGTTAAGGTAAATATGCTGCGCAGGCGGGCGGCATTTGCATTTGCCTGGCACTAACGACCGTATTGTGTTGCTGGTGTTGTTGTTTTTGTTGCTGCTGATATTATTGCAGTACTTAACTGGTCTTTGGCCCACTTCAAGTCGTTGTGCACCGCAACGTAGCGTTGCTTGGTTTGTGTTGCCGTCTGTTTTACATATGAACTGCGTTGAACCCGTTGACTCGTTGGCGGTCAACGGGCATTCATCGACTGACATACAGACATACAGATAGGCAGACAAACAGTAAGAAGAGATAGCAATCACATAGTCTGCTAGCCGGTCGAGGAGTCGGCCAACAGGTCGGTCGAACGGTGCAGCAAACGCCTGTTGGACGGTGTAAACCTGTGCCTGCGCCTAGACCTGGGACGCATGAAGAGAAGCTTTATTGGGCACATTGCCAACCTTTACTTTTTCTACATTTTCTCAAAAACATGTGTTCGCTTGTGTATACCATAATGTATGATCCTACATGTCTAATGCCGTTAGTATGCAGTTTTATTTATTTAAACGGCGCTCTATCGTGCTCGTGAAGGCAAATGCATGTTAGTTGTTGGTTGTTGTTAATAGGGATGTGTTTTTGTTGTTATTTGTACCCAATGCATGTAGCTTTAATGATAATAATGGAGAGAAATGATTTTGAAGCAATAAAGAACGTGTTAAGAATGGCTCTTCTAGAGGTCTAGAAGACACATAGAATCAGATATCCTCACAGATAGCAATATAGACAGGAAAAGATTTCGACCAATTAATCGGCCTTGGCATCGGACAAAAATTGGGAATCGGTCGGTCACTAGTCAGGACCACTTCTAAGTACGGTATACAAGGTGGCAGGGCATTTCGAACTCTTACTTTTCTGAGTTCCGGTTCGCAGGATTATAAAATACAAAGAGATAATACATGGTGAGGAGCCCATGTCCCAAGTATCTAGGTCAATGCTAAATCTCGAGACAATGGCAGCTCCGGGCTGTTGTTGTTGCAGCGATTATCTAGACTCTTATGGTAGGGAAAACCTCAAATTAAATGTCATCAAGGTCATCTAACGGGAGGCCTAGGAAAGAAGCTATTTCGACGGAGTCGGACCATAGGGAGAAGGGTAGTGGATGAGTCGGGTTCGTTGAGCAAAGAAGTGGTTAGAGTTATACGGGGACTCTTTGCATGGGGTCTATGTATTTGATATGTCGGAGTCTTGTCTAAATAGTTAGGAGTTGAGCCACCTACAGTATCAATAACGACCCAGCCGGTATTGTTTCGCGAGGCAATTCGAGCTCGTCGTCTGCAATATGTGGTGGTTTGACTCCAAGGACGCCATCCACTTGGAACGAGTCTAGGAAGGTGTCATTTACTTTCCTGGCACTGTAAATGGCGTTTAAGGTATGTCTGAAGCTGTCTGTGTCCGAAATCTGGTCGGTGTGTTCTTGAACGTCGTCGTAAGAATAACCTCTTGATGTTCATGTGTGGCTCTTGGTCCAAGCCAATGCTTGGCATATATTTTAAAAACCTTATGCAACAATTTTTTAAATATTCTGAGGTCCAGTCACTGGTGCATGACTCTAAGCGGTCTCTGACTTCTCCACGTAAGCCACAAACCACACATCGCCATTCAAAAAGCAATCATTGGGCATAAGAACCAGCATTACAACCAAAGGAACCTCTCCTCACTTATTATTACTTTCCTTTGCTTTGGCATTTTCTTATTTTAATGCACACATGTATCCACTCAGAACTACAAAGCCGCCTGGCAATGCATCATTCGTGCGCTCGCACGCAAACACCACAAGCTTCTGTTTACACAGCCATATCCTGATCTCGTGCTGTCGGCGACTGTGCGCCACTACAAATCGAATTTTGCCGTCTGCTGCTATGCGGTTGCCTACTTTCCGCTAACTTACACATGTACGTGTGGCCTGTGCGTTTGTTGGCTGCATTTATTCCCAACGCTACCTTTTGCACTTCGACCGCAAGTTTGCTGAAAACGCCTTAAGTGTTTTTCAATGTTTGCGCTCCAATGCGGCCTTTGCGAAAATCCCTCATATCCTGCCGCTCCTTTCGTGCCGCTTATATCCTACTGTTGACCTCTTTTTTGCCGCCGTTGTGTTAGCAATTCTGTTGAATTTGAAAAACTGGCAGCATAGCAATTGCTTGCGCTATCCTCCTTTTCAACCGCCATTCGCTTCAACCGTTATCCGCAAACGGCGCCACGCCGCCCCCTAATGAGGTCAGCCATGGACGAGCTTGTTCCTTTGTGGCGTTCAGCAAAGTTGGCGGCGTTTGCGTTTTGTTGGCTGCAACTTAATGAAGTCGAACGGGTGGAGTAATGCGATAAAAGCGCATTGTGGCATAGAGATTTTGTATTTACTCGTACATTACATCAATGATTATTGTGCCGGTAGCTGCGCTTAGTTGTGAATGCAATTTAATGGATTTTGATAAGATCGAGGGCATATGATGAATACTTAAACACATATGACTGTGTATAGAGACTCGTGACTCATGGCATTTTCTTTAGTCGACGGAGTGTGATGGCTATGGATGCAGAGATGTTGGTGTTTGAGCACCATACGGTTGGATAAATGTTCATAATTATTCATAAACGGTCGTCTCTTGACTGGTATTGTGGATATCTTCGCTAAAATTATGTTATGGACTGCCGACATACTTTTAATGATCGTTGGGATCAGTTGACCTTGTAGTTGAGACTTCGAAAGATCTTTCCTCATATATACTGGTCCTGCTGGAAAACTTTTTGAAGACAGTATTATTCCTCATACAAATCACTTCGAACTTCGGTTCAAGAACAGTATGTCTAAGTTCTTTCTTTAGATTACCGCTGAAACCAACAGGTCGTGGACGAACTTGAACTTCGGAATCTTTGTTGATGTTTCGTATTTTTCTGTGTAAGGTTCTCAGAAAGATCCATCTCTCGATTGCAAGCTTCATTGTGGGTGTAGTTGAGACTTCGAAAGTTATTTCCTCATATATACTGGTCCGGCTGGAAAACCTTTTTAAGACAGTATTATTCCTCATACAAGTCACTTCGAACTCCGGTTCAAGAACAGTATATCTAAGTTCTTTCAACAGAAAGGTTGCGGAGGAAGACCCTCGTGGAAAATACTTAGGCTGGAACTTCGGAATCGTTGTTGATGCTTCGAGTTTTTCTGTGTAAGGTTCTCAGAAAGATTCATATCTCGTTCGTAAGCTTCATTGTGTGTGGTTAGTGTTGTATCGTACTAATACTCGAGATATGGGACAGAGCCCCATTTTCCATTTAATATTAATTTTTCTTTTCTTTTATTATGACCCTTTATGAACCAATAAAGTCTACATTAAACTTAAAGTCTCATGTCTCTTTAAAATTATAAGGCTTCATTCCACAAAGTCTCATTGAGCCGATTGGCTCGCCAGTTCATTGAATTTTGGTCCTAGTAGGCTTAAATAGGATTTCAATTCGGCTGGCTCTCCATTCGAAATTGTTATTATGATTCTATTATTACAACGATATATAATACAATACAGTTATTCGCCTTTCTATTTACAATACGTGTAATTTTCAGCATTACACGTGTTCACAAAAGCTCCACACACATGCTTCCATTTTGTTGTTTTAATGAATCAGTTTTGGTAGATTATACTTTTATATATGTATGTACCATATATTGTGCTTCGCTTATTGTTAGACAGCATTGTGCTACATTGATTTCGACCTGACCTAGCGGCGGCGTGACTGCATTGAGCATTCTAGCGGCTTCCCAGCGGTTCGAAGACTAATGAAAGCTCTGTGGAAGCTTGTGTCTATATATACTATGTGTTTGTATAAATATGTGCGCGTCCAAATATTATGGAAAAGTAATTGTATTCGGCATACAAAGGCGTCTCGCTCGCCTATGGCACTGCTTATAATTGTTCTATTTTCGTGTGATGGCATTCCCAACATTCGTATTACCCCCGAAATGCCGCACAACGCGACAGAGTCATTAATCTTTTTTTGCGGTCCTTTGTTGTTTGCATGGCTCCGGGCTCGTGGCGCTCGCTGATGAGTTTTCACAGAACGCGTGTGTGACACGACCACGGGTTATTGGAGCATCAGTGATGTTTCTATTATCCACCATTGTATGCCATTTAATTGGAACAGCACGCATAGTCAATGTAGCGTGCGATTCTGTGGTTCATCTGTGGATTTGGTGGCACATTTTGGCTGCAGCTGCTGCTGCTCTGCTTTCAGAGTTCTAGTTTCACAGTTGCATTCAGTAATTTGCATCGGTACATTGGCGGATTTTGACAATTCACAGAAATAGTGGAAGCATTAGTGATTATGGGAAGAAGATGAAAGCTCAAAGGCTCGAAAGCTTGTAGGAAGTTTAGCTTTGTAACGGATTAGTTCAGTGGCATATATTAACGCAGGATCTTTGTTGCATTTCGCTAAACTCATTTTCGGAACGAAAGCTTTCACATAAGCTTTCATTGTTATACTTGAATTCGAGTCTATAGCGATAAGTCTCTGAAGAGTTTAAATCAGCTCCACTAATAACTTAGACTTTTGATGAAATACCCCAAACATTTGCTTAGCTATCTGTTCTGTAGAAGTTCAAAATATTTTCAATATAGCTTTCGATGTACTTTCTGAATATTAACATGAATGAAGTCTCTCAATACGGTCACTGCAGCTGATGTGGTAAGTGCGTTGATATCAAGGACACAGTGCCGAATATAATTTACTGAACTGTTGGCAATGAGTGCACGAGTGCGTTTTAGAAGGGGCGGCAAATAGAACACACACCGTTGAAAAATCATTGAACTGACTGCAGTGTTTTCACAGTTCTTATTGTTATTGCTAAACAGAAAGAGCTCGATTTCATTTGAAGTGACCTCTACTTCAAAATTGCAATGGCAATTCATGTGTCAATTCTGAGTAACTCAATTGTATGGCTCTCATGTACTAATGTGTATGGTTGTATGTTACGTCTTAGTTAACTGGTCCCCAAAGCACTTTTCAAGCGAAGTACATAAATAAGCACAGTAGTATCGTGTGAAGGTGTGTGAAATATCATTTCAATTATTTCAATATTGCAAGTGTCAATCAAAGAGCTCAGTTTGACTGTGTTTATTGAAAAATAAAACTTGATATTTATGTTGAAAGATTGACTGCTCTTGTTTATTTGTATATTAAATACGGTATTACTTTTGTATTAGTGAAATTTGAATTTGTATCTATGAACCTATAGGTTCATCCAGAAGCTCTTCTGACTCTTCGGACTTAGAGACTCGAAAACTAATTTCACAAAACTAGTGGTTGATTTTTTATTCAGATCTCTATCAAAAACTCCTCTTTAAAGGGTTCCGGGTTCTTCCACGTGTTTTGTAGAGCAACCTACCAAGTAATTTATAGCCTCGGACCAGTTGTTGTAATTACGTGACAATTAATTTCGGTAGAGAGGTTGTTGGCTTCGAGACCCTAATCCCCCTATGGACAGTGTTCACCTAGCTTTATTTGTTCCATTGCCCTTCACCGAGGTTTTCTATACAATAGTGATGGTATACCCAATCCAGAGTATTGGTTAACGTGCAAAATTGTTGGCGCTTAGTAGCGATTCGGGAAATCTGGAATAAGATAGTTGCGGAAGCAGTGGTCCACCCAAGACTACCAAGGATCGAGAAGCCACAGATCAGTATTATTATGCTAGGCTGTCATATTTGGGATCTGGAGATTCTCTTGGAACAATACTGCCTATACTATAACTTAAAGCTCAAATGTAATGGAAACTCGAAATTCAGATATATCATGTGTTGTTCTAAATAAATAAATCTCAAGGTATTTGTATTCAATCTTGCCTCATCGTATTTTTGGAAAAAAATTCAACGACTCCATCGCTTCATTCTCGAAATATTATGTTCAGTCGTCTCAATAAGACATATACCTGTAATTGTCGTTACTTATTAATCGCACCCCTGCGGAAAATTGCTTAAGGTGAGTTTAATCTTAACAAACTTTTTACCCTTTCAGCTGATATGAACTCCCCATTTCTACTTTTTATACTCTCGCAACAAAGTTGCTACGAGAGTATAATATTTTTGTTCACATAACGGTTGTTTGTAACACCCACAACGAAACGAGTTAGATATAGGGTTATATATACCAAAGTGATAAGGGTGAAGAGTGGAGTTCAAATCCGAATGTCTGTCTGTCCGTCCGTCCGTCCGTCTGTGCAAGCTGTAACTTGAGTAAAAATTAAGATATCTTGATGAAACTTGGCACACTTATTTCTTGGCACCATAGGGTTGCTTTCGAAAATGAGCATAATCGGACCACTGCCACGCCCACAAAATGGTGAAAACCGAAAACACAAAAAGTGCCATAACTAAGCCATAAATAAAGCTATGGAAATACAATTTGGTATGAAGGATCGCATTATGAAGGGGCGTATTTGGATGTAATTCTTTTGGAGAAGTGGGCGTGGCCCCGCCCGCAAATAGGTTTTTTGTACATATCTCGCAAATTAATAGAGCTATATAAACCAAACTTTCTGCAGTCGTTTTTTTAGCCACTTCTTAATACAGTCCAAAAATGAAAGAAATCGGATAATAAACACGCCCTTCTCCCATACAAAGGTTAGGTTGAAAATTACTAAAAGTGGGTTAACTCAGATTTTTTTTCAAAATTGAAAATGGGCGTGTCGTCGCCACTTATGGGTCAAAAACCTTATCTCAGGAACTACTCGACCGATTTCAATGAAACTTGGTTTGTAATAGTTTCCTTACATCCTAATGATATGTTGTGAAAATAGGCCAAATCGCTTCACAACCACGCCAACTTCCTATATACCAGAACTTTGAAGTGGATCTGAATCGTTTACATTACAATATATAAAGTAAGCACTAGTGAAGATATCGGTGCAGAACTTTGCACAAACACTATTATATTACAGTGTGTCAGCCCCATTCTAAAAATCATCGAAATCGGACCATAAGTTTTTAAGGCCCCATATATCGAACATGAGGACCTCGGTGCTTCTAACCTAATATTAGGGTTTCCAACTTTCAATGGACTTTATACAATATATATGACGAATATGTGGGTCAAATTGTGTATTATATAATATAAATAAAGTTTAATAAATAAATTGCGAGAGTATAAAATGTTCGGTTACACCCGAACTTAGCCCTTCCTTATTTGTTTTCAGAACTGGTATTACCCCAATTCACCTCACATTAATATTAATACCCAGACAACAAAATATAATACATTTATATCTGGTATGGATATGTAATAATGCTTGACCTGAGATCTTAGATTCCTATGTCTTATATCCTTCTTTAGCTTAGCTCTGAACTGTCTTCGAAAGTTAATAAAGGTCGGAATGCAATTTTCTTAGTTCTTTCTTCTTGTTATTGTCTTCCAGTTCTCCTGCTATACTTGAACTATTTGCTTATTCATTATAAATTTATTATATGTATGCCCTTCTGTGGATAGTAGGTAAGCTTCTTCAAATGAATCAACAATAAATTTCTGTCTTCCGTAAGGATAAAAGAAGCATCTTTCAATTGTACAGCGCTATGCCAAGAAAATATTTCGCTAATGAGTAAGTAATTTGGCAAAAATTAAGATTTTGTCAGACAGAAATTCGCAAGAAGATTTATTTTATTTTGCTAATTTGAGCAAAAAGTTGCTGCCATCGTTCGTCTACGCAGCTGACTCTCCAACCGCGGCAATTGCACCACTCAACCAATAATTTATGAGTAATTACTGTTGCAATTCAAAGCTTTCCAACTTCCGTCCAAGTACTTCGACTTAAGGTGAACTCATCCTTGTTGGCATGAGCCATTTGAGCGCAAGAGTGTCCTTTTACAGCTTCGCTACCAAACTTTACCCAACCCAAAGCATAAGCTACCAACTTTCTTTCAGCGCTAATGTCCTTGCCATTGCTCGTGATTACGCGAGCGTTTCGTGTCCCTTTTTCCGGTTTGTTGTTCTCATTTTTGAATAATTTAATGAAAACTTTAAAATTTCTTCTTTCCTTTTCATAGCAACTGAAATGAATGCACAAATAGCGCGCGGTCGCTTGCAGCCAGACACAACGTGAGGGCATGAAGGAGGTTAGGGGAAAAAGGAAAAGAGTGAAATGTAAATAAGCGAATCAGCGTAACAAAGTCACTGAGTGCTATCGGGAAATATGGTAGCGCCATCCAAACGCAGAACGGAGCAATAAGGATGATTAACTTGCCAACCATTGAAGCGCAATTGCCCAAGGACGTACGGTGCGTTGAAGTGCGGAGCTAGAAATTGCTCGAGATGACAAGGAAATGATGCTTAGAGGGTCGCAGTGAAGTTTTTATGGCGCATGAGTTTATGGGTAGTCTCCAGCAGCTCCCTTGTCTTTTTTATTAGCACTTCTGCCCTCTCTCTTAACCTTTTGTAAATAGTTCATGGAGCATTTTTTCGCATCCTTGATTTGTTTAATGGTTTCTGGCTACCGCACGCAGAGTCACACTTCCAGCTGCTTATATGCTTGAGTTTATATGAAAACTTTGCACATTTTTATGACTCACTTGCTTTAGAGCATGTCATCATTGCCATTCTCCTGCGTTTAAACTATGAGAAAATGCTCTTATGCTGCTCGAAAACGTGCAACACTTAAAGTTGCTGAAGTATTTACTAATAAAAAACTGAAATTGCATCAATAAATGGTAATAAAGTGTTGTTGCGCCATAGAGCGACATACGACAGGTCACTTGTATTTAAAGTCGTTTTTAATATCGGTTTACTGTAGTGATATACCATATACAATGGTATATTTAATTGTGCAGAAATCAGAGTTTATTGCAGATCTTTAAGCTGAGTGTTCAATTATCTTTAAGTTGGTCGATACTAACTACTTTCCACCTGTTAGGTGGAAAACTAAACTTTACTAAATATACTATAAAGCGCCTAATTGTAGGCAACGTGTTTTTGGTAGAACTTGTAATTACCTGCCATCAATTTTAGCTTTAGAACGCTCTGAATCTGTAACGCACCTAAATTCTTAAAGAAAAGTAATTCCATTTGTGGTCTCTAGTCTGCTATTTTGAGTGACAAGCAAACCACCTCTATTTCTTAAAAATTCTACAATAATTTATTCTAAAATAAATATTTAAATTATTTTTACATAAATCAAATATTTACAAGCTTCCAGTGCTTTGATTAGGTTGTTTGTTGTTTACTCGTACTACTCTCGCAGACTTATTTAGCCGCAGATGAAAAATGTAATGCTGGTAGTCGGTATATTTGATTCACAAGTAAAAAATTTAATATTAAAGAACCATACTAACACAGAAGTGGTTGAATATTTTATTTTTTAAATTCTAGTATATTTTTAAATTATTTGACGCTTATACCCAATAAGTAGTACTTAATACGTTATTTCATTTTATTTTATTAAGACAACACATAATTTTACCCATATATTCAGCAAAATATGTAATAACGAAAATTAGTATCTATAGTACGAGGTGTGTTAAAAAGCTTTTCGTTTTTAAAAAAAATATTTATTTATTCTTATACATTAATGTTGTCGTCTTTCAAATAGGTCCCATTCCATATTATGTCCTTATGCCAGTCCTTCTTCCGTCTTCGTCGAAACACTTCTCAAACTTGATTTTTGGGATAGTCTTTATAAGAGCTTTCAGCGATTTCTCAAATGCTTGTAAAACGACGGCCAATTAAGGTTTACTATATTTTTGGAAAATTGGTATCATCGGAAGCAACAACCGCACCGTTTTTTCTAGACTGGATAGGGAAGCGAAGCGTATGGGTCTGGTGGTGATTGAGTACAAGACGAAATATCTTCTGTCATCAAACAAATAGTCAGCGCACTCGCGTTTTAGCCCCCACGTCACTGTTGACAGTCATAACTTTGAAGTCGTAGATCCCTTCGTTTACTTGGGAACCAGCGTTAACAACACCAACAATGTCAGCCTCGAAAACCAACGCAGAATCACTCTTGCCAATAGGTGCTACTTTGGACTGAGTAGGCAATTGAAAAGTAAAGTCCTCTCTCGACGAACAGAAACCAAACTCTACAAGTCACTCATTATTTCCGTCCTGCTTTATGGTGCAGAAGCTTGGACGATGTCGACATCAGATGAGACGACAAGAGGAGTTTTCGAGAGGAAAATTTTATGGTCCTCAGAACATTGGCAACGGCGAATACCGCAGACGATGGAACGATGAGCTGTACGATTTATACGACGACATTGACATAGTCCAACGAATAAAAATATATTCGGCTATAATCGCTTGAAGCGGTTCCTACGCCAAAAAAATATATTTTTTTTGGAAATGGGAAAATGTCACTATGGAGGCAAATCATGAGGTTTGGACATAGTTGCGGTATTGTTTTTGGCTAGGAATTCACGAAGAAGCAACGAAGTGTGAGGTTTTAACAAACGAATTTCGTGAAGATCATAAAAACATGGCTTAATGGCTGCTACAGACAAAGTAAGCAATGTTGAAAATTTTATCGAAAATTTTAAAATTCCCGTTATGTTTTTTGACATACCACAATGTTTTCAAAATTGATTGTCCAGATTACTCTAGAACTGCTCAACCGATCTTAGTGAAACTTTGGACGGACAGGTCTTCGAGACCATATAGAATAGAAGACCAACAAGGATTGGGCGGAATATTTTTTTCCACTATAAAAACATGCAGCGATATTTTAGCCAAAGACCGAGAGCTCGCCGAAAATTACGTTACAAGTTTTTAATATTTTTCTTCAAAATTTTCAGAAATCTCTATTTAAATGTGTATCTCTAGGTCAATAAAAAATTTGAAATGACAATAATGATTTTTAAATAAAAAAAAATATTGTAAATAGACCGATTTTTTTCCAGGACGAAACCCATCTAACTTTCCGTCTTAAAACCACCTATAAGTTGCCTGCCATGAGAGAGTTTCTCTCGGGTCAGTTTGTAGAACAAAACTTAACGTTCATAATACCTATATTACTATGTTATAGCGATCATACTACTTAGCTTTGAGCTTATGGCAGATTTATTGATTTTGACCATGTGTGAAAGCGAGATGAGGGATAAATATTTTTTCTTAGTTCTTTAAGTATACTATATAAATATATCGCGCCTCAAAATTATTACAATTGCTTCACAAAAACTCAATAATTTATTCATATTTGCAAAATTCCGCAGCCACTCTAACCAAAATAGAGCAAATTAAGCACCATTTAACCAGCATAACAACTTTAATAATCTATACAAAATATATATTATTGTATGCCGTTGATTTTAACATTTTTTCACCGCCCAAATATGCTTGTTAAACCGCGCAAAAGTTTTTCATATCAAATTGTGACACACACAAGTTTCTTTTTTCCCCACCATTCAGCGAGAGAACAAGAGCATAAAAAAGAAGAAAAAAGAAATTGCAATTACAACAGAGTAGGCAGGCAAAGTGCATTGCAAATTCGCACAACCTCCATCAATTGCGCGCCTTTCAGCAGCTGCCTGATCCTGCCTTTTTGCACGCTTTAACTTCTAAACTTTGCTGGCAGCTGCTCGCCGTCGAGTCTTTTTTCGCGACTTTTTGCCACACAATTTTCGCACAAGCACACACACACAGACATACATGGATAGAGTATGCAAAATCAGACAAAACCACACGCACACACCTCACTTGTAGGCCTAAAATTTGGACAGGCTTTACCTCTCTGCTCCCTGTGAGTCCTACACACTGGCGCTCGCAATTCGCTGCGTTGTGGGTTTGTCGCTTTATGTGACTTTGTTTGTTGTTGTCGTCGTTCGTCGGGTTCGTTAAGTGCTGCCGCCGCCGATACGCTAGAGCGGTCCAATATAAAATTTATTATATTTTGAGAAACTTCAAAGTTTTTCGGGTGGGGCCTCAAACCTCGCCAAGCTGCGGCGTGCAGGTAAACACGCAGACAAGAATTTATGTATTTATGCAAGCGCAGTTACATGTGTTTGTTGTTGTTGTGTGTGCTCGTGTTTTTCTGTGACAATTTCGCAAAAGTTTGTCGTCAGGGGCACGGGTGAGCGGTGAACCGCAGCGCTGCTGAATGCAATGCACCAATAAGTGTCAAACTGCAAATTGGATATTTGATGAAAATACAACAACAACAACACACATACATACATATATATTACATTCACATAATTGGTGTACTTCAGCGGGTTCTACACAGTCAAGTGGTGCCATTGTGCGCTACGAGCATGAAAATATTCTACAAATTGGGTAGCCTCAGTGTGGCACTAAGGGCTTAAATGGTGATTAAGTTTTTCTTATTGGTACCTTTATTTGATTTTGATTTTTTTAAATATTTTATATTAAATTTCAACCCTTTTGTTGATGGAGATCATACATAGTTACAGAGGTAGCAAAGAAAAAAATCTCATTGAATGATAAATAATATATTACTATCTTTTATTTGTGATTTACAAGGTACTTGCACTTTGTCTTTGAACTATCAATTGAAACTATATATCATTCAGAGAACGTATCTTGTTTAGAACCATCACCCCAAGTTGGAGTTCTGCTAGTATGATATGGACTGTGGGAATGTCAGTCATCAATCTTTCTAAAATATATATATTTATTTTTCCCACTTTCAATATAAAAAAAACTGCACTGGAGATATGGCAACACTCATCTAAAAATTGTCGAAGTTTTACTATAACTTTTCGAGGTCCCAGACTACTAATATGAGTCAGACCCTATGGATATTTTTTATAGATAACAGAAAGTGATATTTTCAGTTGAGAACAAGAAAAAACGTTAACTTCGGCTGTACCGAAGCTAATATACCCTTCACAAGTGCATTTCTTTTAGTAACTATGTGTTTAAACAAATCTAAAGTCGTAAGAAAAAGTAAGTAAAAAAAAAAATTTTGACTAATTCTTTTTAGCCGGGTTGTTTGCTAGAAACATTAGGGTTATATAGTTAACCGATCTGAACAAATTGTTCGGAGATTATATTATTACCTTAAGCAGTAATTAATGTCAAATTTCGTGAAGATACCACGTCAAACGTCAAATGCGAATATTTTCCTTACAAGTCCTTGATTCCGATCGTTCAGTTTGTATGGCAGCTATATGATATAGTGGTCCGATATTGGCAGTTCCGACAAATGAGCAGCTTCTTGAAGAGAAAATAACATCTGCAAAATTTCAAAACGATATCTTAACAAGTAAGGAAGGGCTAAGTTCGGGTGTATCCGAACATTTTATACTCTCGCAATTAATTTATTTAACTTTATTTATATTATATAATACGCAATTTGACCCACATATTCGTCATATATATTGTATAAAGTCCATTGAAAGTTGGAAACCATAATATTAGGTTAGAAGCACCGAAGTTCTCGTGTTCGATATATGGGGCCTTAAAAATCTATGGTCCGATTTCGGCGATTTTTAGAATACGGCTGCCAGACTATAAACATAGTATTTGTGCAAAGTTCTGCACCGATATCTTCACTAGTGCTTACTTTATATATTGTAAAGTAAACGATTCAGATCGACTTCAGAGTTCTGGTATATGGGAAGTAGGCGTGGTTGTGATCCGATTTGGACTATTTTCACAACATATCATTGGGATGTAAGGAAACTATTACAAACCAAGTTTCATTGAAATCGGTCGAGTAGTTCCTGAGATATGGTTTTTGACCCATAAGTGGGCGACGCCACGCCCATTTTTCATTTTGTAAAAAAATCTGAGTGCAGCTTCCATCTGCCATTTCTTATGTGAAATTAAGTGTTTCTGACGTTTTTCGTTAATGAGTTAACCTACTTTTAGTAATTTTCAACCTAACTTTTGTATGGGAGGTGGGCGTGGTTATGATCCGATTTCTTTCATTTTTGGACTGTATTAGGAAGTGGCTAAAAAAATTTACTGCAGAAAGTTTGGTTTATATAGCTTTATAGGTTTGCGAGATATATACAAGAAACTTAGTAGGGGGCGGGGCCACGCCCACTTCCCCAAAAAAATTACATCCAAATATGCCCCTTCATAGTACGATCCTTCATACCAAATTTTATTTCAATAGATTTATTTATGGCTTAATTATGGCACTTTATGTGTTTTCGGTTTTCACCATTTTGTGGGCGTGGCAGTGGTCCGATTTCGAAAGCAACCTTCCTATGGTGCCAAGAAATAAGTGTGCCAAGTTTCATCAAGATATCTTAATTTTTACTCAAGTTACAGCTTGCACAGACGGACGGACGGACGGACAGACAGACATTCGGATTTGAACTCCACTCTTCACCCTGATCACTTTGGTATATATAACCCTATATCTAACTCGTTTAGTTTTGGGTGTTACAAACAACCGTTATGTGAACAAAACTATAATACTCTCTTTAGCAACTTTTGTTGCGAGAGTATAAAAACTGAAGAACTAGTTCATATATATACAGACAGACGGACATGGCTAAATCGACTCAGTTCAACATACTGATCATTTATATATATACTTTATAAGGCCTCCGACGCTTCCTTCTGGGTGTTAGGGTATAATAAGTTTGGGATGCAAACAGATCTCTACAAATATTTTGTTGGGTTAATGTTGACACAAATGTCCAAGATCGATATAAAACGATTTAATCGATTTAATCGACCAGTGCTTGACCCTAGAGACATCTAATGGAAAACGGCGGAAGCAAAGTTGTAGACCTAATATAATCTTGGATATATTGTAGTTCGATGGCAAAATTGAAGGAAATCGGTCGAATAATCATACCAGCTTCCCCTATACGTGATATGTTCAAAAAATTACGGGAATTTTAAAATTTCAATTTGAGTGTCAATCTTCAAACCGGTCACTCTCATAACAATTGATTTTCGAACAGTCTACGATGGTAACTGACTAATGATATATTAATTAGCTTTTGATATCGCTACTTAAAAAAAAAAAATTTTTAAAATCTTTAATAAAATTAGTTTTGCAGTGAAAATTTGAAAATGAAGATATTTAAATATTTTAAAACAGGGTTTCCAAATAAAAACTGTACAATATTTACAGATGAAGATTCATATTCTAAGTGAATTGGTCTGATAATTTTTCATGACAGATTTTAAAAACAAAATGAAAGTAAATTTCGTAACAATTGATCTCAGAACCAAAAGTGCAAGACCACATCCATTGGTTATAATTAAGAAGATGGTTTACCAAAACTAAGTCCTGGAAGAAATCAATAAAATCTGATCAGAGCTTGAAATACGAGTATCAGAGGCATATAAATATGAGACATGAACTATTTTCATGATAGCCTCCTAAGATCACTGTGAATTACTCAGTGTGGATTTGTGTTTTTGTCACAATTCCACTTATGTTAAAAACTAGCAGAATTCTCGTGGGAATAAATTTGCATTGCTTTGTTTAGCTTCGACACTCAGAATCTTAAAGTCATCACATGAAAAAGCAAACAATATCTGTCTTGTTATACAACAGCATTAAGAGTAAAACATAAAAGTTACAAATAAAATGCATAAATCGAAATTTAAACTCCACTCGTAAACATTTAAGTTTCGCTTAAGTCCAAGCCGCTACCCCAACTTGCCGGTGGAAAAGCGCTGCTTGAAAAATCGTGCAGCGATGGCGGCAGCCGTTAAGCGGGCTTTTGTATTGTATTGTGGCAGCTGAAAATATATAACATTGTTGTTGTTGCTGCCACTTTATTCGGACGCGTTGCTCTTATTAATTTTGCCGCCGCAAATGTTGCTGCCTGTTGTTGCTGATTTGGCGCTACAACAACGACCGCAGACGCTGTGTGAGCCAGAGCCAACGCAGCTTACGCGCTGCAATGGATTTTTGCACCGGAAAACTAAAAGAAAAACTAAAACAAACTCGAAACAATGAAACCCGTTTCGCTGCCACAGATACAGTTTCCAATAGTTTAGTTGTTATTACAAATATTGTTGCTGTTGTTGCGGCGCACAGCTGAGGCTGCTGCTGCTGCTGCCACAACTTTATGGCCCAAGCGTATAAATAAACGCCAAGAATACGAAATTGAAACAGTTTTTAGTGCGTTTTTGAAAACGTTTGATCACCGCAAATCGTTTGCCAAAGTGCCACAAAGTGTTTGCCGTACAAAGCAAAAGTTAAGCCACAAAGTCGCCTGTTAAAAGTTGCAAGTGAATCTCTTTTTTTGTGATTTAATTAAACGCTCGTCGAAGTTTTCGCAAACAAAAATATATAAAATGGCTTTCAAGGTATGCAGGCGAAAGTGTTTTCAGTTGTTGTTTATTGTTATTATTATAAAAAGGACTTTTTTTGGAGGACATGAAAGAAAACGGAAAATTGTTATTTTATTAAATTGTTTTTTGTGTCAGAAAAAGGACACTTGAAGGTTGGAGAAACTGAAATGAAAGTGCTTTTTGCTTATTTTTTAACATTTGAGGAGAATACTTTGCTACATGTTCAAATATTTTGTACTGATATGCGCCTAACATGTGTTTCCAGGGTTTTAAGAATGGGATCTGCTGAAATTAAATATTTGGACTAAGAGTAATTTTTCAGTTCTACTGAGTTCTATAAGTTTTCTATAGAAGTACAGTCAAGATTCGCAAATTTGCTTTTTCTTGAACCAATCCTTTGTGATCTTTGCAGTGAGCATAAAACCATTACCATACCTAAGAGTCCACGCAGTGTGCATCGTAATTGAGTAAAAGCGACTAATTCCGCTCCTTAATTTTATCCAACATTATTGTAGAACCGTTTCCATATATGTATGTTCGAACGATCGGTCCTCTTCCATGTCAATAAAAAGCGCTTCCTATCACGATATTCCCGACTGTATTTAAGGGTACTTAGGGGTCATACATATACTGACTTTTAAGATAAGGAGGATAATTTTTTTGTTGAAAATATAGCACAAGTTGTACATATGTTATAAGACTTCATATAATCGAAAAAATCTTCATGCATTAGATTTTTCTAAACTCTCGCAACAAAGTTGCTAAAGAGAGTATTATAGTTTTGTTCACATAACGGTTGTTTGTAACACCCAAAACTAAACGAGTTAGATATAGGGTTATATATACCAAAGTGATAAGGGTGAAGAGTGGATTTTAAATCCGAATGTCTGTCTGTCCGTCCTTATGGGTCAAAAACCATATCTCAGGAACTACTCGACCGATTTCAATGAAAATTTGTTTGTAATAGTTTCCTTACATCCCAATAATATGTTGTGAAAATAGGCCAAATCGGTTCACAACAACGCCTACTTCCTATATACCAGAACTTTGAAGACAATCTGAATCGTTTACTTTACAATATATAAAGTAAGCACTAGTGAAGATATCGGTGCAGAACTTTGCACAAATACTATGTTAATAGTGTGGCAGCCCCATTCTAAAAATCGCCGAAATCGGACCATAGGTTTTTAAGGCCCCATATATCGAACACGAGGACCTCGGTGCTTCTAACCTGATATTATGGTTTCCAACTTTCAATGGACTATATACAATATATATTACGAATATGTGGGTCAAATTGTGTATTATATAATATAAATAAAGTTAAACAAATAAATTGCGAGAGTATAAAATGTACTGTTACACCCGAACTTAGCCCTTTCTTACTTGTTTACGTTAAAATTACCAAAAAACCTTAATGACTGTCTATATTCTTCTGACATCTGGTACAAAACCTAGTGTCTAATCGATCTAACATGAGTTTTTGAAACGCTATCAGAACTAGAAGGTTTGAGTAAAATACCAAAACTCCTTCAATATGTGAATCAAATAATTAGTCCACCTTATATGTTTCTTCGGAAATTTAAATCTGATCGTTCTATTGGAATGCGTTATTTCGGGCTTTTTGGAGACTTTATTCAATTTCATATATATATAATGTTTCGACTAATAAAGGATGCTATAGAGAAATAAAATCGCGTCTTCTAAAAAACTAAACAAAAATAATAACTTTTTTAAAAAGTATTTTTTTTCGAACTTCGAATCCATATAATTCGATTTTCGAGGCCAACTTCGAAAATCGAAGAATACACTTCTATTACTAAGACTCAATCTCCCGTAAAAAATAGTTCGATCCAATACCCAGTCGAGTGTTGTACAGTGTCATGACTTTCCATATTTTATCATATCGTAACTACGACTCAAATTTTTTATTTCAGAGACTAACTTCGAAAATCGAAGAAATTACTTTTTTTCTTATAATTCAAGCTGTCGAAAATTTCTTTCGAAAACATTTCAATTTTGCATTTTGTTTAATTGAAAAAATAATGCCATAAAGTATGAAAGTAAAATTATAAATAAAGAATACCATGAATTGTGCTTTTATTTCTTATATTTTATTCTCATATTTTCGTACAAAGTATTCGTTTTTCCGAATCCATACAAATGCCTATCCTTGCATTATTCCATATTTATTCCACACATATTTTATTAAAAAATAATGCCTTCGCATGAAAAATACTAATTTCAACTTTCCTTTCCTCTTCTCTGAATTTTACCGCTCGTGTTTAATTTTTTTTCTCATAAACTCTGCTCTCGCACGTGTAATATTTCTTATATATTTTAAATATTTTGCATTTCTCATGCCATCCTCATGCTGCATAATGCATTTTTACGGGAAAATCTGGATGTCAGCGTGTGGAAATTATTATTGTGACAGGTTGAAAATGTGGATACAAGCACGAGAAAAGTACAGGAAAAGTTTAAAAATACACTGCCACATAATAGTAGGTGTACAGTTCTCAAAATAAGTGCATTATGCCACAAAAGCACGGGTTTCAACCTCATGCTCAAATATACCTTCCCATGTAAACTTATTCACATATAATTCTTCATACAAAGTCAATGTGGCACACTAAAAATTTCCTATTGAAGATTTTAAATCAAAAAGCCAAGAAAAGTATATGAAAAACGAGAAACTTTGTAAGTTCAACACACACACACGCCAAAAGTGTGTTGTTGTTTATGTTGTTGCTTTAGCTTCGTTATAAATCCTTTAACAGTCTCAGGAGTCAGCGAACGCGGCTACACAGACCTCATTTTCTTCATCTTTGCACAGCGCGTGTTGTTGTTTTCACAAAAGTTTTCGCACGATTTTTTCCACTCACTCGCTCGCTTGCCAGCTCGCCGGCTGTTTGGCGAAAGTTTATTTTCAAAATGTTTACTCGCAAGTTCTGCCATTTTCTGTGTCGTAATCGCGGCATCTTTCCGTATTTCAACTGGAGTGCATTTTTCTTGCTTCTTGCTCTCTTTCTTTACTTGTTTACCTTCTTAGTGCCTTAAAGTCAGTGCAAGCGCTGTTCTTATCTCTTCTTCTTCTGCTGCGCTGCGGGCTTAAGTCAATTCCAGTGTACTAGTTAATCGCGTGTTGTATATTTTTAGCTGCAACGCAGCAGTTGCGCTCGTGAGTGATTTTCTAATTAAAGAATCTTTGAGCTGTCACTTGGGGAACCGTTAAAGAGAGGTATAAATTTTGTAATGGAACTTCTTTAATAATTTTGTGGCAGTGAAGGCTAAATCAGTTTAACTTATTTTTTTTTCGAACTAATTGGTGTTAGTATGGAATGGTTAATAATAGAGGTTGCCACCTGTTGGTAAATTTTGAGTCGAAAAAATGTATAAAGATAAAGAAACATTAAGATATGGGTATCAAACGGAAGCGGTTGAAGAAAGCGAAAATGTTTTCAAAACAGTGTTGCCACCTGTTTAAAATATTTAATTTATTTAAGTTGATAAAAAAATTATAAAAATATATATTAATTATTATTATTAAACTTAATAGACATAATACAACTTTTTGTTGAGAAAAATTTCTGAGTAGCGTTGCCATCTATTTAAAACATTTGGTTTGTGAAATTAGATAAGAAAAGCGAATTAGTAGATATAATAGGCATATGAAATATAAAAATAATTTTGGTGAAAATTTACACGAAAAAATATATATTAGGGTTGCCACCTGTTACATTTTTTGAATCACTTTTTTTTTATTATTTACTGAAATACTACAATATAGATAGCAATTTAAACAAGTATAATAATGATATCTGTTGAAGATATTTCTGAAGAGGGTTGCCATCTATTTACAATTTTTATTTACTAAATTAGATATTAGTTACAAAATGGATATAATTTAAGATTTTCTAACTGAAATATTAAAAAAAAAGGGTTGCCACCTGTTTTTTCTAAAATAATATTAATACATTTAATAAAATTTTGCAATATTTGAGTCACATTAAATTGGTTTGAGAACATGAAACAAAAAATTCCAAAATTTCTGCAAATCAAATCCAACTGCTAGAAAATTGACGACAATAAATAATGCAAACCACTCAGCTATAAAATTTACGCTTAGTATAGAACATAAAATATTTGAATACATAGAATAAACGCATATACAGTATACGAGCATATAAATATGTACAGTATTATATTTATGCATATTTTATAAACTCATACTGACCTACCTTCAGTGTCACGCTCCATACAAAATTACGCCAAACAAATACTAAACACAACAACAATATGTGGGTACTTACATGACGACAGTCTGAGAATTCTTTCAGTGCATTTTCACAGCAACAAAAAGCAAGAACTGCCAAAATTGTGTAGTGTTAAAGTGCATACTAAGGATATGCGTGCATTTGTGTGCGAGATGTTGACACTTCGATGCAAATCCGAAGGGTAGTACCCACTAAATTTTAAGTGTTATGGCGTAGTTTCATTGTGTGTTTGCATATTTTTAGTATTTTGTATATGTTCATACCCTTTGATTGCTTCACTTGAAAGAAATTGCACTCGTTTTCGATTTGCATATGTTATTTTATTGTGCATTTTTCGTATGTAAAATTGTGCAATTTTCAACAATATTTACTCTGGTTGATAAATTCAGATTTCGGATATGAATAAATTGTCTTTTAGTAATGCTTTTATTTATATTGTTTTTTTTTTCTTTTTTCACTTCTTGGTTAAGCATTTTATTTTGAATAAAGTCTCATTGATTTACTCAGATTTACATTATTCAAGGAACCTAATCCATTGTCATAAGGTTTGTCTAGACCTTAAATTTAAAGTCACCAAAAATAATTCACTAATTCCCACTCACACACCACAGTGATGGAAATGGCGTTTCTAGTAGCATTTTCCGCTAATATCTCACTAACTAATGCTACATTTGCGTTCCCAGCTACACATGCGGGTGTTTTAAACACAATAGAGAACAGTTTGACTATTTTAAATTGTCTCCAAAAACATACAGAAATAGATAGAAATAGAAACAGGAAATAGTTTTGATACAAATTTGAAATTAAGGTGTAAGGTGTCAGGTGGGCTTTAGAGGTTGAAAACAAGGGTATTTTTTTAAATATATTTTTTAAATATGTACAATCCTATATTTTATTTAAACGATTCAGCTATCAAAGATACATATTTAAACAGTATTTTGTGAATTTTTAGTTGGTACCACATCTCCCATAAATTGTCAAAAAAAAGCTCTTGCCGTGAACAGCTTAATTCATTATTGGATAAACTAAAAGCAGTAAACCAAAAATATTTCGATAGTACGTGGATACATATGGTAAATGAACGAAGAAAAAAAAGAAAATATGAAAATTTGAATTTTTAACAGGGTTTAAAAAAAAAAATATTTTTTTTAGTAAAATTTTCGCCATATACGATAGGCGGAACTTCCAAAGGTTCTGTCTCTTAGAATTGCACTCGGATCGATTCGATATTTTTGAATAATATTTTAACAAATTGTATCAAGACAAAATTTAATAAGACAACAAATTTTTTTTTCAAATATTGGAATTTTGAATCCCACCCAAACCCTTAGGTTAGGCTAGTCTGGTAGGCAAGAAAGCCACACATCGACCAATTTTGGTCCTTTGCGATACCAGATAGTGTGCCGTCACGTAGTCAATGAACTGTAGTCATCCTTTAGGATGCCTGCGCAATTTCAAAAGGTGATGTGGTTTGACTAACGATAACCTAAACCCTTCACTTTCTGTAATGTTTTCACCATAGAGGGAGATACCGACTTTATTCAAACCTGAGTGGGAATTAAGTAACATTTAACATTTACTATTTTGCATATTCGAGAAGTCTAGTTAACTTTCAGGAAAAATACGGTTCAATTCGAGGCTCAAGATAACCTATAAATTCCCTAAGACTATAAATATGTATGTTCACACTCTTGTAGGGACTTACTGTTACTTTAAGAGTTCTGATATGAATTTGGAAACTCTCTTTAAATTACGAAACAACTTTGATGGGTGTGGCGTATGAGTAACCTAAAGTGCCTTCCACCAAATGTCATAAAATCAAGAAAGTGTAAAAATTTTAGGCCATCAAAAGGTAATCAAAAGACTAGCCTTTAGTATTTTAAACACTTTTGATAGACATTAAAAGTTAAAGGGGATTCTAAGACTATAGGGGCGTCTAGTGAGTGAAAAAATCGTGCAATAAATATTTTTAGTACCACCCTAATGTAAATATTTGCATTTAATATTAAATATATTTTATGAATTTAGTATTTTCTACCAATTAAAATCATTTAATTGTTTTTCAAGTTTTTTCTACCAATTTTCAGCCAAAATGTGGTTTCATTTTTGTTCATAAAACTTGGCATATCAACTTTAGAGAGCAATCTGATATTCAACGCTAAATTGTTTTGTTTCGAAATTCTGTTGTTCGCGAGTATCAGCGAATTGAATTGCGCAGTTTCCTGGAAAAGCGCGCACTTCAACAATAACGAGCGCGCTAAATTCTTGTGCAATTAATGATTATATTTTGTTATGCGCTTGCAAATTTGCGCACTATATACATATGTATATGTTACAAAAGAATCCACACTCGCTTAGAATACAGTACATATTTCAGAAATTTTCCAACACCTTTATTTTCATAAAATACGCATTGGTAATGAAGGCGCCACAGCTACAAGGCATTGCCAGGTAGCGGCGGAACATTATCGGGTTTCCGATTTTCTGAAAATGTTAATTAAAACTTTAAGCATTACAAACTCTCCAAATGTCTGTGTGTGCGTCGCTGCGCTGCGGCAGTGAAAAAGTTTGTCCATCACAACGCAGACACAGACACAGAAGACGCGCCAAAAAGTTGAACTTCGCGCTTGACGGAGTTACGGTGGGGTGTGGGCGCGATTGCAATTTATTTGCTGCGCATCCTGTGCGGTTATAAAGTGCGTGTTGTTGCCGTTCATTAAGTGCGGCAAATGTGCGTTTTATTTGCTTGTGGCAACTGTATCACATGTGGCTGTGCGCCTGACAAAATATGCCGCGCCAATTAATTGTATTTAATTTACTGATTTTTATTGCGCTCTCTTATCAGTTTATTTCACTGTACTTTATTGCAGGTTATTTTCGTTCTTGCCGCTTTGGTTGCCTGCGCGCATGCCAGACCCGGTGGTCCCGCCGCCTACTCCATCTCCGCGCCCAGCGTGGACCATGCCTCTGTGGGCAGCTCACAGGAGCACACCGTCAAGGGTCACTACGGCCAGTCGTCGCAGTCGGACTACTCCAGCGCCGTACAGACCGCGCATTCGCAATCGCACGTGCAGCGCTCGAGCATCAGCAATGACGCTGGATTGGCGCCACATGTCGGTGGTAAGTGTTGGAAAATATGGGTCCAAGGGCTTGTAAAAATTCGTGTGTGACATTTAAGTATTGTAATTAATCAAATAATATTTTATTTCGCACTACATTACACCACTTTAACCGTACCACATTACGCACACTCACCTTTTCTTGCACTTTCGTATGCTTCTTCTGCACTCTTGCACTTTTGTACTCTTGCTTTCACTTACACTACTACTTAATGAATAAAAAAAAAACGAAAAACTCTGCTTACATAAAAAAACGCTATTGCAAAAACAATAAGGTCATATCATCGCCGCCGCCGCGCCCATCGCTCACGCTTATGCCGCGCCGGCCGCCTACGCTGCGCATGCGTACACCGCTCCAGCCGCCGCCACCATCAGTCACGGCTACGCGGCGCCCGCTTTGACTTTGGCGCACTCTGCTCCGGCTCTCTCGCATGGCATCGCCTACGCCGCACCGGCTGCGAGCTATCACGCGCCCGCTTACAGCTACCAAGCTCCCGCTATTCAGTATGCCGCTGCCACTGCGCCCGCCTATGGTCATTATGCCGCCGCTCCTGCCGCTCTCTCGCATAGTTATGTCGCTGCTGCGCCCGCCGCCACTTTGAAATACGCTTCGGCACCGGCTTATGGTATGTAGTTGTGCACCTACGCTTTGTGTGTAGCTTACTAATCGCGGTTGTAATAGAATTGTACATATTTTTTTTAAATTCACAGGGAGCGTCAGTTTATTTAAAAATCTTTCAAAAATACAAAATCTGGTTAAATCTATAATTATATCCGCCTTGTGGTGTTGGGTTAAAATACATAAGTGCTTATATCATAAATATATGTTATAAATTATACATTTATCTGCCATATTCCAGCCCAGTCCAGTCTGTATCGGTCAATTGGACCCTCTTTAAAAAATCTTTAAATCCAGGCTTAAAACTTTATTGTCAAATCTTGATCAGAAATCTCTGTCGGTCGCTCTTTCTCTAAAATTGGAATTTTTTAAAATGCAATACCTTGTTTCTTCCTAATATTCCAGCGCTAAACTTTTAATTTCTCTAAAAAATATTTTAAGGCGTTAATTTCTCAAGAGTACCGTATTGTCCAACAACACTCCTACATACTCATAATATACCAAGCGCCACCATAGAGACTTGAATATTTTTTTGATTACTTCAAGTTATTAGTGTTGCCACCTATTGGAAAAGTATTAAAATATATTATTCTATAAAGAAACACTACAATGTGAAAGCTGAATAAGTTGTATGAAGTTGAGGACTGAACTATTTTAATTTTTATTATAATTTATTAGTTATATTTTTATGAGCGTTGCCACCTATCTTAAAATTATTTTTTATTTTGTGAAAATTCTTCATATCTTGATAATAGAAAACACTTTTAAGAGATGTTAAAATTAAAAAGATTTTTCTTGAAGTGTTGCCACCTGTTTGTTATCGCAATTTGTAATTTTTAATTTGTTTTCAAAATTTTCAAATTAATATTCAAGATGTGGACTAATATACATACCTCTCACATCTAATTTTTTAATCAAAAATTTCTTCGTGAAGTATTGCCACCTGTTCTAGAAAATTTTTTTTTACAAAATTTGTTTTTTTCTAGTTTTTCAAATCAGAGTTCTAGATGTGCACTAATATACCTTTAAAATTTATAAAATTTTACTTCAATGCGCTCTTTTTTGAAATTTTTTTTTCGAAATTCTTAGAGGTTCAGGCACACTTTAATAATAATGTTGAACATCAGCTGAAGAAAATCCTCTCTTTCCGAGGTTGAGGAATTTTTTCTAAATTTTTTTGACTTTTTATGTTCCTTATATATGCTTATATATTATATATTTGATCTTAATACGTTTGCATGTACTTATATTTATGCATGCTGCTGTATAAATGGCATTTACTTTTACTAATGAGCAATTTAACTTTATATTCAGCCAACTTTTGCACTGCAAAGATTTTACTTTTGAAATAAACTTTATAATCGTTTGTGTATATACTTAATATGTGGGTGTGTACATATTCTATGTAAGGGTATGGAAGCAAATAATATCTTATTTATAGAAGCGTCTACTCTTCTTCGCAATGAAATATTTAAATATACATACCACATATAAAAATAAGTTTTATACCCAACGACTGTTTGGCACAAGTGTATTATAGTTTTATGGTTCAATAGAGTTTGAGATTCCAGAGAAGCGTATATATTTGTATATTGAATGGAATGTCAGAAATAATTATTTTAATTTTTTTACTATTCAAACAGAGTAGTCTATCAGATAACGGTATTTTTTTATGTACATATAAAACATTATACTTACTTATACTATATAGGTACTTAATAACTCACCACTCCATTATATGATCAAACAACTATAATTGTTTAACCAAAATGTTATCAAAAGAATACACCGATATTAACCCATATAAAGAGCTCTGTCAACAGATTCACTCACCACTTATATTCTACTCGTATAAAAATACAGACCTGCACATATTGCGTAGGTTAACTCCATAGGCAGCACAGACATAGTAACCGCCAACAGCATTGACTTCTTACGACATATTCTATATATGAAAAAACAACAAACACACACAGAAAACCTTTGTTTTTGTCGG
Organism: Zeugodacus tau; assembly: GCA_031772095.1. Taxonomy (NCBI): domain Eukaryota; kingdom Metazoa; phylum Arthropoda; class Insecta; order Diptera; family Tephritidae; genus Zeugodacus; species Zeugodacus tau. The sequence goes on along the minus strand of CM062650.1, from coordinate 64,533,672 downwards.
CCACAACCACCCATTGAAGCGTACATATATGTTTATCATATTCTTTTGTGGCAACACTAAGTTACGTATTGACTGCCACATTTAATCTACTTAAAAGTTTTATGCAGTCAGGTGATGTGTTGTTGAACTTTGTAATGAAGCGTGAACAAAAACGAAAGACACTTTAAAATATATATTAACGACTATGGATGAAGGCGTAGAGATAGCATACATTTAGAGTGAGAGAGAGCGCATTAAAAAGTATTGTACAGGCATACATTTAGGCGCTGCGGCCTGTTTGTTGTACGTAATATGCTAGAAAATGTGTGTTATTCTGGAAATGAAGTTTGTTTGCGTAACCGACTTAGCGTTTTGTGTGGACTTTATGCTATATAATTATGATAAATATATAATATTAGTTTGCTATCATAATGATATAATACAGAATAATGTTTTAGAGCTTTAAAAATGTTTAACTAAGCTTAAAACTAGTTTGAATTCATATGCAATAGAATGATGTAGAGCTTAGGAACCAAAACTTGAAAAAAAATGTAATTTTAAATGGTAGAACTTTCGCCAATGAAAGCACAAAAGTACAAAAGCTCAACTTCTCGCTTTCAATCTGTAATGAGCGGCGTCATTCAAACGTAGATTTTGGAACTGAAGTTGCTTAAAAAAGCATGCTTAGATTCAATAGAATACTCTCTTTATACAAGGTACTGAATTTGAACTTTTTGAGCTTTGAAAGCTTTCATTCACAAAGCTCATTTATCTAATCACAATGGTACTTGTTATATTAAAAGGAAGAAGTCATTACTAGTTTTATTCGCTTTAATAACTCTTTGAGAGCTTTGAGCTTTCACGCTGAACATGGAGCATGACACTCATTATAAGACTTAAACTCTCTGTCTAAAAGAGAAAGCTACGAGCTTAAGTTCGAAGCAAAATTATGCGCAAGGCTCTCTTCATTTTTGAATAGCATGTCACCGCAGATACTCTGGAGCTTTTTATTGCACTCAGCTTTGGTGCTTTGGAGCTTTTGTTGAGATCTTGAACACTTGCATATCAATTGCTTTCCTGTAATATTTTCAAATTTAACTTCGAATTCTTCAATGTAATTTCAGACCCAATTTTGATATTAAGATCCTCTCTCTTGTCCGCTCCTGTATCCTTACTGCCAAAATAATTTCTTTGCTAGATAAAATAAAAATTCGCAAACCAAAAGAATATTTTCTCGCTCCCATTCCAATCAAATGCAGACCAATAAGTCACGTACTCAATAAGTCAATTTTTAATTTACTTTTGTCACAGTGGGAACAAGCTACCGTAGAGATGTGTGTATGTAATGCTGTATCGCTACCTAATTTCCGTACATTTCCCCACAAGTCACACACACAAACGAACTTTTAAAGAACTTGAAAGCAGAATTATTTTATAAAGATACTGCCACAAGTTGGCACACGCTTGCACATTATATTACTTCTGCTCCATTACAGCAGGACTACTTGCACTCTCTCTTCCATGCAACGCCATGCTGTATCTTCCTCGCTTCAAGCACACTACAAACGCTCGATTGACGTACTGGACGTTTGTCAAGTCAATTCATTTGCTCGTCGCACAATTTCGGACACATATTGGACAGCTGTGAAATAGCACCGTTATCAGACACACATAGCTCACAACGCTGAGGAGCACGAGAGCTTGGCGTGGCAGCACTCACTGCATAGTATGAGTGGCTTGCAGCAACAAAAATAATCAATCATTATTAATTTTTGGTCCGCCCGTCGCGCTCTTGGCATTTTCGGCAACTATCGCCAGTGCCGTTATGTCGTCAAAGTGTGTGAGTGTGTCGCTCTCTTCCTACATCACTGCCGTCCAAGTCCATTGCAGGCTTCTGATTGATGTCTCTTCCGGCGCGCGTCGCCTGCCGCTGGCACTTTTGTTAGCAAATTTCGTTAAGCTGTCAGTCTTCTGGATGTCTGTCCAAGCAAGCGGCCAACGCTGCAGTCACCGGCTCACAACACATACTCAAACAACCTGCAATTTGTTGGCTTTTTTTCGGCCCGTGGGGATTTGTTTCGCTGTTCGTCGCTTGTTTTCTCGTTCGCTAACATGTTTTTTCGTGTTGTTGCTTATTTGTTTCGCGTTTTATAGCAAACTTTTAACTTCCTGCTTTTTACTCACGACTTCCGTCTGTTTATTTTGTATTATTTTATTTATTATTTTTTTCATTTCTCTATTTATATATTTATGTCAACCTTCGGTATCTTACAAATGCTAGCGCCGGCTAATTTTTCTCTGGTGCACAATTTGCAAGTTGTCGCGCCCAAAGCTGTGCTACAATAATGGAAGCAACAAATATTCGCTTGTGACTTTTAAAGTCGGCATAAATATCTATATATATAAAAGAAAGTCGTGTTAGTTACACCACTTATAACTGAAGAACGGCTGAACCGATTTGGCTTAAATTTGGTTTGGAGGTAGCTTAGCACCGGGGGCAGGACATAGGATACATTTTATACATTTTTCGTGACAAGAACGTGAATAAACTGTGGTATAAAAAACGCAACTGACATTCCATATAAAACACAAATTTATTTTTCAAAACATCTTAGTAGGCTTTCTTTTCATAAAAATGAAAACAAAAAAATGATAGCCAAACGAAAAAAATTCAGTCAAAACATTTTCATTTTGACAAAAAAAAAATAATGTTGCCTATGGTTGAACATTTGAAGATTTGAAATTTTGAATTTAACCCTTTATCTAACCGTGTGATAGTTATGTTACAAATCGTTTTATTGAGTAAAATTTTTCTTACTGTTATTCTCTTCGCTCTTCGGGCAACGTAACATTTATTAACATGAGATAGGATATAACATAAACGGGAACGGGAATGTAATCTCCAGAAAGATTTAATAGTTCAAATGACCCCTGCTGAATACCCAACAAAAAGAAGTTTATGATACACTAATTTATAAAGGAAATGGTAGTTGATATATCCTGCATATACCAGGGACAGTTCTGAAAAGACATTCCTCATGCCAATAGTTTTAGCCATTGTTTGCGCGTGAATAGCAGCCACATTGTTCGAAAGATGACGTACGGCTCATTCAAGACTATAATTCAATTCAACATGTAATATTGCAAAACAATCCGTGATGGCCCAAGTTTGAAAGACATCAAAAGTTCTCATATAGGACGAATGCATAATAATGCATAAAACTGCATTAGAAGCACTTAACCGAACAGTAAAAGATCTACACAATGACAACTGACACGAGAGTTGTGTTACTAAAATATATGTCTGTTGAAGATAACTCTGAGCAATTGCTGAGTTTCGGAACGGATTTCTAAGAATAAAGACATAGATGACTTAAACTACAAAATTCAGAATGGGATCATTGGTCCACCTCATTCATTCAAATCTATTGACTACGTAATAAATGAAGATGAAGCCACCAACTATTCAATTGAATTTTTAAACTCCTTGGATGTGCTTGGCTTGCCGCCGTACAATTTACGACTAAAGATTGGCTCCGTAGTGATCATATTGGGAAACATAAACTGTGCACCGAAACGCATTTGATGGTAAAAAGGAAGAAGTTCTCATTTCGAGGATCTCGATAATCCCTACCGATATGACGTTTGGGTTTAAACGACTTCAATTTCCGATTCGTCTTGCATTCGCTATAAATATTAACAAATGACAGGCCAATCCTTGAAAGTCGATTATAAAACGAAAAATGCCGTCTATCACAAGGTGCTTGACTGGAGAGTGCAAACCAATGCTGAAAAATTAATAACAAACTAAGAATAATTGAAATACTTTATTTCTTATGTTATTCTAATACAAAAATGAACTCAATAAAATTTCCTCATCTAAGGCGGAAGAAACTTCTCCGCTGGGTCAGCTAGTATATAAATATATGCTTAAAATGTATAGATAGTGCTTTGAACTGCTGTAAGGTGACTAGAAAGGCAATTTCATTGAAGTTAAATTAAATTTTAAGTGAGCGGCCAAGTATTATGTAGCATTATTGTCTTTTGAATTATTAAATTGTTTTGTTAATTTTGCTATTTAAACCAAATTGTATACCGGTTGCCTACAGATCGCCTCCAAGCTAGTATATTTGAGTATTGAGCTTAAAGGTAGGCCTTGAAAAAATGAAAAGGTCAGTTTTTTAAATATATTTGAGACCTGCTTATTTCACATGAGAACTATGAGGCGTAACAACAACGCAAAACACTCGTAATATACAAAGAGCTACTATATATATATTTGAACCGTTATTTATGATTACTTGTATAGGGTGATTTTTTAAGAGCTTGATAACTTTAAAAAAAAAAAAAACGCATAAAATTTCATCGGTTCTTTATTTGAAACGTTAGATTGGTTCATGACATTTACTTTTTGAAGATAATTTCATTTAAATGTTGACCGCGGCTGCGTCTTAGGTGGTCCATTCGGAAAGTCCAATTTTGGGCAACTTTTTCGAGCATTTCGGCCGGAATAGCCCGAATTTCTTCGGAAATGTTGTCTTCCAAAGCTGGAATAGTTGCTGGCTTATTTCTGTAGACTTTAGACTTGACGTAGCCCCACAAAAAATAGTCTAAAGGCGTTAAATCGCATGATCTTGGTGGCCAACTTACGGGTCCATTTCTTGAGATGAATTGTTCTCCGAAGTTTTCCCTCAAAATGGCCATAGAATCGCGAGCTGTGTGGCATGTAGCGCCATCTTGTTGAAACCACATGTCAACCAAGTTCAGTTCTTCCATTTTTGGCAACAAAAAGTTTGTTAGCATCGAACGATAGCGATCGCCATTCACCGTAACGTTGCGTCCAACAGCATCTTTGAAAAAATACGGTCCAATGATTCCACCAGCGTACAAACCACACCAAACAGTGCATTTTTCGGGATGCATGGGCAGTTCTTGAACGGCTTCTGGTTGCTCTTCACCCCAAATGCGGCAATTTTGCTTATTTACGTAGCCATTCAACCAGAAATGAGCCTCATCGCTGAACAAAATTTGTCGAAAAAAAGCATTTCGAACCGAACACTGATTTTGGTAATAAAATTCAATGATTTGCAAGCGTTGCTCGTTAGTAAGTCTATTCATGATGAAATGTCAAAGCATACTGAGCATCTTTCTCTTTGACACCATGTCTGAAATCCCACGTGATCTGTCAAATACTAATGCATGAAAATCCTAACCTCAAAAAAATCACCCGTTATTTGAAAATTATCACATTAAAAAATTTTTTTCGTTAAATAAATACTATAAAATTCAGTCGAAGAGCTAAATAATTTAAATAATTTGAATATATATTATTTATGAGAGTTGCCACCTGTTCGAAAAATTAATTTATTTTAAAATAAAAAAATAATATAAAGTTTCAGAAAAGCTGAAAATTGAAAATAGTTTTCGTGGAGTGTTGCCACCTGTTCGGAATTTTTTTTTATTTTAAAAGAGAAAAAAAATGAAACATTTTCAGTATATTTCAAATATTTAAGCTGAGTTTTTTTTTAGTTTTAATTTTCGTAGAGTGTCGCCACCTGTTCGGATTTTTTTTTATTTTAAAAGAGAAAAAAAATGAAACATTTGATAAAATTTTTTAAAATACTCAAACTGAAAGTTTTTTAAGCTTTAATTTTCGTTAAGTGTTGCCACCTGTTTATTATTTTTTACTTTTTTAAATATTTTTTTCTAAATTTTTTACATTACAGTAAAAACACTTGTTTAATATACTTTTAAAATTTCCAATATTGTTTCTCCATGCTCTCTTTTCTAAGTGTTTCCCGAATTTCTCGAAGGTTTCCGCACAATTTGGATTTAATTTTGATTATACTTCTATATTATGTGTTATCGTTGTTAATCGGAAAGAGAACGATTCTAAGATGATGTTGAAGACTCATATTCCTACTTCTTGTAAAGCATTAGATGCTATCTTTCAAGTTTTTTTTTCAATTTTTTTTTAATAAAGGTTCCATCGTTTCAATCACAGTGTTCTCCAAAAAGTAATTTCTGCTTGTCCACACAATCTGCAGCTTGAAAAATTTACTACCTTAAATTTCTAGTTCAAAGTCAAGACAAATACTCAGTCAACATTTTAAGCACATCATTAATTCCGTACAAATAATAAATTCCCCGACATAAAAGAGCTGAAGAGTCTTTATGCCACAACACAACCTCTTAAGCCCTCATGCATATATGTATATATATGAGAGCTGCATAGCGGACTCACATCAAAACTGCATTATTACATAATATTTGTCATAAATTTTTCATGCATTCAAGGAACGAATCACAACCGAGCGCTTACAAAGGAATGCATGAGCGCCAACACACTTGTATGTTGTATATATGTATGTGTGTATGTATATATGTATTTGTGACTGCAAGTTGTCATAAATTCAACTGTGACGACGACTGTTCGCCACTTTACTTTGCACCGCATTGATTTATGGCATTCTCGCACTGTGCACACAATGTGCCGTTATGACTTTTGTGCGCATTAAAAACAACAGGACGGACATACTCACACACATACATTCACATCTAAAAGTGAAGGTGTATAAGTGAATTCAACTGAAATCTGATCTACATTATCACTTGCATTACACTGCACGTCCTTCTCTCCTCTGCCATTTCTCATTTAATTTGTTCGCGGCAAGCCACCGCAGTTGCCTGCAGCTCTAAGAAGAAATTCCATTTTCTTCGCCTCGCAGCTGAAATCCCATAAGTGCGTGTGCGCATGTGTGCTTACAAAGTCTTTAGCACTCACACTTGACTTGCCTGACATCTTTGTCTATTTACGAATGCGCGTCGCTATGCATCAGGTTACACATTCAACGAATGCTGTGCTGAGTGTTCTATTCGACCGTCTACGGTATGTAGACACTCCGGTGTGTGCCGGTGTTGTCTTACAATGCGCGAATAAATGCATTTTAAAACAATTTAATGTGTTGTGTGTGCACACGTGTGGCACAAAAGTTTTTCAGTGCGAAGACTTTTGCATTTGAAATTTCAAATTACTTGGCAACTCTATGCTTGGATTTCCCTTTACTGCGGGTACTTCACGTTTAATGAATGCACGATTGATCTGTCATTAAAGACAAAGTAATGTGCTATAATTGTTGAGAATTTCTTATTTCGTAAACTGGTTGGGAATTACAGCAGCAAGTTGATAAGTCAATGAATTGTTTGCATAAAAGCCGTTTTTTTGCCTCAAGTATGATTATAGCTTTAACTATATATATTTAGTCTAATATGTGTTCCTTCAACTTAAGTCGTCCTCTTATACCATATTCAGTATTGTCTACATCTAGTTTTACTAAAATATGTCACTCAAACACCACAAGAATCACCTCAATTCATGGCTAGTATCCAAAACCTTAATTAGGACTGTCATGATGAGAGATTCCTCAAGTATGAGTAGTTTTTCATTGGAATACAGGTCTCACGTTATTATAGACTCTTAAACTGCATTCCAAAACTCCGACGTTGGCAGTAAGAGTCAAAGCTAAGAGATATTTTACGTGGACTTTGTTTTAACGTAATATTAGTTTAGAGATTCTATTGGTGATGTTGGTTCTGGAGATGTCCTAGTTTTTTGGTTGTAGAAATAACACCATCTAAACTAAGAGGTTCCATTTATTTACATATTTTGACAGATGTCATGTCTTAACATAGAACGGAACAATCTGTTGATCCATGCCTCGGTGTTTCAACAGTCAATGTGGGATCAGTCGGAAAACTAACTCAACCTCACCTGCCTGAACAGTTATGCTCTAAGTCTCAAAGTGTAACTACGATATAAGAAAATGTCGAATCGTTTTTCCTTGACTATTATGAAAAGACCTCAGATCGTAAGGGAACTCTTCGACTTCTCTTTGATTGAAAACTAATCTGGACAGAAGTTGTGTCAAATATGGGATCATAGAATGAGGCTTTCAATTTAAATATAAGATAGAAGAATGTTATATGATCTTCAACTATCATATTTTAGGTTCTCAGACAAGTTTTGTTATGCAGAAAATCATTTTAAATCCGACTACAGAGTTGTCATTCCTTAAAATAAATAGTATCGATCCTAGATCTATTATTTTAAAATGTATATATACTTAATTTCTGGTCGCACCGTTCTGAAGCTAAGTAGTAACAGTACAAGCAACTGAACAATACAAATGAACGCCAATTTAACTAATTTTGTGAAGCCTAAATGGGAGCCTCTGGGAATTTTAATTACCTTAAACACAATACAAACTCACAAGCAACAACTAAAGCTCAGCATATGCGCATTAAACGGCTTACAACGCTTCGAGAGCGAAGATAAACTATTAACCGAACAACATATGACAACAAGTTAGTCGCTATCAGGTAGGAAGGCATATTTCGCGTTAAATGCCACGAGGAAGAGACACGCGCTGCGGGGCTAAACGTATATGAAGTGCAACTATGTCGACTTTAATTATCACAACAAGTCATTATCGACGAGATAATAAAGCAGCTGCTTTCGCGTAGTGGCTGCGTTGTATACACAGGTTGGCGTTGCTCAGAGCTTAAAAGCTTTATGGCCGGTGGGGGTGTTATTATCAAAATATTTACGCTTTCGTGGAAACATTTGTATTCAACTTACAGTTTGTGTGTGGCGGCGTAATAAACTACGGCATACTTGCGGATAAATAAGCCGCCATTTCTGTAGGTATATCTCCATATTATAGACTGAAACGAGTGTTTCTACTTTCCAAGTTGCCTGTAATTCAGTGTGCACAGCAACTTGTTCATGGAAAGTTACCAATTTCAGTTAAACATGCGCTAAAAAGTTCGCTAACGAGCTTTTAATTAGAAATTACAGATACATAAGTGGGTTGAAGATATTAGTTTGTAGTTGAGAAAATAATTGTCTTATCATTTCGTTGAAGCATCGTGAAATAGTTCTGGCGTGAGATTTCTTCGACCTATAACAGAAAAGTAGAATGCAGCGATACTCCTCAGTATTTTTGAGTGCTTATGAGTACTCTTTAATAATATTTTATGAATTCTTTTCTATCAACGACTGACGAGTTCTTTAAGTATATGTATGCTTCTAAGTTCGATTGAGTACTTTGGATTATTTTTTATGATATTTTAAGGTATAAGTTACTGACAATATTTTTGAGTATCGAATGCTGTGTACTTCGATAATGAACACAATGGTTTTTGAGTAAGAATGCGTAAAAATTTGAGTCGAGATTTAGTATTTAATATTTTGGAGTACTCATCATCTATTTTTCGTTAATTCTGAGTCATATATTTAGTATAAGTAAATTTAATATTGAGTATTTTTGTCTAAGAATGAGTACGCTCAATGACTATTGACTACATACCATTAATGAAGTGTTCTAATAATGAGTTGAAGTAAACGATATAGAGTATTTGAAGTCAGTGTTAAGTTCGCTTGATCACCATATGGTATTTGAAATCAATTTTGAGTTCAAATATAGTAATTTTTTAGTGTCTTTGAGTACACAAATCGAATTGTTTGTTACTTTTGAGTAATTTAAAGAGAGTTGGTCACTAGATTAAGCATCAACTATACACAAAATTATTTATAGAGAATGATTTTGAAAAATCAAGCACCGAACAAGAAATTGAAGTATACATTTGGGCGAAAATTTAATAAAATAACTTTATATGAGACACATCTTAAACTTTTTGAAAGCTTTTAATATATGAACTTTCTTTATATTATATTACTTTATAGCTTTAGTGTTTAAGTTGTTGATTTATGATTTATTTTAATATTTCAAGGCATATTGCGCCTAAAGGTATACCTTATAGCCCATTTTATTTAAACAGTAATGTTTTCTTTTATTTTTCTGTCACTTTATAAACTGTTTATTCATGCCATTAAAACAAAATAGATATTTATGATAAATATTTTTTCCATTTCTCTTTTCTTTCACATTTCTCACATGCCTGAATACGTAACTGCAGTAGGACCCGCACTACTTGGACACGCTAGCTTGGCACATGGTTTACCACTCGCTGCACCAGCCTTGGCACCGCTCGCCGTTAAGTAAGTAAATTAGTGTAAGGCGGAGAGAGAAATAAAGAGAGAGTGAGTGCAGTTATCTACTGCAACTAAATTTAAATTGTTGCTCATTATGTAAGACTTACTAAACAGTGTTTACTACCCGGAGGTCACGCAGTGAGATTTTTATTTCCAACTAATTTGCAACGGCATTCTTTTCCAACACTCTTTAATAAAATTCCTTTTACCTTGTTCTGCAGGACCCTCGCCGCACCCGCTTTAGTGCATACCGCCGTCGCTGGACATGGCGTGCATTACGGTTACTAAGCGAAAGAGACACACAGAGAGAGCAGTAGTTTGAGCGTAGGAGTGAGTGAGAGAGCAGCAGTGGAGTGAGATGGAGATGGAAGCGTTCAAAGCGCGTTGGTTGTGCGCCAACGCCAACATCGTAACACTAAATAACAACAAAAACACGAAAATAATAATAACTAAAATAAAAAAACAGTTATAAGCATAAAAAGAAACAAAGCAAAGATGTAAATAAGAAAAGAAGAAAACAAAATGATAACATTATTATATGTAGGATAACAGCAGGAAATTACAACAAGAACAACAGCACAAAACGATACCGACAACAACAGCAGCAGCAGCAGCAACAACAACAAACAGCACAACAATGAATAACAATTAAAACAACACACACGCAAATGCAAAAACCAGAAAAAAAACACGAAAAGAGACGACGCAAAAAATGAGCGAGTATGTGTGGCAAGTCGCAAGCGGAAGCGGAAGCGCTGGCAAAAAACAGGTGGGAGACGAAAAAAGCGCATGCATAATTTGTAAATAACTTTCGCTATTATATTTTGCGTGCAAAAATGTGGCAACAACAACAAAATATTGTTGCAACAACAAACACCTACAACACAGCCACAAGCCATGTACGTGTTTGCGGTAGTCAATATATGCGCTTTACAGCAGTGTAAGCCACAGCGCCTAAAAGCATGCAGCGAAAAACTACAATAGTCCACCGCGCTCTTCCTTCCCTTCTATTTTGCCTGAAATTTCGATTTTCATTATTCGATTATCTTCCGCCGTGATTTGCATTTAATTCCACGAAATTCCGCGCAACAATGTCATTTCATGCAACAACGCCTCAATATTTGCCAATATACACTCGTGTATATTCCACTTCCTTTGTATGTGTTCGTGTGTATTTGTGCATCCTCCGAACATCACACCAATTCATTCATTGTTATTCTCTCCATTTACGTTTTATACTCTATGTATGTGTAAGTTGTTTTTATCGCGGTTAAATTTTAGTTTTTTATTTCAATTTTTATTTTGGTTTTGTTTGTCAAATAATAATGAATACATAAATACTTAAATCACTTTCTCTACACAATGCGCATTTCTCAGCTTTGTTTGCGTTTTCAATTTGTATATTATTGTCTAATATTGTACGAATTTTTATATAAAATGTTAAAATAAAAGCGAATGCTAATGCTGTGGAATAAGTCAAGATTTGTGTGGTTTCACTCTTCAAGGTTTACTTTAGAGATTTTCAGCAGTGAAACGAAGAGGTGGGGGAAGTGGTTTTTGGGTCTCTTACTGTGAGAAAGAAAGGTTTTCTGAAAAACTATATAGATCATCAGCGCTTCAAGGCTCCGAAGATGTCCAATAGATAATATTGTGATACAAAGAAAGAAAGAACATTCTCCGAAGTGTATTAACGAGTTTGAACAGATCATTACATCGAGTAGGTAGTATTCTATCGATCGCATATGGATAAGTATATAGATATTTGGGAGATCGAATATATATAGATCTATCAACAAAGTGGCATATGTAGTGGAATATTTCAAATAAGTGAAGAATCGTAATCATCAATAAGCTCTTGAAATACACTTGAGAACTATACATATTCTATAAGATTTACACCAATCTATGATTAACTATTTTATATTATTTATTGAACGAGGACAAGACGACTTATCTCCTGTCGTCAAACAAACAGTCAGAGCTTCGCGTCTTGGCTCCCACGTCACTGTTGACAGTCATAACATTGAAGTTGTAGATAATTTTGTATACCTAGGCACCAGCATCAACACTGATGATAATGTCAGCCTTGAAATCCAACGCAGAATAACTCTTGCCAACAGGTGCTACTATGGACTGAGTAGGCAATTGAAAAGTAAAATTCTCTCTCGACGAACAAAAACTAAACTCTACACGTCTCTCATCATTCCCGTCCTACTTTACGGTGCAGAAGCGTGGACGATGTCAACATCCGATGAGACGGCACTAGGAGCTTTCGAGAGAAAGGTTTTGCGGAAGATTTATGGTCTCTTAAACATTGGCAACGGCGAATACCGCAGAAGATGGAATGATGAGCTGTATGTGTTATTCGACGACATAAACATAGTCCAGCGAATAAAAAGACAGCGGCTACACTGGCTAGGTGATGTTGTTCGAATGGACGAAAATGCCCCAGCTCTGAAAGCAGTACCCGCTGGTGGAAGCCGAGGAAGAGGGAGACCTCGACTCCGATGGAAGGACCAGGTGGAGAAGTAGCTGTCTTCACTTGGTATTACCAATTGACGCCAAATTGCCAAAAGGAGAGATGTGTGGCGCGCTCTTGTGGATTCGGCTATAACCGCGTAAGCGGTGTTTACGCCAGTCAAGAAGAAGAAGATATTATAATGATAAGGCTTTCGTGAATTCTAGTATTCTGTTGGTATGCTTTAACTTTGTTAAATGATCTTAATCTTGGGTTTCATAAGAGCAATACTGCCGCCATGTCGGGAAGAATTTTACTCATCCTCCCCTCCTCTAAATCAATATCTTACTGAGGGTTGATATGCTGAATACATAGTACGTATATGGAATGAAAGATTCTCTTTGAGAGTAGGCGAAGCATAGTCTTCAAAGTTCAAAATAATTCTTAGATTTGTTGAAGTTGTTATTACTGATAACGTAGTACAGTATACTCTCGAAAAGTAAGTTCTCAGAAAGTAAATAATCGCGGAAAAGTTAATCACCTTTAAGATTACACATGCACCTCGAAAAAGTAAATATTTTAATTTACTGTTCAGAGAGTGTGATAAAAAATTCGAAACGAAGCAAGCAGCGGTTTTTACGATGTTGCAAAAACACTTACTCTCTTGTTTATCGCGTCTTTTTAGTAAATAAACTCTCCTACTTGATCCACTGTTTAAAAATGAAAACGATGCAAATCAGGTGTCAGACTTTTTGAATTGTCGTACAAAAATGGTCAGAAAATATATTGCAAAAAAAAAAACAAAATAATATTCAAGATTTTTTCTCTTCATAGTAAATACATATGTATGTATGTAAATGTAAATATGTTTTTCATGTAAATCCATATGTTTTATTGAAGCAAATAAATGAATGCATTTTTTAAGTTTAAAAATGCATTTAATATTATAAAAACAGATAATTTATGTATATATTTGGAAAAGTAAATTATTCGAAAAAGTAAATTACCCAAAATACCAATCGATTTACTTTTCGAGAGTATAGTGTATAATCAATATGAGTCTTTATATTGAGCATAATTATTTTTAACTAGTAGACTGCGGGTTTAAACCTGCACGGGTTTAAACAAACATTTCAAAAGTTATAAATTTTTACACACTTCTATACACTCTTCCATACATATATATGCACTTTCCCGTTTCCTGTGTGGGTGGGTTCATTTTAAAAAAGTAAAATGAGGAAAATTCGAACATGAAATTAAATTATATTTGCAATGAGCTAAAACTTGATTACGACCTCTAGTCTTTGGTGTCCGTTGTCTTTCTCTCTGAATATGAAGGCTTTGGGAATGTTCAGAGTTCGAGCTTGTATATTTCAGCAAGCAGCTGCGAGCGCTCGTTACTCGACTCTTTGGCACACGATTGCGATGCGAAGAGAATGACTTTCAAGACGATTTTCAGTTTCAGATCCATCACGTAGTCTTTTTGATACCTTCACCTGGGAACTATTTCCAGAAAGTTGTGATTCTAGCAATAAAACAAGAATTTTTAAAATCGGCACAGTAGTTTTTGAGTTTATTCATTACAAACATACATGCAAATCTTTCCTCTTTATAATAGTAGTATAGATAACATGATTTCTTTCTAAATTTTTCAATCTTTCCTTAGTAATCTGTTGAACTTGATATATTTAAAAAATCCTCAACTTTTAGTATCGTCATTGATGGTGGGATCGTTGGTAAGACGTCGGAAGAGAAATTGTCTTTCATTTATGCTCTAGGCTTTCTGACACAGTGTCTCATTTCCATCCGAAACTCTAAATCAATCTGGTCGGTACCTAAAGTACTGAGACTTATCGTGGCAGACTATCATGTATATCAGATAAAGGTCAGATACCTGTGGATGTAAGGGTTACTTAGTGAAAAGTGAACGATTGTGTACTTTTCTGTGATCACGTCTCATTAGAAGGAAGTTACAGAAGCTGATGAAGACCAAACCTCAATTCTTAAGTACAATTGTTGGAAAAATTAGAGGCAGAAGTTGATATGATATATACTCAAAAAGAAATCAATCACTCTACCTCCGACTTTAATCTTAAAACAACCACCAAAACGTTAAGTGGGATAAATAGCTAGACTTGAAAGCCAGATTTTAATGCTAAGCTGAAAGGATTCAATTTATCAATGAAATCATGGAGATGTTAACCAGTTTCACTAAAATTTTGTCTAAACTGACATATACTTTCATTTAACTAACACACTATACTCGTACATTAGGATATTAGGTGCATTGGACTCTATAATCCAGTGGGATATCATGCCTGTAAGTTGAAGATGATGCATTGGTCTGTAATGGAATATTCTGACTTATATAATATATTAGAAAGTTTGCTCTAAGGAAGTCAGCTCTGCCTGAAATAGCGATTAATACAATCTAATCTAACGTAGCTTTCGGTGAATACATGTTGATGTGTACTGATTACAAATAAACGAACAATTTGCTGTGGGGAGCAATGTTCAAACGAAATATAGCTTTAAAAGGGGTTTCCATAGTGTTATTGCGACTCCTATTGTTTTCAATATTTTTAACTTTTTTATCGCATTTCTATCTCGAACATCTTGCATACAATTTTTATTGTTATGTGTACATTTCCCTGCGCTGCTTTGGTGTTGATTCAATTTTTTTGTAAGCAACAATCCGGGGGATTTCGTTTACAAGTCATGTTTATTGCTATTTGTTTTTGTTGTACATATCTATCTGAGAATGTTAACCGAACCATGTAAAGTTCAAATACAATCAGTATAATCCAATTGTCCAGCGTTGACATATATTTTTTACGTCTTTTAAAAATGCTTGCCCAACAACAAACCTGTGTTTTTTTGTATTGCATGAAATTTCAGCAGCAACAATTCTTGTTGTTGGATTTGGAATATCATCTTATATTGTTACCCACATATGGACATATGTATGTTATATATTACTGTTTGTATGTTTAGGTGTTCCGTTGTCTACACGTGCCTTTGGGGGCTTTCACATTTGCACAGTTTTCCATAGAATTTCACAGCTCATGACTTTACAAGCAGCTCGACTTGTGCGCCCTTTAATTCTATTAACAATTGACTATTTGATTGTGCAAAATACCATATACATATGTACAAGTATATATGTATGTACTATATGTATTTGCATTGTCTTATGTGTTTGTTTAAGTACACATGACTCTTTGCTTATGGGCTTAAAGGCCGCAAATATCTTTCTGATTTGTAAATTTATATTTGTTTAAGGGGTTTTAAATAACTTAATATGCCCTTAAGCTTCTATTTATTGCCTACGATTTGTTTATTGATTGTAGTTTTCAATAATATTAGCTCTGATGATATAATTTGATTTTTATTTACTTTGTTTATGATTTAGTATATAACAGAGGGTATTGTTGATGAGCAACTGACTCCGGTAAGAGATGTGGGTGAGAAATTATTTGTATGGAAATCTATAAAAAAAGACATTATTATTAGAATGTCCCAAACAGTAATTGTGGCTAATGTCGCTTTGGTGTTTCCGTTTGATCCTGAGTATGATTGAAATCTGAAAATTTGCTGCAGATTTAGCTCTATGGCATCTACGGGCGAATACTGGTTTCAGTCTAAAGATCGAACGGTCCTACCAACTGCATATTTTAACATTTTAGTTTCCGGTTGAGCTGACTATACAAAATGGCACTTAAAACTTCAAGATATCTCGAAGGTGTAAAATTCGAAAGAACGCGTGGAAGATGCCGTTTCAGTGAACAGGCAGATTCTTAGTTCCAATATTTTCAATAAACATAAAGATCTCCAAGGTAAGTTAGAGTCTTTTACTCTGAGGATTTTCCAAAAATCATTTTTTTTTTGCATTTTCGTTAAAAATATTCTCTGAAAATTTGAAGTTGATCCGAAAATTACTTTTCGAGTTATTCGACAAATAACAAATGCCTCTCGGGCACTCCAACACGCTAGTGTGAAACTTTAAATGCGATTTTCTCAACCGCTCAGCATATTGTAATGAAACTTAATTGAAACAGCTTTTAGAATACATAATAATCTTGGGCCAAAAGAAAAAAGAAAATCAAGAAAAAAAAATTATTGAGGGCGCCATTTTGTTAATTTTTGAAAAAAAATGCTTCGGATCAGGCCCAGGATTATCTATTTATAAAATTAATTTTTCTTATCCGAATGATTTTGGATGATTTTCCAAGGACTTATTATTGTCACCGCAAGGACCCTTTTTGAAAACTTTGAAAATTCTATTTTTTTTTTATCTTCGTGACTTCAAGCCAAAACATTGTTTAATAACATTGTTGTTTAATAATGCCATATTATCACTTTTGTAAAATAACATGATAAAGAAATAAAAAATTACTAAAAATTCTAATTTTTTCGTGTTTCTGACTACCCTTAACCCCTTAAAGTGATGATAGTACATTTCACTTATAGCATGTAGATGAATATATGGAACTCTCGGAGATCGAATATATATTTTTTATAAAGAGTAGAATGTTCCAAAGTAACCACCTATAAATAAGCTCTTGAACTACCTTTGATTTTTTTAGATCAATATCAAGCTTCCGGACTAGTAAGTTGAATACATTTTCTTGGTACTTCAGAACTTCCTTCGGATAAAACCTTTATGAGTTCCAGTCCACATTTGTTTCAATTCAAAACGATTTCCCGAAATGTAAGTGGATTTTTCAGAGTGCTAGAACATTCACCAAATTTTACTAGACTAGTTTGAAGCCAAACGAACTTGTAGTTTTAGTGAAATCAGTAATTTACAATTGCTTATCTGAACAGAAACGACAACTTGCTTTACATAACAGCCACAGAGAAGGATCTTAATAGATACATAGAGAGACTCAAACTTAAGAGTTAATAAGAAAATGTATGTATTTAAGTAATTTTCGAAAATTTGAGAAAATCTTGTACAAATAGCACATCAAGAAAAATGCCAAGCTTTCATATCACTACTTGTAAAATCTCGATGAACAAATGCGAACAGGAAGAGTGAAGCAAATGCAAGAGAAGTAGCGCCGAAGCAGCTGTTTGCTTGCTGACAACCCAGAACTAATAACGATGAGCTGACAGTAATAAGTTGAAATAGGAAAAATGTGCAGAAATGTGTGCTGTTATGTTGGTGTTTTTGATGCGTATGAAAGAGTGTATGGAGTTGCAACGCTTGCAAGAAGGCAACGCTTTGGTAGAATAAATAGTGAATGGCATAGTTGACGTGGAATTGCCTGCATCATTGCTGGCATCGGTTACGGCTTCTACATAGTAATCAACAGCGTTGTCATCTATCATGCTTAGTACCGTTCCATAGTACCGTTAGTGGCATGCTACATAATGTCGACTGGATTTAGTTTCACACACACACAAATACACCTCCGCGTTTGCATAGAAATTGAGAAATTGCGCAAAAATGTGCGTGTGCCTACAAATAACGGTTATTCAGCTCAGGAAGTACATATGTATCTTCATAAGCATTGCGGAAGCACAGGCTTCATGATTAAACTACTGACAATGTCTTTCACTAAAAATAAACACACAATGACTGCAATAACTCAGCTCAGTGCAATTTAAAGCAGCAAAGACGCAAACTTACTCACACCTAGCTAAAGGCGTTATGTTTGTTGTTGTAGTATTGTGTGTGTGAGTAAATATTTATAGAGTTACTTGTAAACTACTCATATCTGACACAAAAGCATATTAAAGTGCCAGTGGATAACTATGGTGTGTACTTGGCAGCTGATTGGCAGCATAAGGATACGATAAGTTGCTTTACCAGCAGCATATAGTACCTGTTCGATTCGCTTTGTTACCTTAGCGTGCAGCGCCGGTATTGAAGTGCAAAATATTCGATTTATATGCAGCTATGCGTTGGTAGCACATTCGTTTGCTGAATGACAAATAAATAAGTTGAAATGAATAGTTTAAGCTGGGAGGTGCAAATAAAAGTAGCAAGTATAAGATTGCAGGGAGCAGAACTAGTTGGGAACTAGTTGGGAACTACTTTGTTACTAGTTGAAAATTGAAAACCAAGTAATCAATTGACTGACTTGTTCGTTTTTCGTTCTGTCCAACCTAATCAAAGTGGATCTTTTCATTAGATGGTGCATCGAATAACTATAAAGTCGCTCAATTAGTGAATCAATTTCTTATAAATACTTTATAATTACTAAGATTTAGTCGATTCTTGTATCCTATATCTCTAAAAGGTATTTTAGCGTACTTCACTTCACATATATCACTTATTAATCAATCAAATAGCAACTTAATTGAGTCAATTAGGAGCTTTACATTACAAAATTAAACGATTTTTTAATTGACTAAATTACGTTTTACACTAATTAATTCACAATTAAATACTAAACTTGGTTAACTCATTGGTAAATTGAGTAAAATAGAAATTTTATTGCTTAAAATCTTTTAATTGCTTCATTGAGGAGTATGAATGGTTCATGTCAGATTGGATAGGTTGAGTGGAATCATATTTTATTACTTAAGGGGGTATTCTGGTCTAGAAATTCCAAAAAATCGAAAATTTTTGTTTTTCATATTTTCAAAGTTTAACTATTCAAGAATATGTATACGAGAGGATTTTTCAAAATTTAAATTATTTTCGGAGATATAAGCATTTTTCTGACCTGGCATAAACTGGTTCGGCCGGAACTTAGACTATAAAAAACTTTACCCAATCTTTAAACGCGTTTTTCTCAAAACTGTGTTTTTCGGTACGATACCCACGATTTTTCAGGTTCTACTGGACCGATTTACTTGAAATTTTTATGGACTCTTCTTTATTGGCTTTTCTAGAACTGGAACTAGGCCCATCCCCAAATTTTCATTTTTACTATTATTAAAAAATTCAAAACAGTCAAAAAAAGTGGTCGAAAAATTTTTTTTTAAACAGTCGCCATTTTGATATAAAATTTTTTTCAAACTTTTCCCTAGTTCCGGATATTGCGACATTATTCTTGATTAATAATTTTTATTTTTTTTTGGTTTCAGATTGCTAGGAGGGTCGAAATCATGTGTACGGTCACGTGAAAATTTTTCTAAAGCCCCCACTCCGTCAGCTCATAGTTTATTCAATTTTTGTTTTTAGTTTTTAATTTTTTTCTTTATTCTTTGAATGTTAATAAAGAACCAATAAAAAAATGGATACTAAAAATATTAAGTGCCTTTTTTTTACGACCTTTCAAAAATTACCTAAAATTTACGCTTCTACACCAGAATACCCCCTTAGCATCATAAAGTCGCCATATTGGTATCATTTGCTTTAGTAATCAAACAAACCAAGACAAGACAAATTAGGAAAATCGGCAGGTAAATCTGAAATTGAAATTACTAAAATTAAGGGCGATGTCTCTGACAACTCGTTTCGTGTATCGCTTTATCTCTCTGAGGTATTTTTGGTAGTTTACTTGGTTATACGAGTATCAGTTATTGGTCTTTCAATGAGCAACTTAATTGAGTCAATTAGTTATTTGTATGGGATCTTTTACATTAATATAATCACTTGATTGCTCAAATGAATGAAGAAAAATAAAAAATGTTTAAGCAATTTATTGGGTTATTCTGGTTTAAGATAGGTTTTATGGGTTAGGTTGGGGTTAGGTTATTTTATGACATTATATCATAAAGGGTGGATTTGGTATTCTATGATAAATCGATTTCATATCATTTATATATTCTCTTTTATCATAAGATCAGTAGTACAAATTTATCTGCGATGAAATTGCTGGGTTATCAAGTAAATCAAGGAATTAGAAAATTGGCTAAATAAAAAAAAAATATTCTAAATCTTTCGCTGGTCAAAATGGTTTAAAAAAACTCACATATTCCACTTAAATACCTACATATAATATTTACTTACATATATACATATCAAAACATTTTTGTTGTATATGCATTTTTAAGTGTTCATTTAAGCCTTACTTAAAAGTGCATATTGCTTCTCAAACTTGTCCCGTGTTCCACGCTTTGTTCAACCAAAATTAATTCAAGCTTTTCTCACTTCATTTGCGGTTTCTCGAACGATTGCCTTTTATGACTAAATGCTACTTAATTGCAGATTCGCGTCAATTGCATCATGCAATTTTATAGTTTACTCATTTCACAGGGCACAAAAGCATGTTCATATTTTTTCGTAAGAATGAGAACACTGGAAAAAACCAGTTTCGGCATACAAAAGCAAGCTTTAAATTTAATACTTTTTTTTAATTCTCAGAGCTACCAGGAAGTATTTTTAGGAGACAGAATGAGTGCGCAACTAAAAAGTTGCGGTTTTGCGGTTGTAAACACGTGTTTCTAGAGTCAGACAGTACAGCTGGTGTGCCTTGAAATGAGAACAGTTGGTTTTAAGATGCGTATTGAAATGGTTTCTGACAATTATTTTGATAGATTGTTCTATAAAAACACTAGGGGTGCTTGAGAACATTTGAGTAAATTTTGAAAACTTCTTTGGCATATGTGAGTGAAATCTATAAATTTTTTGTGAAAATTGGGGTTCAGTGTAATATTTTTTAAGGTTATTCCTAATTTGTATATTCAGTTTTCTGGTTTTCAAAGGTCTACAAATATTTCTCCAGGGGTAAGAGATATTAAATTTTTCTGGAAATATTTCTAACCCTTAGTATTTATACCTTTTTCTAAGTAAGCAGGGTTCTATTTTTTCAGATGTTCTGGAGGCATATAAAATGGGGTTAGTTTGATTCCGTAAAGGTCATATCGTTGATTATATAAAGTATAGAAGTAGTAATTAATATAGAACAACACCGAATATTACGGTCACTTCAATACTAATTTCCAATAGTTTTGATCTCAACCACATTTCAATGCCCACGACCTTATAAAGTTATATAAGTGGAGACGTACATGTTTCTCCAAAACTGATAAGTGGTCTTGATTACAAGAAAAAAGCAATGACATTGAGGTTGTACGACATGTTGACAAACAGGAACACACCCACCTAATGTGTGTGTAAACAAACTGGCATACGAGGGCCGATTGATAAGAGAGTGTATTAAAAATATAAAATTTTTTGATTGTAAATATTTTCAATCTTTCTAGGTAGGTAAAGTGGTTGTCAAATGATGCACCTAGGCGTTTATGAGGTCCATTGTGAATCCACTTACACTACAATGTCCTCTTTGAACCACTTTGTGGCTTTTATAAAGTTGAGCAGCTCAACAAGTTTATCAATCATTCTAAATAGGGCGGTTTCTATATGGGTCCTCCATTAAGTATCTCGTCATCGTACATCATATACGGAAGTCGGTCTTTCCTTTCCAAATCCAAATCATATAACGGTTTATCTCGACAACTTCAAGTATTCGAGTCTAGATTTCCTAACTAGAAAAATACGACCAGATTGGAGAAGTTGCGACCGATGGGAACTACCTCAGAGCAGGTCTTTACTCCGATCCTATTTTAGATCGAATTCAAAACGGTTCTTCTAATAGCAAAGTCTCGGTTGGACTTCTCTTAAGAAAGCACGTCTTTTATAACAACGTACGGGGTAAATTTAAAACTCCTAAGACCCTATAAACCTCTCTCAGTTTCACACTGCAGATTCAAGAACTCACTACCTTATCCAGCCAACCTCGTATATGAAGACCCTAAAGTCTGTTTACTTGCAAAATTGTTACATATAAACATTAAACTCTAAATATATACGTAAATATATATGAAATATGAACACCAAAACGCAAAGGGCAACTACTCAATCACATCTCATATTCGCAAAGAGTTGCAGCAATCAGTTGAGAAACTTCAGTCGAAGCGCTGCCACAGGCGTACGCATTTCCTTAATTGCTTTTCTAAAGGTGCACCGAGTTCAAACATCCATATACACAATTTATTTGGTGCTTCAAATCAATAGTCAATAACGCCAAGGATGTCCAATGCGGTGGCTTGCATTTGCAACATCATACATCCGTGTCGCAATGAGATTTCCGGCACTTTCGTGCTGCTCCAATGGATTGTGACGGGCATTGCGGCGATTGTAAAAGTGGTGCGCCCCGTTTGGTTATTGTGTATGTGTAAGCACCGTTACAGTTATAGGCCATTTATTAATTAATTAAATTCCCGACAGTTGGCGTACGCACGCATATACCGTTAAGAGATGAGGACTACAATAGCACTTGGATGTACATGGCGAATGGTGATGGCGAAACGGAATTGGCTTATCTGCTCGAGCCGCCGCCAGAGCTTGAACGCAATATGCCGATGTTCATACAATTCGAATACTATAACGGGTAAGCATGCAGATTTCAGATTTTCAGTTTAAATGATTGCTTCCACCTTACCACCTTAGCGCTGACGACGAGCTGACTCCCTTCATCGGCAATTTCTCTATAGAGCTCTTCGATGATGCCACAAAGCAGGAGCGTCATGAAATCGATGAGTGGGACGAGCTGTTGGCCGACTTTAAACCCGAGCTGGATACAAAAATGTTAGTGCACGGTTGGAAGTCGAGCACGCAGAGTCGCTCGATACAGTCGTTACGCGAGGCCTACACGAAGCGCGGCAATGTCAACGTGTTCGCCATAAATTGGCGCGATCAGGCGGACAGCATTTACTATTTGAAACCAGCACGTTATGCCATCCACGTGGGACGTGCCGTGTCGCGGCTGATTGATTCGATGGTTGAGGAGCGTCATGCCGATCCGCGGCGCATACATTTGATAGGCCACAGTTTGGGCGCACACATAATGGGCTATGCCGGTTCGTTTGCCAGACATCGTGTCGGTCGCATTACGGGTGAGTTCCTGAATCTTATTTTGACTTGCAGCTATATTAAAGTACCGTTGTTACAGGTCTCGATCCAGCACGTCCCGCTTTTGAGAACTGTATTGGCCCTGAGAATCATTTGGATGACACCGACGCGGAGTTCGTCGATGTGATACACAGTTGTGCTGGAGTTTTGGGCTTCCAGAAACCGATTGGCACCGTTGATTTCTATCCGAATGGTGGACGTGCTCCACAACCAGGTTGCAGCGAGTTGGCAAAGATTTTTAGTAAGTTGATTGAAGTATTTTTGAATATTTGTTGGAAGTAATGTTGAGATAGTTGTAATCAAGTTGTATGTATCCTATGTCCGTCCTATGACTCCGAATGGTTAATGGATTTTAAGACAAGCTTTCATAATAGATATACCATTTTGATATGGAACAAGGATTAAAATAGGAATCTTTATACAGCCAGTGCCTACATGTTAACCCGTCTAAATTTCTGTTTCAAAATCTTTGGTATAATCTATTCATTCCTATACGGAACACTTATTTTTCCACTACACTTTCGTATCTATTTTAGAAATATTGCATTTCTCATTAGTTTCTCAAGGTACTAACGTTTTTTCTTTTCAACTCTTTCTTTAAAGCTGGTTGTAGCCACGGTCGTTCTCATGAATACTTCGCCGAATCTATCAATAGTGAAATGGGTTTCCATGCAGTTGCTTGTAATTCTGTTGAAGATGTAAAAGCGAAAAATTGCAGTGGTGAATCTATACTTATGGGTGATCCAGTTCCGTTGCATGCCAAAGGCGTTTACTTCTTGGAAACAGCTGATAAGCCAAGCTTTGCTTTGGGAGTAAAGGGGTGATGAGCCTTTTGGCAATGTATAACAATATTATAAATCTATCTATGAAAAGCATTATTAGAGATATTATTTTGAAAATAAACAATTATTAAGCATTATAAAAGAAAATTTAATTGAATTTATTTTATTGTTATCACATTGTACAGCTTCGAAAAATGAGATGACTAATCGAAATTTCTAACAAGAGATCTTCATTTTTATTTTTGTAATAATATCGGGACGTATACTGAAAACATGTAAAGACCATTATTAAAAGGGTGTCCTTTCATTTTGTAACCGTCTAAGTTCTTAATAAAGTTTGGAAAGTTAAAGACTTTTTCAAGAAGCTTGACGAAGCATTAGCCCAAACTCATCGATTAAATATTGAACTGTGAAAAATTCGCTACAAAATCGAAGAAATCTAGTTTTGTGATTATTCAAAGCGTTGAATATGTGATAAAATATTGCTTCTGCATAAGATCTGAAGTTAAAATAGCAAAATTGAACTTGTCTCGTAAGTGATCTTATGGAAGGATGAAGTTGTGGATTCTCCGAGTCATTGTCGGACTGCATATGTTTTAGATATATAGATATAATATTTTTAGTTTGCAGGGACTACTTTTTTAATACTTTCCAGAAAACACATTTCTTACCTGATTTCCATTGGAAAAAATAGACGTTTCCAAGTACATATTCATATGTTATTTTATTCGAGGAATTTGTTCAACAGTCAGTGTATATCTAATCGAACAATTTTTAGAATTTTCACTAGCTGCATAAATTAAATAAAGAAGGGAACTTAAATTTAGATGACTGTTGCTATAAATAAAAATTAAATGTTTCGAAAAGGCACTCAATTTCATATTTTTTTTTAGCTCGCAAAGTGTACGAAGTGCAGTGAGACTACACTGTAGCCTTTGTGCGTTTCTTACGATTTAATTTTCCACCAAAAACCAAAAAAGAAATTTCGAGGAACATAATTGCCGAAAAGTCGTTACCTCAATTCATACACCGCGGTTCACGAGCTCAGTCGTCGAGCATGTCATGCAACAACTTAGAAGTTGTACTGCAAATTGCCGCTAGAGAATTTGACGTGCGACACTTTGTCGGACGGCGAGTACTGCACGCCCAAGAGCTTCTCAGTGGTGGTGGTGGTGGTGGAGCTGCCGGCACCGACCGTTGGCGGTATGGGCGATGTGCCGCGCAAGCCATTATTCGAGGCATAAGTGGCGGCTGTGGGTGCAGCGGCGTATTGACGTTCAGCCAATTGTTGTTGGCGTTGCATGTAGTTGGCGTAATCGGTACTGGTGTAGATCGGGCTGGTTTGATGGCTGGAGCCAGCGTTGAAGGCGGCTGCGGTTGGACGATGTTCTTGGTAGAGTTGACGCAACAGTTGTTGTTGGTAGTCCTGTTGGCTCACATATTGCTGTTGTTGTTGTTGCTGCTGCTGTTGTAATTGTTGTTGCTGTTGCAATTGTTGTTGCTGCTGTTGTTGTTGGTAGGCAAGATAGGCTGCTTGCAGCTGATCGACTTGCTGTGGCTGCGCGGACTTTGGCGACGCTGTCGCGTATTGTTGTTGCTGTTGCTGCTGCTGCAACAGTTGCTCTTGCAGCTGTTGTTGCTGTTGGATTTGTTGCAACGTCTGTGCATAATGATCCTGTGCGACTTGCTGACCGGCGTATGTGGGCGTGGCTGTTGTGGCGTACTGCTGGGCGTAGGGGTACGATTGCTGAGTATATTGCAGCGCTTGTTGTTGTTGGTAGGGCGATTGCGCCTCAGCGGCGTTCGAGTACTGCAAAGAGAGCGTGAGAGAGAAAATAAATAAATTATCGTTTTAGATTTAATTTTACATAATTGTCCACTTCGGATGTATGCATCTCGGCGTTTGGTAAATGGATATGGTATTATTAGGTTTGCGGAGCGTTTTTCTATTTTCTTGAGAACTTATGATTTTGTACACAGATATTTTAAGCGGGTTTTTATTTTTATTTAACATTTATTGAACAAAACAGATATAGAATTAAAAAGCAAAGTTAAGTTTTCAATTTTGCCGCTGTGACATTTAAATATTTCTCATATTTTTTCATTTCGGAAGTTTTTACAGTGTATATTTGCTGTTGGATAGCCTTGAACTACTACTAAGTAGTAACCTAGGGTTAATAACCGACTCATCGGAATGTATAATAGAAACTTATTATACTCTCGCAACAAAAGTTGCTAAAGAGAGTATAATAGTTTTGTCCACATAACGGTTGTTTGTAAGTCCTAAAACTAAACGAGTTAGATATAGGGTTATATATACCAAAGTGATCAGGGTGACGAGTAAAGTTCAAATCCGGATGTCTGTCTGTCCGTCCGTCCGTCTGTCCGTCTGTCCGTCTGTCCGTCTGTCCGTCCGTGCAAGCTGTAACTTGAGTAAAAATTGAGATATCTTAATGAAACTTGGAACACGTGTTCCTTGGCCCCATAAGAAGGTCAAGTTCGAAAATGGGCGGAATCGGACCACTGCCACGCCCACAAAATGGCGATAACCAAAAACACATAAAGAGCTATAACTAAGCCATAAATAAAGTTATGAAAATAAAATTTGGAACATAGGATCGCATTAGGGAGGGGCATATTTGAATGTAATTTTTTTGGAAAAGTGGGCGTGACCCCGCCCCCAAATAGGTTTTTTATATATATCTTGCAAACCAATAAAGCTATATAAACCAAACTTTCTGCAGTCGTTTTTTAAGCCACTTCTTAGTACAGTTCAAAAATGAAAGAAATCGGATAATAACCACGCCCACCTCCCATACAAAGGTTAGGTTGAAAATGACTAAAAGTGCGTTAACTCACTAACGAGAAACGTCAGAAACACAAAATTTCACATAAATGATAGCAGAAGGAAGCTGCACTCAGATCTTTTTACAAAATGGGAAATGGGCGTGGCATCGCCCACTTATGGGTCAAAAACCATATCTCAGGAACTACTCGACAGATTTCAATGAAATTCGGCATATAATATTTTATTGACACCCTGATGACATGTGTGGAAAATGGATGAAATCGGTTTACAACCACGACTACTTTCTTTATAACTCACTTTTGAATTCCATCTGAATCCTTCACTTTATAACATATACATTAGGAACCAATGATGATAGCGAAATAAAACTTTACACAAATACAGTATATGATCTGTGGCATCACTTGTGAAAAAATTATCGAAAACGGACTATAACTTTTCAAGGCCCCACATATCGAACATGTTGAACTCAGCGCCTAAGGTTAAATTTTAACCGAAAATATGGGTAAATCTCTCAACTAATTTAATGTAATTCAGAGGAAATTGTTTTCTTCCAATAGTGTGTCTCTGTTCCAAAAATTATTAAAATCGGGTCACAACATCTCTTAGCTCCCATATACCTAATTAAAGGTTTTTCAAAAATTCGTTGGGCTTTATTACGCATATATGTATTGGTTAATATGTATATCACATCTTAGCAAAATTAAGTGAGCGTATAGTCTTGGATATAGTGTACCTTGCTGGTGAAATTGAATGAAATCGGTTCAGGAATTACCTCAGCCCTCATACACTATATAGGACGATTTTCGTTATTCTATTAAACTTTATGCCGAATTTATGGGTAAATTTGTGCGTTATCTTAATAAAATTTCTTCAATAAATTGCGAGAGTATAAAATGTTCGGTTACACCCGAACTTAGCCTTTCCTTACTTGTTTTTATGCTACATTTATAGTAGATCTTTTTAATCGCTATTTTCTATAAGAGTGCTTAAAAAAGCTTTAGTTTCACTTTCTGATAGCAACCGAGTGATGGCTGATGATCTCTAAAAGATATTTCTAGAACAAAAAGCTAGGATTGGTATCGGCCCATTGCAAATACATATCAACTAACCATCATTTTATTTAACCTTTATCAACATAATACAGTTTTACTCTAGATTCAAACTCTGATTTTGCCCGAAGACATCATATTGGACGATAGATCACGAAACGCTTACGAATTTAGATAAATAATATTTATCTAAAAGTCGTAAAAATAGTTCTGGCAATATTTTTTAGGCCTACAGGCCTACCAGACCAACCTAACCTAACCTATATTTAAATAATAATGAGATATATAAGATAGTTTGTTGATGAAAAGGCCGAGTTTCTAGACAAGGAGAAATTTACGTTTTAAGAACCCTCAGAGTTCCTTTCTTTTATTCGCTCTAGGATAGACAAAGCTATAATATATCGAATTTTTATTATTAAAACGTCTAAAACCCAAACTATTAAAATAAATACTCGTTCATTATATTATCTTTCAGACCCTGACTCTTTATCTCTTCAGTCTGAAGCAAATATATATTTTTTAATATCAAATCAATAAAACCAATTTTTGGTTGAAATTTACAATGAAAATAAAAAAAAAATATTTTGACTTTAAATTTAATCTTTGCCAAATTCTTTATTTCGATCTAAGGCATTTTAGGGTTAATATTGAAAAATAAAGATAATAATTTGAGAATAAATTCTGTTGCTTGATGTAATAGTTTCAATGAAAGTTTGTTGATTTTCATCAAACTAATATTTTTGAGTTTTATTTTTTTTGAAAAAAATATATTTTTTTTTATAAAAACAATTTTATAAAAAAAATATATATTTTTTTTAATAAAAAATAATAGTTAAAAAAATATTATTAAAAATAAAAAAATATATAATTAATTATATATAGTCATAAAAAAAAAATTATAGGAAGGTGAAAATTTTAATTAAAAAAAATTAATTAACTAACTAATTAAAAAAAAAATTACGAAAAATATTTTTTGTTAATAAAACAAATTTTAAAATTTGAAAAAAAAAAAATAATAATAACGAAAAATATTTTTTTTTTGTTAAAAATTTAATGTTAAATTTTGAAAAAAATATTAAATAAAAATTAAAAATTATTACATATAATTACTAAAAATAAAAATTAATAAACAAGAATGAAAGACAATTTTTTGGTTAATAAACTAATTTTAAAATTTGAAAAAAATAATAATAATGAAAAATATTTTTTTTGTTAAAAAAATTAATGTTAAATTTTGAGAAAAAAATTACACAAAATTATTACATATAATTATTAAAAACAAAAATTTATAAACAAAAATAAAATAGTTTAATAAAAAATAAATATAATAAAAAATTAACAAAAAATACAAAAAAAAAAAATTTAAAAAAAAATATTTTTTTTATAACCAAAAAAATATATCTTTTAATGTATTATGTTCTTACATTTTTACCAATTTATATTTTTTTATAACATATTATTTTATATTTGTAATAAAATTAATATTATTATTTTTTTTAATTTTTCTTTTGTAAATTATCGAATTTTTACACGTTTTTAGTCACACTTTTTATCACAAATTAAAGAATCCCTTTTATAACAACCAATTTGCCATAACAAAGTGCACAAGTCCAAGCAACAACAATTTCATTATAATATTGTATTACCATTACACAATAAATACTTATCCACAGCACGAGCTGATGTTATGTAAATGCAAACAATTAATTTTCAGTGAAATTAAACAATTTCATGGCAATTGAATTGAGATCAAAGATAAACAAGAATGTTTACATTTTGCGACTGAACACCGAAGAAGAGCAAACAAAATTGACAAATTGCTTATCTGCAGCGTATGCACACACATATGTCAGCGTGTGTTATGCAAATTTGTCGAGCATGAGTGTAATACGGAATGCAGGCGAATACTTTGAACTGTTGCATGACACTTGCAATGGCGCACAAAAGCAGCGCGACAGCAATTAAATGCTGTCACAGCGATGAAGCGATAACGGTAAACAGCGCACATATTTTTTATTTTTTTTTTTCGATATAAAAATATGAATAAAATATTTTGTAAAAGTTATTTACTCAAAAAGCCATAAATAAATATTTCAAAATTGCATTTGGCTTGCGGCAGCCGAAGCGCGCTGAATGAAATGCTTTGCAAACGGATCGCTAACACTCAAAATAATACAAAATGAAGTTCGAAAACCCATCGTGTCCAACTAGAAGTTTCGGAATTCTAGCGATATGCTGGAGTTTGACGCAGCTAATGACTGTGACAGCAGCGCCACAGGTAAGCAACTAAAATCCGTTACACAAGCAACTAACAGATCATTTCCTCTCTCCACCACTTAGAACTACTTCGAGCAGGCGGCCACTGGCGCACTGGGTGTGGCTATGAAATTCGATGAGGTCTTACAGAATGGTGCCGCGGCGCGCAACGAAATCGGCTTCCAACTGCCCGCTGGTATAGGCATGCGCTCAAAGACCGAAATCGGTATGGGCGAGGCAATGATACAACGTCGCTATAGCAGCGAGGAGGATTCAAATGAGTATGGTCGGCGTCGTAAGCGTTCGCTCACCAGCGGCGAGGTGCCTGCCGATGTAACGGCAGCCGGACCACGGACTTCCTTCACCAAACTTATGCGCAACATAAATGCGCCATGTCATAGTGGTGGCGGTACCGGTGGTGGTGGCACAGGTGGCGGTGCTGATGGCGGTGATGGCGCTGAGGATATTGTGGATGAAGCGCGTCGGCGCATGAAGGCGCGCAGAGCTGCGGCCGGTAAGAAGAGCACTACCGGCAAATCGAAGAAGCGTAGTGGACGTCGCCGGCGACAAACGGAAGCTGCCGATCTCGAGGGTTTGGGCGAGAGTGAGGAAGCTGCGCTTGGAGAGGAATTTCGTGCGCATATGCAGCAATTCGCTGAGAAGATGAATCGTGTGTATGAGCATATTGCCGCCTCAGTGATGGAAGCAATGAAACGTATGGAGGATAATTTCTATGCAGAAGATGAGAAGTCGTAAGGTGTGGTAGTGGATAATGTTGTGGTTGTAGCGATATTATTATTTTTTTTTTGGATATACACTGTTCTGTTTTTTAGGTAATTAATCAAGTAGTATTGTATAAATAAATGTATTATATATGAAAGCTCTAAAACACCAATAGAAAATTTCTTGAAAACACAAGTTTATTTTTGGGACCATAACCTTAGATTACAATTGAAGTAAGCATAGCTACGGATTGGGTATCTATGAAAGCGAAATGTACTGGTGCCTATAATTATAATATCGAGAAAAACACGTCCCTTTATTCAAGATATTATAATCTTGAAAAAAAAGAAAGAGTTTTCCACAGGCTGGAGTTTAAGGTTCAATGAAGATAAAATTTAATATTTTTGTTTTGAACAGAAGATCTTCAGGATGAGTTTTTAAGCACTCGAATCTTCGATTTGTTGAAAGCCAAAAGCAACAAGGCAAAAAGGAGAAGATGTTCGGTCCATTTTGTCTCTTATTTGGCTTTTAAGAGTTCATATCCGAGACAAAGGTACTTCTCATCATATATAGCTTCATAAGAGCTTCAAAAATGGCTTGCAGTGAAAGACCCGAAATTGTTTTCCAAAATAAGTGATTATAACGAATTAATATCGATGTAGATCAAATCCATAGCTCTATTAAAAAGATTGTACTCATTAAACTTTATTTTCTACTAATTTGGATTCTGAGTATAAATACCACTTCGGAATGTCAATCCGTTCAATATCCTTGGAAGTATACCCATATTTTAGCAATGAAATCAGCGCCGCCTAGCGACTAAACTCTCAGTCTCTGGGCGCAAATGAGAGTAAATTCACTCGATAGCGGCAACTGAGAACCGATTAACTTCCTGTATTAGTAAATTAGACGCATCCTGCAACAACTAATTCATATGTCACAGAGCGCTCTCTAGAAACTATGTGACGTGACTATCAAATCTACGGATGTGTCTCTCAAGTCTATCTAACCTTAATTACGGCAATCTCTATGCAAATTATCGTTTTAAATCTGCAACATACAATGTATAATGTATATGTTCAGCGCTAATTTGCTGCAATTAAAATTCCTTACAAACAACAACACATGTTCGTGTTAAGCGACAACGACAACAATCGACAACCACGAAACCACGTATTTAAGCAAAGCTTTAAAATGCCTTCATTAGAATTTCATACTGTATAATATTTAATTGAAACTGAACCCGCATAGCAGGCGGTGCGTCATTAAGCAGGAGAATACGAGCGCACATAGCAACTTAACGAGGAAGCTTTGGCCGTGGGCGTTGCGACTTGGAAACAAGCGAGCGTACATATAAATATTTACAAAATAAAAATATAAAAAAAAAATAATTGGAAGCGAAAATGAAACGCAGACAATTAAAGTCACTACGCATTTCCTTTGTCGTTTTAAGTTTCCTTTTGTACTTTAAAGCAACAACGGCAACTTTAACGCACGCTGGCGCCGAGCTAAAGCAGCAAAGTCAACCGCAACCGGTAGGTGGTTCATTACCAAAGAGAGAAATACATAGAGACTCAGCGCGCTCCATGAAAATACATTAAATAGTTTAAATTTGTGTAAGGACGTAAAGTAAAAAGTATTTCATTTCAGTTTCAACAAGCGTCGGCAGGTCGCCAACACGACAACGCGCGACGCTCGCAGCCTTTTAACGCCTTATTAACTTCCGTTGGGCAGCTAGCTGATTCACCACTTCGCCGCCACGGCGAGCATTTAGCGCTGACAGCCAGCCGTGCGAGCGGCCGCAAGCGTTTGGCGCGCGCTGCGGATGATGGTGGCGAAGCTGGACCGCAGTCGCGTATGCACTTTGGCGGTGGAAGTGGTGGCGATGGCGAGGTTGATATGGCTGCCATGGATTTTGGCGATATGTTTCAGTCGGTGATTCAGTTTATCTTGAATGCCATTGGCTCTATTATGAACTTGTTCGCACCCAACGCAGGTGATGGCGCAGGAAAGTAGTAAGCACTGGTGGTACTTATTAAGTGTGAGTTAAGTATGAGTATAGGTATACATACAGTTGTGTATAATGAAATTTTGTAGGGAATTTGTACAGAAGATTTTCGAAAACTAATTTTTCCTTAATAAATGTTTATCATATTATTTCATCTCTCTCAAATATCGCTTTGTATGATTTCGTTAGGATCATGTCATCTTAATTGTTTACAATTTAATAATACGATACGTTGGAACTATTTATTGATCTAGTATGTAGACTTCAATAACGGAAGTTATCGATTTTAGTCGTTTGTTTTTCACTGATAAAAAATTTGTTCGAAATACTGCTAAAATCCCATCATTCGAGTGCTCGATTTTGAGATGACCTGACTTCTGCTATCTTCAACTTTTTTTACGTAAAATTTTTGGAATTCAGAAATTTCGGGTTTAGAACATAACATTTTTCTTCGTCCTTGACTTATTTTTGGAATAATTTTGGTCTACATAACGAACAGATAAACTAACCGATATTTCCGAATTTGGGAGAAATTGTTCGGGATCCTGAAATTTGTCGAATGTATTTATAATCATTCATTATAATCATTATTTTTGTGCTCGATTATGATATAGCTGATCTGAGACATTTTACGTAGAATTTTTGGAATTTCGAAATTTCGTGATTGGATATTACGTACTTGACATTTTGAACATAATTTTAATTTAAATAACAAGCAAACCGGAATTTTGGGATTTGAAAATTATCGTTTCAAGACTACAAAAATTTTCAAATATCTGACTTGTGCTATCTTCAACTTTTTTACGTAAAATTTTTGGAATTTCGAAATTTCGGGATTGGATTTTTTTTGAGATCCCGAAAATTATGGCATTATTGAAGTGCTGGTGCTCGATTACTCTGAATTGGCTACCTTCAAACTTTTTTAAAAAAATTTTTGGAATTTTGAGACTGGAATTTATTTTCGGGATTTCGAAAATTATCGAACAAGTGTATTTAATGTTTTCTTGTCATGTGTTTTGAATGATTTTATTTTACATAACGAACAGAAAATCAAACCCAAATTTCGGGATTCGGTAGAAATCTTTTCGGGATTACGAAAATTGTCTGGTGTGTTTATGACAATATGACATTATTCAGGTGCTCGATTATAAGTGGACTGACCTGAAACTTATTTTCAAAATCTCGAAAATTTTCGGACATATTATGATCTTCACATGTTTTTGAATGATTTATATATAAAATAACATAGAATTTCGTTATGTGAAAATTATCGTTTCGAGAACTCGAAATTTATGGGAGCTTTAGCAACATCATCTAGATAAAAACAATTTTTAATAAGCTTGATTATTCGAGGTAGTTAAATACTACATAGGTCTCAGATTCAAAATGATTTGTTTGAAAACACTGGAATATATCAAAGTATTGTATTTATAATATTGCTGCATTTTCTTTGTATGATATCCTATTACATTGAAAAATCTAAACCTCAAAAGTTATCTATATTTCTGTACTCTCACTATAGCTATGTGTATTGTATTATCCAATAATACATAAATTTCATTACCAATAATTACTGCTAATCATTTCAATATAATCTCCAAATGAAATAGCTGCATGTCCGTTTAATAACGGAAATTTCTATGTACTACACTCATCTACTTCCTCCACTAGTCATATTTGCACACAGTCAAAGTGTCGATAATCGTACACGCAATATCAAAATGAAACGGAAATAGGAATGCCAGTAATTAAATAGCTATAAGTACTTAATTGCATTACCACGATAATGATTTAGCACCGAAATTGATTATTATTAAATTGAATTTCAATGTAAAGAGATAATATGTGTTTTTGGTATTATTTGCGTGTTACCAACAGCTTCACTTGGCACATGGCTTTTATTAACTGTAAATTTGTTTTTCTGATAAAAAATTTCTACGGAAATTAAGCACAATACCGTAATGAACTTATATTTCAATTAATGAAGCGCTGTGGCTTATTTGACTGCTTTGAATTAGCTAAATTTAATGCAGTGGAAATTTATTTAGTTTCCTAAATAATAAATGAAATTAATATTTTAATTTTAGCTTAAAAATAATATGAAATTAAATTAAAAAATAAATTGATTAGAAATGTGGGATTTCATACAAATATTATATTAATTTTTTTATAGCAATAGAATTAGAATTTTTATGAATGAAAAGGGTTTGTAATATATGGCTCTCCCTTTTTCTAACCCCTCTCTATTTAATTGATTCCCTTCCCTTGTCACTGACATAATATATAACTCGCTCCCAACCACCAAAATAATAGTTATCATCATAAAGGGTTTTCTAACCGCAAGCAATTAAAAAGGAGATGCCAATCAAAATGCATTTAATTGCCACAAATCATCACTATTCATCAATTGCACGAAGGCCAAAC
This sequence comes from Zeugodacus tau, assembly GCA_031772095.1. Classification (NCBI taxonomy): domain Eukaryota; kingdom Metazoa; phylum Arthropoda; class Insecta; order Diptera; family Tephritidae; genus Zeugodacus; species Zeugodacus tau. The sequence continues at coordinate 64,498,314 of CM062650.1, read as the reverse complement.
GAACTTACATGCGTTTATAAATTACCACATTCCGCACAGTCGCTTTTGCGCAATCAAAACAGACGGACGGAGCAATGCAAAAGCTCATAATTATACTGCACAGTGTTGCATTTTGCTGCGTGCACACTGCGCCGCTGCCCGGACCAGAGGTTGTTTCATACTTTTTCGTACACTAGATAATCCAAAACATATTCTAAATGAACACAATTATTTTAATTGCAACACCCCGAAAGGACTTCCAAACTGGCGCCCTCATGCTGATGGGCCAAGTGAAGGAGGTTTTCGAGAATGGTGCAGCCACACGCGATCAAAAGGAATTCGAGTTTATGGGCGCCAAGGTAAGCAATGATATGGCATTCGGTTTTGGCGATGCGCTCAAAATGCCTGGACGTAGACGCAGACGTGAGGTGGAGCCACCGGCAATGGGTGCGGATAATTCCTTAAGCTATGATGACTCGGATTATATATTACCTAAATCCCATGAAGTATGTATACCATTTGTTGATCCTGAGGAGTCTTTCGACATTGAGGAACGTAAGAAGCGTGCTGCCCGCCGCAGTTCTTCGCAGAGTAGTTCATCCGACTCATCGTCATCTTCATCGTCCTCATCATCTTCCTCCTCGAGTGAATCTGATTAAGGTTAGGCGATGACGACGGGTTGGGAAATGAATATAAGCTCACAAATTTAAATAAACTTTTTTCTGGAGAGAAAGGAGCTTTGAGTATTGATTTCTGGTACTCGGAGTTGCATTAGTACAGCAACCGAAGTCTTTGTTGATGGATATCCAGTAGAATTAGGGAAACCATATCGGCCTAAGAACGTCCGTACATAAGTTTAGAAGTAGAATTCTGTCTTCCTCCTAATATTCTGTATATTAACGTAATATTCTTGAAAAAAAAAATTAGTGGACTAACAGAAATCAAATAGATCTTAGAACTTAGAGAACATAAGCTTATGAGAATAATTCTGTCTTCCACGGAACACTCTGTTCATTAACCTAATATACTCGACATTATTGAATGAACCGAAGATATGTGCCGAGATTTCTTTGTCACGGAAGTTGATGTTCGGTTTCAGCTAAAGAGAATGGTCTACAGGAATTAGTCAAAAGGATGGCTGAGGTCTGAAGTCTATATCAACGAGTGAGAGATCCCTGGTTAACATTGTATGAATGACTATCAGTTTTGTTTTATGATAAGAGGTCGCAGAAAAACTCATTTTTTTGGTAATAAGAGGGCCCAGAAATACTCTGAAAACAAAATGATGCGAATGAAGTTGAAGTTCGGTTAGGTCCTATAGTTTCCTATAGACTCTGTATTTTGCTAAAAGCATAGAAATGTATATCTTTATGGTCTCTAAAATACAGGAAGGATGGTTGAAGCTTTCTTAAAACTAGGCCGAATACTATATAATCTTCATCGTTGGGGTTATATTCCCGATGTCTATAGTCCCCAAGCTGATGGTTTCGATTTATAAAGCGAGTAAGACACTGATTTAATTAATATAGTTCGGGGAAACTTACGAGACGCTAACAATCTGAGGACCTTGATCAAAATCAGGGTCTAACGTCTCTTCTCACAAAACTACCGTTACAAACACAATGCTCCCGCGCACAGCTTATTTGTGCTGTTGGTTTACAAAAATTTCCAAACCATTACATACATCCAACGTAATCGAGAGTGAACAACCGTTCCAAATCGGATTAGACGGTACAAAGACCGAACACACTAACACTACTCACCTGTGCTTGGGAATATTGTTGTGGTTGCGCGTATTGTTGTTGTTGTTGTGGTTGCACATATTGCTGTTGTTGTGGCTGCACAAATTGTTGTTGTTGTGGTTGCGCATACTGTTGTTGTTGCAATTGTGGCTGTGAGAGTGGCTGGGCGCCGAATTGCTGCAGTTGTTGGGCAAAAGGAGATGCTTGATGGCGTTGTTGTTGTTGCTGTTGACCACCAAACACGCGCGAGAAGCTCTGCTGCAGCGCCGGTGTCTTCAGGGTGAATGAATTCGAATTAGAATCCGTGTGGTAGGACAATTGTGCTGACGAAGCGTGCAACAGGCAGGCGATGAACAAACCGAGCGTTGCCACCTTGATGGCGGCGGTGTGCGAATAATTACCACGAGCCATGGTTAATGAATCCTTTTTTTTTGTGTTTTGTTTTATATAACTTGGGGTTAACTGTTATTTCGGTTCGGTTGCTTGCGCGGTAAACAACGACAATGTGCTCGCGTTTAATACGACAACTGATTGGCGCTGGCGCTTTTGTGGTTTTTGGTTTTATATCAACTTAATTTTAGCCTTCTTCGCGCTTGCTTTTGTTGTACTATTATGCACTTGCTGCCGCAGAATGCGAGTGCGAATGAATGGCTGGCTAAGTAAGTCGTTAAGTCGTTAAGTCGCTAAGTCGTCGTCGTCATTGTGGTCGTGTGGTAATGTGCGCGGAATGTGTAAGCAGCCGAAAATGTATCGCCATGCCTAATAAGCCGCCATTAGTGTGCAGAGAGTGGGCTTACCTCGTGTGCTCTGCGTTGAATATTGAATTTTATTTTTTTTGCTTTTTATTTCTTATCGATTGGTTTTTAATCGGATTGTGCAGGGTTATTACCAATAAGCACCAATGTATATGATAAGTGGATTAATCTCTCTTTTTGGAAAAGTATTATGTTAGCTCGATTTACATTTTATTTTGTTGCGTTTAATTACATTTTCTTGTATCAACACATTTGGTAATAAATTGTGCGTAGACTAAATTGTGTAAATAGTATTTCTTCTGGAAATTTCTTTACAAATATTGCACAACAACTGATATTTAGCTATTGAATGAATTTAAGCTGGTCTTGAACTTCAACTTGTTGGCGGAATTGATGTAAAGTTAAAACACATTGGAAATATTCTAGCACAATCTTCAACAGAGAATATTTTCTGAAGTTAAGTTGAATTATGTTCTATAGCTAATCTCTAAGATAGAGATCCTACTTCCGATATAATTAAAGACAAGAGCTTAGGAAGTCACAAAATTCCTGTAGTTAGATCTAATGTATTAAGAAATTCACATGAACTATTACCACTAGACTATCTGTATGGCTGAAAGTGTACGAAATTCAACAAGTTCTTCCAAAAAACTTTGAAGTGTATTCGACAAGATTTTCAGACACATACATAAACCTCCTTGTGTCTCTAAGATTATTGATATCTTTATGTCTATAAAAATTATTCAACATAACCTCGTTTTAGCAAACATCAATATGACCAAATATTTTTATGGTAGGACCGTTAAAATATTTGTCTCAAATTATTCTATGATCATTGCAGTTTCTTTCATTTATTATATCTCGCAATATGATGCACAGAATATATTATATCTTATATCTTCAGAACCACTCGACCCATTTCACCAGAATTTTATTTGTAAAGTTTTCGCGATATCCTAATGTTACGGTTTGAAAATGGGCGAAATTGGTTCATAACTGCACCCACTTTACAATTTTGGCCTCCATCTTATTTTTTCACTTTACAAAGTACTATACCAGTGAATATATTAAATAGAACTTTGCAAAAGCAAATTCAAATAGCAATGAAGTCGTGACATCGCTCATCAAAAATTTTTCGAAATCGGATTATAACTTTTGAAGATCCCAGGTAGCGAATGTCAGAACCTCAGCGCCGGAGGTACATTTTTTTACCGAAAATATCGGTCATTCGCATTTTTATACTCTCGCAACAATGTTGCCACTGCCACGCCCACAAAATGGTAATAACCGAAAACACTTAAAAAGCTATAACTAAGCCATACATTAAGCTATTGAAGTAAAATTTGGTACGAAGGATAGCATACGTGGATGTAATTTTTTTGAGGCAGTGAGCGTGGCCCCGTCCCCTACTAAGTTTTTTGTACATATCTCGTAAACTACTAAAGCTATATCAAGGAAACTTTTTAGAGTCGTTTCTTTTAGGTACTGCCTTATACAGTTCAAAAATGGAGGAAATCGGATTATAACCACGCCCACCTGCCATACAAAGGTTGTGTTGAAAACTACTAAAAATGCTTTAATTCAGTAAGGAAAACCATCAGAAACCTTAAATTTCATTATAAGTGAAGTCATAGAAGTGCTATTGTAGTTCAAATCGGTTCACAACCACGCCTACTTCCCATATACCAGAACTTTGAAGTCGGTCTGAATAGTTTACTTTACAATATATAAAGTTAGTACTAGTGAAGATATCGGAACAGAACTTTGCTCAAATACTGCATTTATAGTGTGGCACCGCACTTCTCAAAATCGTCCAAATCGGTCCATAAGTTTTCAAGACCCTATATATCGAATATGAGGACCTCAGTACTTCTAACAAATTTTTTACCGAAATTATAGTTAAGTCTCTCAGCTATTTTGAAGAACTTTTGAGGGAATATGTTTCTTCTAATAATATGTCTAAGTGCCAACAATGAGTGAAATCAGGTCATAACTTCATCTATCTCCCATATACTTAATATTAAGCTTTTCAAACTTTCAATGTATACCATGTATATGCCGAATATGAGAGTCAAATTGTTTGTTATATTAATAAATTTAAATAAATAAATTGCGAGAGTATAAAATGTTCGGTGACACCCGAACTTAGCCCTTCCTTACTTGTTTTTCTAAAATTTAATCATAAATTTCAAAAGTATAAGAGAAAGTATACTCACTTTCATCGAGCTCAGCGCCTAGGGTAACTTTTTATATGATTAACCATGAGCCCTTTAGCATTTTAAAAAATAATTTATTATGCACCCACGCGTTATTACTATAATTTTCACTGTTATATAATATTATTTTTGTCCGAACCTTGGAAGCTCCGAAACTTTTTATTTGGTCTTGCATTAACGACCTTTCTACAAATTTGTTTACTTTTTTATTTTTTTTTTGAATACTCGATTTAATTTTGTTAATTCGCTACAATTTTATTTATAATTTTTATGTGCATTAGAGCGGGTCGGTCTGAAAGAATAAATTGTGAATACTAATTTTAAAAAATGACATTCAAAGATTTAGATTTAGGCATGGTACAAAAGAAAAGGTGAAAAAGGAAATTCAAGAATTGAAGAAAAGATTTTAATTTTATTAAGATGTTTGAACCTTCGAATTCCAAATAAAAAGGAATAAAGTAATGATAGGGTAAAATTGGAAATTGTGTAAAATTATATGTTAATACGTTTTACTATGACATATTGGTGTCTTGGCGATCCGTCAGGAGTATTTGGGTGTCACAAAGGACAGTCAAAGTTGTCTAAGTCATGCCATTTTCCAAAAGCCAAATATTAATGCTTCCTGCTTAAAACTCTACACAAAGCCTTAATTTGTTATTGGTAATCTATACTAATATTATATAGAGGAAAGATTTGTATGTATGTTTGTAATGAATAAACTCAAAAGCTTCTGTACTGATTTCAAAAATTCTTTCACCATTCGAAAGCTACATTCACCCCGAGTAACATAGGCTTTATTTATTGCTAGTATCTCAACTTTCAGGAAATAGTTCCCAGGTGAGGGCATCAAAAAGACTCCGTGATGGAGAATCTTAATCTGAAACTAAATATCGTCTTGCAAGTCATTTTCTTCACATCGCAATCGCGTGCCAGAAAGTCGACGACGAGCACTCGCAACTGTTTGCTGAACAAAATTTCAAAACTTATAACTTATAACTTTTGAAATGTTTGTTTAAACCCGTGCGAAGCCGTAGCGGTCTGCTAATTATAATATATTTTCCTTCGTTCTACCTGTATGATATCTTTTATCTTGTTGGAAGCGCCGAAAGGGAGTTATTTCTTTAAATTCTTTTAATACAGAGAGGAGCTGTTTTTCTGTCAAAAATAAATTTTGTATGATTTACAAGTTTCAGTATGGGAATGCTGTTAGAGTCCGAAGAAATTTGAAGGCGAGACAAAAGAAATATAGAATCCTTCAAATTTTTAACTGAATAATTATATATACAGTGGAACTTCCATTACTCGAATTTCTATAACTCGAAGATCTCCATAACTCGAACTTTTGAAGGCAACTTTCATACAAATTTCCTTCCATAAAACGAACTGAGTCTATTTAGCCATGTCCGTCTGTCTGTATATATACGAACTAGTCTTTCAGTTTTTAAGATATCGTATAGAGATTAACAAAAAATATGGTATTACACTTATTGATTGCATAAATCATCTAACAAAGGCATGGAATGCAGTCGTCAAGAGCCAAACAAAAGCAAAGTGCAATAAACAAAATTACAGAATACATGTTTTAAGGTATTTAAAAAAATGTTATGCGAAGTAATATTATAAATCAAATTGCGTTTAAATTTATATTTTACAGTTTTTTGAAAAATGTTTGTTTAATTGAAAATTTCTATAACTCGAAGTCTCTCTAACTCGAAGTTTTTTTGTGGTTCATAGTGATTCGAGTTAGAGAAGTTCCACTGTATATATATATATTTTTTTTTTTGTAATTTGCTATGCAGTAAATGTAAATAATTTTCACCATCCTTTGCCATTTAAGCTTCTACCTAATTAGTTTATCTAAATGTCTTCTAATAGAGATTTAATCAGTATTGGTTCTAAGAATCAATATGAATAATAATATGTACATATAAAACCCATTTCCATTTATTTTCGTAATAGTCAAAACGACCCGCCCTAGTAATTATAGCCACCACAGCACACGCACACAAATTGAAGTGACGTGAATTAGCGCTCGAGTATTAAATATACTATTGTTGTTTCATTACATTTCCCTTTCAATCGCTGCAACTATTACGCTATAATGACTGCCAGTGTTAAGCGACTAACAGTCAACGTTGCGCCTGCGCACACTTGCATTGCGCGGCGTTTTGGTAACTACGAGAGCTACATCGGGCGTGCGCTGCATGCTAGTCACGTGCGCATTTAAGCCAATAAATCGCACACACACACAACAAACGCACGCGTTGCCTGTCCGTCTGTCTGTTATTCGCTGTTGTTTCATGCTAATGTTACTTGCTGTTGTTGCTACTGTTGCTTTTTGCGGCTGCTACGTGCGACGCTTTTGCCGAAAAATCGCCTACAACGATTTGGAATTCAGTGGCCGTGGTCAGTTTGGTTTGTGAACTTATGTCATACTCCTACCACCAAAAATCAACACAATAACAAAAGAAAACATAACAAAAGTAAGTGAATAACAACAACAACAACAACAAGTGCTGCGTGCAAAAACAAAGCGCGTACATAGCAACTAAATCCGCCACAATTGACTTTACGTGCATTTTTGTTCGTTGCTTTGGCATTTATTTGCCTTCTTTTCTCGCTTATTTAATGTTCTGACGCATACAGACATACAAACATACACACACACACATATAAAAGCTGCTTTACTGTCGTTTCTTAATGGCTTTGCCGCGTGCGCTTTTTTCGCCGCTTTATTATTATTATTTTCGCTGCTCATTTGCGGTTATTTGTATTGTTATTACTAACACAAACAGACACTCATACATACATACATACATACATACTCACATACACACATATACATTCATGCTTAGCACGTTCAATGGGCTGGGGAGTAGGAAGTGAGTGTCACTTGCGAAATATATAGTAAATTGGATTTCTTTCGTCGCACAATCTGTCCGTCCCCCCGCCTGTCAGTTCGTCCATCTATCTGCTGTTGTCGCACGCAATCGGTTTCACCACTTCTAGTCTATGCATGTCTGCGTGTGTGTGTGTGTGTGCGTGTGCCTTTGTTTGCATTTAATTACATTTGATTTGCATTTATTTCGGTTGCCCGTCGTACATTTCCGCGCTGCATAAGCAAAGAGATTTTCAAATTCCTTTCGCGTTGTTTGCATTTTTAATGCGATTTGTCGCTCACCGCTCACCGCATACCCCGCGCCACTTTCGCATTGCCACTTTGCCATCGCACATTATTTTGGCATTTTTCTGCAATTTTTCGCTACTTAAAAATCGCATTAAATAAAAAATAAAAAGCCAACAATAACAACAGAAACATAGCATTAATCTTGGCATTCTTATTGCGCCATTTGGCCTCGAAATGGAGATTTGCAGTTCGTCATTGAGTTGTCAAGCTAATGCCATACGCAACAATTGTCTGGAAGTTAGCGTAATTTGTTTGTTTTTCGCTTCGTTTGTTCGTTTGTCATGTGCGCGTCTTAAAAATAATAAATAGGGATCTATTTGTGGTATAAACATAAATGTGGCAAATAAAGTCAAATTTAAAAGAGATTTGTTTGGTAAGCAAAATATTTAAGTGCGGTCTTAGGCGTTAAGACAACAAATCAGGAGGTTTATGAGTGGGACTGCAAATATCAAATATATAATAAACATTTGAATAATTTACAAGATACTAGAGATTTACCAAAGTGCGTCTTTACAACTTCACTTCTTCTACAACAAAGAGATGCTTGTACAAAAGATTAAAAATGTCAAAAATTTTGACTTAATTTTCAGTTTTATAATATTTTGATTTTTATTGTCAAACTTTATCAATATGAAACATAAATCCAAAAATTCTTAATAGGCAGAATAGGTCCAATATTAGCTAGTAAAACAAAAAAGTTCTAATATTTGTCAGAGTACTGTCAAAATTTTGTCAGTACTAGTGTCAATTTTCCAATCGTTTCGACAACGGAAATAAGCGTTTATGTCAAGTTAAATTGTCCGTCATGAACTTTAGGTCAGTGCGTAATAAAATCATATTTTATATCGTAAAAGGGTAACACTTTATATATCCACACAACTTCTGTAAAGATTAGTTCAGTTTCTATATTTGGCGCATTTTTTAGTAAGTCAAATTCAATCTCAGTCTAAGTCAAATAATTTGATCGGAACTTGTGGAAATATTTTGACAACAAGGTGGTAAAAAAATGCTCAATATATCTCTCGATTAGTTGGTCGGTATGAATACTTGCTATCCAATATGTGCTATTGTCAAATAAACGTCAATGAATTTGACATACTGTAAACTACGCATTAGTCTATGAGTCCATCGGCTTTGCAGAGTAATTATTTAACAAATATTTCATATAATGAACATAAGAAAAATAAGTCTTAATAAAATACTTCAATTGCCACATATCTGTCGTATATAAGGTTCCAATATTTTACTCAAAGTGGCCCAAATATGATTATAATTATATGCTAAATACTGTTTTTGCAATGTCCGAACACTTTTTCATGAGATATGTGATCTCAAGTATAGCTATTTTTATACTCTCGCAACAAAAGTTGCTAAAGAGAGTATTATAGTTTTGTTCACATAACGGTTGTTTGTAACACCCAAAACTAAACGAGTTAGATATAGGGTTATATATACCAAAGTGATCAGGGTGACGAGTAGATTTGAAATCCGGATGTCTGTCTGTCCGTCCGTCTGTCCGTCTGTGCAAGCTGTAACTTGAGTAAAAATTAAGATATCTTGACGAAACTTGGCACAAATATTCCTTGGCACCATAAGAAGGTTAAGTTCGAAAATGGCAAAATCGGACCATTGCCACGCCAACAAAATGGCGAAAACCAAAAACTTATAAATTGTCATAACTAAGCCATAAATAAAGCTATGGAAAATAAAATTTAGAACATAGGATCGTATTAGGGAGGGGCACATTTGGACTTTTTGTAATTTTTTGGAACTTTCTGCAGTCGTTTCTTTAGCCGTGGAAAAGAAATCGTGACCACGCGCCCTCAAAAGGACTTTTTGTATATAACTCGCAGACGAACAAAAACTAAACTCTACAAGTCCTCATTTTAGCCGTTTCCTTATATAATCAAAAAATGAAAGAAATCGGATGATAACCACGCCCACCTCCCATACAAAGGTTGGGTTGACAGTTACTAAAAGTCGGTTAACTAACCAACGATAAACGTCAGAAACACTAAATTTTGTAGAAGAAATAGCAGAAGGGAGCTGTACTCAGATTTTTTTACAAAATGGAAAATGTTGAGCTCTTAGTCAAAAACCATATCTCAGGAACTTCTCGACCGATTCGAATGAAATCTGCGGAAGATTTATGGTCCCTTAAACATTGGCAATGGCGAATACCGCAGACGATGGAACGATGAGCTGTATGTGTTATTCGACGACATAGACATAGTCCAGCGAATAAAAACACAGCGGCTACGCTGGCTACGTAATGTTGTTCGAATGGACGAAAGTGCACCAGCTCTGAAAGTTTTCGATGCAGTACCCGCTGGTGGAAGCCGAGGAAGGGGAAGGCCTCCACTCCGTTGGAGGGACCAGGTGGAGAGCGACCTGGTTACACTTGGGATCTCCAACTGGCGCCGATCTGCGAAGGAGAGAGAGAGATGGCGCACTATCGTCGATTCGGCTATAACCGGCTAAACGGTTGCAACGCCAATCACATACATACATACATCATATGCGTATATTCGTATATTTCAGATTTCTTTCTTGGATAGAACGTCGAGAGTACATCAAATATGAGTTTCATTTCAGAACACTCCATGAATAAATTGATTTTAGCATAACCTCCAATTGCATTTTTATGCGAAAATAGATTTCCGTTCAACTTTATCAACTATACTCAAAGATATGCTAATGATTTAGCCACAAATCCGACGTGATTAGTGCCATGCAAACCAATATGTTGCACAACTCTCGCATTTGTCTTACTCAATTAAGACGCAAATCAAAGAGGATGTGTGCTGCACCTTCATTTCCATATATATTATTTCCGAAATATTTTACACTCGTACATTGGGCTGGCAATTGCTGCCGTAGTGACTTCATCTGACCCACATTATGCAAAATGGTGACCGCATAAATTTTATCTAACACGACGAATCCACTTGCATATGCTTACACGCAGCAGACTTTGCGGCTGCCAAGTAATTGCCATTTTGGCAGAAATCCAAGTGCGACTGTGCAGCGGCAAGCACTCAAAATCTGAACCACATATTTATCAGCTACAAACATGACCGCAATCTACATATGTTGGTGTTTCACATATGTATATATTTATTTTAGTTTGCTTGTATGCAAATTGTTATTGTATGCAGAAATATTGGCTCAAATACGCAACGTCGGCATAATGAGTGGGTGAAGCGCAATTGTGTTTCTCTTTTTGGTTTTTACTGCTGATTAAGGTGTTAAAAATTGCTTTTATGCGTATGTCAATAAATTACGCTTGACAAGCACGTTAATCACTTGTTCACTTGCAAAAGACACGCTCAATATAGGTTGCCAAAAGATTTTTTGTTAGAGATAAAGTAATCACTACATTTTATATTAAAAAATATTTATTCAGTGTCAATTTAACTTCATTTAGCATAGTAACAAAAGCGTCCGACTGCAACGAAATTCGGTTACGCAACAAAATTGCGTCACGCATGCAGTAAATTGCAGTAAACAAACCAACAAAAAATATGAAAATTTTCTTTTAATATTTATTCGATTTGGAAATAATTTTTTTTTTGTTTAGAGTTGCCACCTGTTGAAAATTTTAATACAATAAATAAAAACATGAAATAAATCAATACTACAATATATGTGTGAAACAGTAGATCAAAAAAAAATTTACCTAAAAAAATTAAAATTAAAATTAAAATCAAAATTAAAATTAAAATTAAAATTAAAATTAAAATTAAAATTAAAATTAAAAATTAAAATTAAAATTAAAATTAAAATTAAAATTAAAATTAAAATTAAAATTAAAATTAAAATTAAAATTAAAATTAAAATTAAAATTAAAATTAAAATTAAAATTAAAATTAAAATTAAAATTAAAAATTAAAATTAAAATTAAAATTAAAATTAAAATTAAAATTAAAATTAAAATTAAAATTAAAATTAAAATTAAAATTAAAATTAAAATTAAAATTAAAATTAAAATTAAAATTAAAATTAAAATTAAAATTAAAATTAAAATTAAAATTAAAATTAAAAATTAAAAATTAAAATTAAAATTAAAATTAAAATTAAAATTAAAATTAAAATTAAAAATTAAAATTAAAATTAAAATTAAAATTAAAATTAAAATTAAAATTAAAATTAAAATTAAAATTAAAATTAAAATTAAAATTAAAATTAAAATTAAAATTAAAATTAAAATTAAAATTAAAATTAAAATTAAAATTAAAATTAAAATTAAAATTAAAATTAAAATTAAAATTAAAATTAAAATTAAAATTAAAATTAAAATTAAAAATTAAAATTAAAATTAAAATTAAAATTAAAATTAAAATTAAAATTAAAAATTAAAATTAAAATTAAAATTAAAATTAAAATTAAAATTAAAATTAAAATTAAAATTAAAATTAAAATTAAAATTAAAAATTAAAATTAAAATTAAAAATTAAAATTAAAAATTAAAATTAAAATTAAAATTAAAATTAAAATTAAAATTAAAATTAAAATTAAAATTAAAATTAAAATTAAAATTAAAATTAAAATTAAAATTAAAATTAAAATTAAAATTAAAATTAAAATTAAAATTAAAATTAAAATTAAAATTAAAATTAAAATTAAAAATTAAAAATTAAAAATTAAAAATTAAAAATTAAAAATTAAATTAAATATTAAAATTAAAATTAAAATTAAAATTAAAATTAAAATTAAAATTAAAATTAAAATTAAAATTAAAATTAAAATTAAAATTAAAATTAAAATTAAAATTAAAATTATGAAAATTAAATCTATGAATACACGTACCTCCTAAATGAAGGTATATAAAATTTTAGCCAAGACACCTTCCTTCGTTTGATCCCATTTATATGGAAATTTTGACACTGATGATACAGTAAATTAACTTTCTTGCTTTTTCATAATATTAAAAATAGAAAAGTCAAATGATAGTCATGATGCCGTTAAAGTGTAAGTGAAAACTTACTAATACAATAATACAACTTTAATAGAAAAGAAGCCATTAACCCAAGAAGAAAACTGTGGGTGTATGACAAGCGTATATAAACGAACTTACTAAGACACACAATAAAAAGTTTTCAGCTATAAATGTTGTTGCTGAAGCCCGGCGAAGAAGTTGGATGAGCATTCACCAAACTACATATGCTGTCATATCCAAAGTCTCTACTGTTATGTTGCTTTAAAATTATTCTGGATATATAATATATTAGAGACCATGAACACCTTAGTAGCCGATTTAAAGGCTCATAAAAATATGTTGAATATTTTGAATATTTTTCTGCGTGAATAATTCGTTTAAAAAGTTAAAAAAAGTAAACTTTCTGCAACACAGGTAGTTCAAGTTCGGTAAAGTTTCGTTGGTGAACGCTGCTCTAACTCACGTTGCACCAATTGACGTTCTTCGAAATATACGGCTCGTGTAAATTCATACCTCAACAATGTTAACATTCCATTGCCAACAAAAATTTCCAATTAAAAATATCGTATCTATGCTATAATATGAATAATATGAATATGAATCACTCATACGCCGTGTTGCACATGATGTTGCGCATTTTACGTTATTTACATGAATTTTTACGCAAACAATCACTGCACACAATGACTGAATTCAGAGGAATTGTTTGCATACAACCATAACACGAACTTAATTAGCACGTTAAAAGCTCATTATGGCAGACAAAAAGTGCCGCTTCGTACATAAAATGGTAAATATAAACGGTTTAAGTGACAATGTTGTGCTGGATAATTGATTTCGCATTGCAATTGTGTGTCGTGTAAAGGACAGATGAAAAGTGGAATGCATGTGAACAAGCGAACGGAGGTATTAATTGTATATATATGTTTCTTTCTGCAGTCGTTTCTCTTACGAACCCCACCACACACTATGAAAATAGTTGAAATCGGATAATAACCACGCCTACCTCCCATACAAAGGTTAGGTTGTAAATTGTTAAAAGTGGGTTAACTCACTAACGAAACACGTCAGAAACACTAAATTTTAGAGACGGAATTGCGGAAGGAAGCTGCACTCAGATTTTTTACAAAATGGAAAATGGGCGTGGCATCACCCACTTATAGGTAAAAAACCATATCTCGGGAACTAAAATGAATGAAATCGGTTCATACTCACGACTACTTCCCATATAACTCAATTTTGAATTCCATCATATTCCTTCACTTTGTAATATATATATAAGGAACCAATGAAGACATCGGAATAAAACTTTACACAAATACTGTATATGATATGGTATCACATGTGAAAAAATTGTCGAAATAGGACTAAAACTTTTCAAGGCCCGGATATCGAATATGAAGAACTCAGTGCCTTATGGTAATTTTTCACCGAAAATTTCGGTAAATCTTTCAGGTTTCTTAATTTAATTTAGAGAAAATATTTTGCTTCTAACAGTGTGTCTCTGTACCAGAAATGGTTAAAATCGGGTCATAACTTCCTCTAGCTCTCATATAACTAATTATAGGATTTTCAAATTGGGTCAAATTAAGTGTTATCTTAATAAAACTATATCAATAAATTGCGAGAGTATAAAATGTTCGGTTGCACCCGAACATAGCCTTTCCTTACTTGTTTTTGCTTTAAAATTCATTTAGAATCGCTTCATTATCAAACTACTTGTTTGCTTTTAAATAATCTCCTAAATGTAGGCAACATTATTGTATTTTTAACTTTAGCTGAGACACGTACCTATTATAATATATTATGAAAGAAGTATATCAAGGAAAATAGCAGAAAAATTAGTATAAATTAAAATATATCAAAGTTTTGGCGGAAATTCTTTTGAAATATCTTCGTAAAGTTATACTTTTCCAAGTCTCTATATTTCAAAGCGTAAATCAAGTAAAAGATGCTTTAGATGAAGAGTACTTGGTACTAATAGGAGGAGATATGGACACATACATACCTATTTCATATAAATGTGTTATGTTTGACAGCTCAGTATATTTTGACTCAATTCAGCAGAAACATTCTTAAATATTAGTAGCTTGCATTCCAACAATTTCGAGAACTTCTTCTCTACAATTCTGGGCAAAAGATGAGTCCTTTTATGCAATATTCTATAAGCAGCAACATGTGTTCACATTATTATTACTCTTACTTATTACCATTGTGAGTTGCATAATTGAATTATTTCCTTGTAAATGAACTCCCAAGCGCTTTAAAGGTCATGTAATTATCAACGAACGTCAATGTGGTTACTCTGGTCAATGAGATTACTGCAAACGGAAATGTAATCATCGATGATTTTGTTGCAAATATGCAAACATGCGGTGCCAGTGACATTATCTACATTTTGAATTCTGTAATTAATCATTTTCAGATGAATAAGCTGGTTGCTGTAGTATGTTTTGCATGGGTTTCAAGAGAGTTGCTTTGGTTTCAATTAATGAATGAGTTTTGTGAAAGATTTGCTAAATGAAGTGGAACATAGAAGCTGATAAGAATATAGAAACCGAAAATGAATACGATATTTTTGAAGTCTGAAGTAGAAGTCTTAAATCGAAGACGCTTCAAAAAAATATAACGAAAATTATCATTACTATTTTCTGATATTTTAAATAAAAAATGGTTTAGTATAAACGAGGTCTGAGTATTAAATTGCTAATTATAAATTTTTAAGATCAGAACTAAAGAGAGAGAGAGAGAGAGAGAGAGAGAGAGAGAGAGAAAGAGTCTTAAACTTGTTACTGGTCGCTCAAAAAGTGTTTTAAATCTAAACTTAAACTTAAACTGGAAATATTTGGTTCTAAATTTTGGAATTTTTGAGTAACATACTTCTTCAATATCGTTAGTGAGCAAAAATAAAAACTCTTCAAAATCAAACTACAACTCATTGCACATCAAATCAATCAATAATGCGCCAAAAACAGCTGGAACCGGAGTGGAAGCAATCAACCTGTTGATTGATTGATTGAACTCACTCACTGTCAGTATATCGCTACCGCTAAAAAACCGCTACTCAAGCTACACAACTGCGTCACTTACATCGACCTATGTGTGTATATGGCATATAACAGTACATGTAACGGTACTTTGCTTTTTTTCTTCATCGTTTACTTTGCCACCATCATTTTTATGGCTTTTATTATGTGCAAAAAGAGTGCAAAGTGCAAATTCACACCTGCCGAAGCCACACAGACACACACACACTTACGAATGCATAGCAAAAGCGGGTAATTTTTTCACAAAAAAAAAATACAACAAACACAAAAACAAACGCGAAGAGTGCAAACAAATTGGCGTAAACAAATTTGCACAGAACTGGTGTTGTAAACTTTATAAGCGAAAATACATAAATAAAAGCATGAAAAAAACAGCAAAGACAACAACAACTACGATAGCTATAGCAATAATAATAACAATTTCACGTGTAAATATTTTCACGAGCAGCCGAGTGCAGCGGTATGGGTGTGTGTGTGTGTTGCAAGGATATGTGTGCCGCTGTGGATGTTAGAAATACAGGGTGGCGGACAGATATTTGTAGACAGCATGGCTACCACCCAACTTGCGCTCATTTGTATTTGTGATTCTGGAATTTTAAAATTTATAATCCTTGAATTCTGGTAAATGTTACTAGCGATGAGTTGAAAAGGATTTACGATTTTACGACGCATTCTGATTGCAAGCGATTTTAAGAGATTTTTATCGCATGCGATTTACTTTTAGTTAACAATAAAAATAAATCCGAATGTGGTTGCCAGACAATAAGCATTAAAAATTTAGAAGACTTTTCGAAAAATTTCGAATTGCAACACTGAGCAACATTTCATAGTATATTTAAAATAGGGTTGCCACCTAGTCATACATTTCTAGTTTTATGGATGGTACTACGAACTGCGGAGAAATGGTTTCGATGATTCAGAGCGGGTGAAAAAGAAACCATGGATAAGCCAGTCGGCAGAAGACCTGTGATGACGAATACCGAAAAAATCATGGAAAACATCGAGTTGGATTGGCATGTGGCATCTCGTGACATCGCCCAGGAGATGGGAGTTAGTCTCCAAACCATTTTAAACCATCTGCAGAAGGCTGGATATACAAAAAAGCTTGATGTTTGGTTGCCGCAGGATTTGACGCAGAAAAAACCTTCTGGATCGAATCAACGCCTGCGATATGCTGCTGAAACGAAACGAACTCGACTCATTTTTGAAGCGACTGGCGACGAAAAATTGATCACATTCGACAATATCAAGTTAAAACGGTCGTCGTCGAAGGCCGGAGAATCGTTCCAAACAGTGGCCAAGCCGGGATTGACGACCAGAAAGATTTTGCTGTGTGTTTGTTGGAATTGGAAGGGAATCATCCACTATAAGCTGCTCCCATATGGTCAGACGCTTAATTCTATCATCTAGTGCGAACAACTGGACTGCTTGAAGCAGGCGATCAACCAGAAGCTTCCAAAATTGGCCAAAAGGAAGTGTGTAGTGTTCCACCAGGACAACGTCAGACCACACACTACGTTGATGACTCGTCAGAAGCTACGGGAGCTCGGGTGAGAGATTTTATCGCATCCACCATATAGCCCGAACATAGTGCCAAGTGATTGCCACCTGTTCCACTCCATAGCGAACACCCTTAGTGGTGTAAAGTTTAACTCAAAAGAGGCTTGTGAAAAGTTGCTATCCGAGTTCTTCGCAAATAAGGGGGGGTTTCTACGAGGGGGGTATTATGAAGTTGCCGTCTAGATATATACAGATTATCGAACGAAACGTCACATATTTGAACTAAATCCGATCACTGTAAAACTTTTTATGAAGCATTGAATAAAGAGCAAAAAAGCGGATATTTGATAACCTAATATATGTATATGTATATGAAAAATATATTTAGGGTTGCCACTGTAAAATTATTATTAAATACATTTTTGTAACAATTTAGACAACTAGCCTGTAGCCGCACTTGATTATTAACAAGTAAGGAAGGGCTAAGTTCAGGTGTAACCGAACATTTTATACTCTCGCAATTCATTTATTTAACTTTATTAATATTATATAATACACAATTTAACCCACATATTCGTCATATATATTGTATAAAGTCCATTGAATGTTGGAAACCCTAATATTAGGTTAGAAGCACCGAGGTCCTCATGTTCGAAATATGGGGGCTTGAAAACCTATGGTCCGATTTCGGCGATTTTTAGAATGGGGCTGCCACACTATAAA
This sequence comes from Zeugodacus tau, assembly GCA_031772095.1. NCBI lineage: Eukaryota > Metazoa > Arthropoda > Insecta > Diptera > Tephritidae > Zeugodacus > Zeugodacus tau. The sequence goes on along the minus strand of CM062650.1, from coordinate 64,480,226 downwards.
CATAGTATTTGTGCAAAGTTCTGCACCGATATCTTCACTAGTACTTACTTTATATACTGTAAAGTATACGATTCAGATCGTCTTCAAAGTTCTGGTATGTATATAGGAAGTAGGCGTGGTTGTAAAGCGATTTGGCCTATTTTCACAACATATCATTGGGATGTAAGGAAACTATTACAAACCAAGATTCATTGAAATTGGTCGAGTAGTTCTTGAGATATGTTTTTTGACCCATAAGTGGGCGACGCCACGCCCATTTTCCATTTTGTAAAAAAATCTGAGTGTAGCTTCTATCTGCCATTTCCTATGTGAAATTTAGTGTTTCTGGCGTTTTTCGTTAGTGAGTTAACCCACTTTTAGTAGTTTTCAACATAACCTTTGTATGGGAGGTAGGCGTGCTTATTATCCGCTTTTCTCCATTTTTGGACTGTATAAGGTAGTACCTAAAAGAAACGATTCCCTTGATATAGCTTTAGTAGTTTGCGAGATATGTACAAAAAACCTAGTAGGGGGCGGGGCCACGCCCACTTCCCCAAAAAAATTACATCCACACATGCCCCTTCATAGTGCGATCCTTCATACCAAATTTTCCTTAGCTTTATTTATGGCTTAGTTATGACACTTTATAGGTTTTTGGTTTTCGCCAATTTGTGGGCGTGGCAATGGTCCGATTCTCCTCAGGATGCCAAGGAATACGTGTTCCAAGTTTTGTTAAGATATCTCAGTTTTTACTCAAGTTACAGCTTGTATGGATGGACGGACAGACAGACATCCGGATTTGAACTTTTCTCGTCACCCTGATCATTTTGATATATAAATAACTCTATATCTAACTCGTTTAGTTTCAGGACTTACAACCAACTGTTATGTGAACAAAACTATAATACTCTCATAGCAACTTTGTTGCGAGAATATAAAAATATGTATAAATATTGAAGAATTTAATAATATAATTTAATATTCCAATATATTAGGAACAGGGCTGCCATCTGAAAAATATGTGTAAAAATGGACAAATTATAAAACTTTTATTGCTTGCAAGTAGAAAATAATTATTATAATTTCAAAATTTAAAAAGATATACTTGCTAGAGTTGCCACTTTGCATTAAAATATTTTTCACCCAATAAATTCTTCCACCTAAACTCCAACAAAAGGGAAAACACATACAAATACTTACGCTTTGCAAATCCCCAGCCACTCATGAACTTAGCCACCGGCAAATTGTTGCAATAAAACTCACAATTTTTTCTTTTTTTGATTTTCTTTTCTTTATTTATTTTTACTCATTTGGTTGTACAAATGCACATATGTATGTATGCGTGTATGTATGTATGCATGTTTATTGGAATTTCCATTACAAGTTTACGCTTATGTAGTAGTTTCAAGTGTGGTATACCGTTACAAGTAGTATACTGGTACATGTACATATGCATTGATGCAAAGGATATTTGCTCACGATTTATGGTATGCGCTGTGGCTTCAACAGGTTTTATAGTTTTTCTTGATTTTGATTATGCTCTCATCTCGCATTTTGCTGTGCGCTTCAATGGAGTAGCAGCTCAAATGGTACTTAAACAGTTTCAAGCGATTTGATTGCGGTAACATTGTTGTAATATTATTATAATAGTATTTCTTGTTTCTGTATTGTTGTAATTAGGTATGTACTTTGATTTGTAATGCAATAAAGTGGTTATGTATGTATGTATGTAAGTATGCCTTTTATTTGAGCATTTCATTGTTTGTTAGTATGTATTTGTGTAGTTAAATTCCAACTATTTAAGTTTTAAGTGTTGAAGCAAGTTTAAAGTTTCATTTGGTTTTCCATTTAAATTTGTGGTTATTTGTTGTTGTAGTTTAAATATACTTGCTTTAGTTGAGTTTGAATAAATATTTGCATTTTTCGTTTAAATTTTCTGCATTATTTTGATATTTATTGGGCTTATTTAAAATTTGATTATTCAGTTGTCTTTTCTTAAAACTTGAAATTTTATTAATTCTTGCAGCTTAAAGGAAGTTTAAAAACGATTTGATTAAAGATTATGACAAAAGCTTCAATTATGTGAATAAACAAAACTATTTTATTTTTTTTTTATTATGACTGCGATTAATGGAACTGGTTTGAGATGAATACTGGTGCAAAATTAATAATAAATTTGAATAAAATTTAATTAACTGAATTATTCGGAAAATTTTTTCAGCACCAGACTTTCTTAAATCTCATTATTTTTTACTTCATATTTTTATACTCTGAGCAGGGTATATTAAGTTTGTCACGAAGTTTGTAACACCCAGAAGTAAGCATCGGAGGCCCTATAAAGTATATATATAAATGATCAGTATGTTGAACTGAGTCGATTTAGACATGTCCGTCTGTCTGTCTGTCTGTATATATACGAACTAGTCCTTCAGTTTTTAAGATATCGTTTTGAAATTTTGCAGATGTTATTTTCTCTTCAAGAAGCTGCTCATTTGTCACATACAAACTGAACGATCGGAATCAAGTGCTTGTATGGAAAACTTCCGCATTTTACTACATATCTTCACGAAACTTGGTGCGAGTTATTGTTCATAGAAATAATTTAATCTCCGAAAAAATTGTTCAGATCGGTTCACTGTAGCATATAGCTGCCATACAAACCGAACGACCGGAATCAATGGCTCGTATGGAAAATGTTCGCATTTGACGTGGTATCTTCACGAAATTTGACATGGATTACTGCTTAAGGTAATAATATAATCTCCGGAGAAATTGTTCAGATCGGTTAACTATATAACCTTAATGTTTCTAGCAAACAACCCAGCTAAAAAGTATTAGTATTTTCTTACGTCTTTAGATTTGCTTAAACACATAGTTACTAAAAGAAATGCACCTGTGAAGGCTATATTAGCTGCGGTACAGCCGAAGTTAACGTTTTTTTTGGTTATTTACTAGGTCTACAACTTTGCTTCCGCCGTTTTCCAATAGATGTCTCTAGGGTCAAGCACTGGTCGACTAAATCGAATTAGTCGTTTTATATCGATCTTGGACATTTGTGTCAACATTAAACCAACAAAATATTTGTAGAGATCTGTTTGCATCCCAAACTTATTCTCAGCTGAAAATGTCACTTTTTGAGTCGAATTCTCGACATTTGCGGGAAATTTTGCTTTTCTTTTTTAATTCCAAGAAAAGTGCATCTGAGGCTCATCTTAGGCCAAATTTGTAACATCGACATTTATAACCGTTTTTATAAAAAAAAATTAAATTAATAAAATTTTCAAACAGGTGGTAACTCTGCTCAACATTTTTTTTTAACCGAAAGTTTACTTAATAAGATTAGAGGTCTAAAATTCTGTTTATTGGTTTCTTTGTTTTGTTAATTATTGCAAATAATATTTTTAATAATAACAGGTGGCAACGTTTGAACTATTTCAATTGTATATCACTTTCTGATTACTTATGCTCAAACTCCAATTAGATCGTTATACAAATTTTTGCTATAAGAGGACTAAGTAGGTTGGCAAGTCTACTCTTGAATCATCGGATTTATAAGGAACTTATGAGAGATGAAATTATAGCAAAGACCTCATACTAAACCTAGACATAGTAAAAAGATAAACCTAGACGCTATGTTTTCTCTTATACCATGGTATATAGCATTCAATGGAGAAACGCTGAGCTCAATATTTTTTTGCATTTCTCACTTTCACCTAAAAAAGAGCTCTTCTCGGAAATTATAAAATTTGAGTTAAGCCTCTTTCCTTAAGAAAATATTATTTTTAAAAATAAACCGTTAAAAGAGATGTAAATTTGTATTAATAGAAGATTCGTATTAATAAAAAAAGTTTTCCAAAATTTTCAAAATATTTTTTAAGAATTTCAAGTCAAGATATTTCAAGTTTTAAATTTTCAAAAATTCAAAAAAATTATTTGTATTTATATAAGTTACTATTACTTTATATTATTATATTAAAACCAATTTTAATCGACTGCGTAAGTTTAAATATTTTCAATTATGCTGTTTTTCGTGTTAAGATGTTTGTGTAACTGTATAAATTTAACATTCATTCAGAAATATTTATGAAATATTAATTCACAACAATATTTTTATAATTTAGTTTACAAAAAAAAAAACTTAAAATATATGCATAACTAGTAAGTTTTCATTATATATTTTGATAGTTTTACACAAATCAACATAGACTATTTTACAGTGGTGATAATCATATATATGTATTTATTATATACATATATGTTTATATATATTAGAAATATTTTTTATTTCTTTTAATTTCAGTATCGAAAATTGTAGCTGCTAAAAGCTTGGCACATACTTGCTGCTGCTCATATACAATGATCCACCCGCTTTAAACTCACGCTCACTTTAAATGCTAATCCATGTTATAAAATTTATTTAACTTTTTTTTGTAAATTACAATTATTTTTAGTTGGTTTTCAACATACAAAATCTGCATTTACAAATACAATAACTACGCTTGTTAAACAATGTTATAATAATATTGATAATTATTTTTTAATTTTATTTTTTTATAACGCCAAACACTGTAGTTATACAATACATTTATATAAATATTATATTTTTTTGTTTCTATTTACTTTGTGCTTTCACATTAACAATGAATGACAAAAAACGCAACAATTATTTGTATTTATTATTATTTAACAGCTTAATTAAGTTAATTAGTAAATTGAATGTGGTTTCACGTTTCACGTGTTTCTCTGTATTTTTTTTCTCTTGTACAATAAAATTGTTTGTGTGTAAAAAAATGCGCATCGAAAATTGCGTCATGCTTGCTATGAGCTTTAAATAAAATTGGTAACAAGTTCTCTTTAATAATAAAAAATGTTCAATCAACTACCATAAGAAGTGTAGTGGTTTTAAACACATTAGACTGTCCTCGATTCGCCACTTCTAAGCACTCTAATTGTCACTTTTGACAAATGAAAGCATCTCCAGAGTTAACTAGTAGAATTCAATTCAAAAAAGCTTGTAATAAACTCACTAAATTACTTGCTTTCTAACGGCAACTGATTATACCAGTTGTTTGTTCGATTCGCCACTTATCAGCTCGTAAAGTTTGTGCGCAACTGTCTTAACAAATTTTTATTATTTGACCGCAATGAGTTCAATTCAAGACCGCTTGTCTATATCTCATCAAAGTGGTATAAACGCAAACGAATCGAACACTACTGTTACTACCAGTTTGAGAATCAATCTAACTTAGTTTCTTTATTTTCACCAAACAAAAGTCCCATGCACTCAAAATAAGCTTATACAAAAGTATTACAAAAAGTTATATTATTTTTATCGCACGGAATTATCTAACGTATTAACAAATATTTATACAAAATACAAAAGTGTTTTCCTCATGCATTGCTCTCTAACATATCCATACATGGTAAAGTCATACTTAGCTCTCTTTTATGAAAACAATGCCTTTTATATGGAAATCACACTTTTTCTTCACAAGAAATCGTATAATTACAGTTCACTTATTAACTTATACCTCCGTAAATCATATAAGGATTGGCACAATCCATACTGTCCAAGATTTTAGGTTTTGATCTCGAAAAAATATGATCACCATCAGGACTCGAAAAATCCTTCATAACTACGCTCTTGAAATTCACATTTACCTTAAAGGATTTCCAAGTACTGCACTAAGTTAGCCACAAAGTATCTGCGTATTAGGAATAAGTATCTTTCGTAGTCTATCTCAAATGCCAACCTTGATTTTCTAAAGAATATTCAAGTTCTCATATTAAAATCTCATTAACTTATTCTTAATCAAATCCCAACAACTCTCTCTGAAATATATGACTCGAACTTGAGACACTTTCATATAATACGTCGTTTTAGAAAACCTCAGCCAATTCCGTATATTCATCACATTTCAAACTTATACCTAACATTACTTACCACACACTAGGATCTGTCTACATTAATAAAAACTTACGCTTAACTACGGTTTATAAAACTGCACTGTCAGGACTTCCATACCAATACACACTAGATATTTAAGGGTTTCTGTATTTGTTCGTATTAAAAGCTAACTTTCTACGTCAAACCTTCCTTCGTTGCTTAAATCAAACCAATTAGGCACCTCGTTCAATAAAGCATGCATCATTTAGATCGTGGCACCTAAACTTGTGTGCTACCACACTCACCTCTTCACAGTTCGGCGAATATATTCTCCCTGAAGTCCAACTCTGGATGCGCCGAATGCGATGAACCGTGACTGTAATCGCGTGACTTCATCGAACTGCGCGCCGAGGAAGAGAAACTGGACGTACGTCCACTACTGCGTCGCATGCGACCCTCCACCACTGACATCTTAGACAATGGTTGCGTGGGATCGAGTTCGCCGAATGCGCCCGCAATGAGATCGCTGCCATTCAACGAATTGAAGCTGTCGCGCTTTGATGTGCGATGTGAATTTGAGCCTTGACTGTGATGCGATGATTTGCGGCTCAGTCGACGCGAGTACTGATACTGGTAGGCGGAAGTGGGTGTGTTGACTGCGGCGCCGCCGCCGCTACTTGCATATGGCACCGAATTGGCAGCGCCCGGTGTGTACTTGTCGAAGAAATCGGACGGCACCTCCTCGTCTACATCAATGCCACTCTCACCCTCATCGTCGCGTGACAGTCGATGCACTGGCACGCCATCGTCGCCAATGAATGTGGACGCAACGCTATAACCGCCATCATTCGTGCTGCTGCCGCTACTAAGAGCACCACTCGACTGCAGCGGATCACTGCAAAGCAAAGAGTTCGGCATGCTGTCCTTTGCAGTTGCCGTTGATGGTGTCGGCGTGATCTGTGAGGAGACATCATAACTGTACGGATCGAGTTTCGATTTTGGAGAGCGCTGATAAATCTTCTCGATATCGGGCAGCTTGCGACGTTCGCCCATCGTCATGCGCACCGTCTCACCGTGCTTCTCACGTTCTATCATTTCCTGTATGTCCATGCTACGTTCACGTTCCAACATATCGATTATCTCCATGTCGCGCTCCAACGTGCTTGCCGTGTCCATATGCGAGAAACTGCTGCAATCGCTGAATGATAAATCCTTGCTGCGTAACAATGGCTGACCGCTGAGGCTCCACTTCTTGTGTTGCATATAGTTGACGCCATTTGGTCCGCCGCTCGACACAATCATACCACTTACAATGGAGGAGTCTTCACCATCACCGAAATTGCTTGCGCCACCATCATCCTCCAACAAACTGCTAACGCCATTGCAGTATGTCGAGGAGGTCATATTCGAGCAGGAGTTATCCAATGAGCCAAGCGTCAATTTACGCTCACCAACACTACCACCGACGCCGCCACCGGCAACACTCTCGCGTCGACTGCCGCTGCTCACACTGGTGCTCTTCGTTGCATGCTGTGCCTGCAATTGTCCAGCCCCGGCAATGCCTGCCAACGCTGACTTATTTCCTTTGCCGCCATCCGATATTATCTTAATCTTCACATCATTCTTCTTCACACGCACATCCTTCGCCAGTGGCGTTGACTTGCCGTACGCCTGCTGACCGACCGCCGCGCCAACGCCGTTTGCGCTCTCCTTGCCCGACGACTGTCGGCAATTGTTGTGATGCTGTTGCTGCTGTTGTTGGAACTTGGCGGCCCGATTGAGCTCGTGACGTGTCACCAGCGCCGTACCGGTTATGCTGCCGCCCCCATTCAAAAACTGCTCGCCATTCACGAGTATCGAAGTGGCTTGCGTGGCGTTTGTGCTCTCATCCTTTTCAATGGAATCCTCCCTGGAGCTGGGCGTATGGCCACTGCCGCTGCCGCCGCCGCAACTGCGCGATTTATGGAACCGTTTTGTGGAAAGACGGAAATAGCCGCGTATACGCTCCTGCTCATCTCTGTTCGTCAGCGTCGTGCGGAGTGCGGGGGAAGAAGAGAGAAAAAAGGCAAATAGTTGTAAATAAATAAACAGTATGCATACATATGTCTTGATGTGGCGATAGCAATGTTGCCTTTTATAGCGCATCAGAGGAGCGCGCACAAAAAGGCGGATTTAATTAAAATAAACATTCTACTTGGATCAGTGGAAATCCTTTCGGCTGATGGCTGATTGTGTGATTTCAGTCAAGCGGGTCGTAATTAGTAATTCAATGTCCTTGTTTTAACGTTGGATATGCAAAGTGGGTATGCTTCGCAAAAGAAATAAACGTTCTCGCTGAGATTACGCAAGATTAATTGAAAGTGTACGAAAATAAATGGAAATACTGACGCACGTATGTACCAAGGGTTACCAAATATTATTCTACATATGTGTAAGTATGTTGTTGGCTTTAAGCTCACATGGCCTTGCCTACATATCTTGTTATAGCAGACTTTTGTAATCGGGGAGTTCTCTTTAATCTAATCAGATTAAACGTTTCGATCTGATTAAACGTTTCGAAACCGGAATGAATTAATTTTAATACCAAGCCTGATCTGAATCAAAATAATTTTTGAAGACAAATTTAGTCCTTTTAACGTTTAAATATGTAATTCCTTAGCCATTAAAGGTAATCGATATCAAAAACAGAGACATATATTCATTTCGGTACCGACAAATTTGAGAGACCCCTGTAACTCAGCTCAAAAAATTTCTTAAATATGGTTCTTTTGTTAAAATATTTTCTATTTTATCTTGAAACAAGATGATGGCATAAAGTCCTCTACTTTAATTTTGCGCCCCTCCCCCCCTACAGTAATCGGAACAGATTTTGAAACGAAGCATACGAGGTTTCCAGAATATCTCCGATATCTCTTATTGTTAGACTGTCTTATTGTCTGACTGTTTTTGAAAGGTTCTTAATGCGTCCGTAGGTTCGCGAGTCTATAATATCTATTACAAAAGACCTACAATGTGACTTGCTGAGCCTGAGTATATCTGATTTTAAGACGTTCAGAGCAAAATGAAAAACCCTTTCAGTAGCTTTTCTTAAGTGCTTCCAAGCCAAGTCCTGCTGTACTTTTTTGTGACTCCTTTTGGTAAGCTTACTAAGACTAGAGTCCTACCCTAATTTAACCGAACCTATTTCACTTAAGTTTTCACAGTTTGGCGTCTAACGTTTATGAGATCCAGAGACGTTTCAGTTCGAACTATCGATCTTCATAACAACAGAACAAGTCTCATCCGATAAAAGTAGTCAGGGATCTATATAGAGTTTGGAAACTCGCGTTATTTCTTATTATATTATTATTGAAAGATACTTAGGGACTTCTACTTCTATTTGAGTTTCTGAAATTTACCTCCAAGAGCTTATCATAAAATGACAATAGATGAACTGTGACACTCTTAACTTGAAACACATTCCTGTGCTAGAATCATACTAAAATACTGGAGCTTTTTAAAGCTTTAATAATTGTAACCAGGTCCGCGAATATGAAACTCATTCACAGGAAAACCATCAATTTGCATAGAACTTAGACATATTGACTTATGTATTCACCCATAAACATATGTACACATAATTAAATTAGCTAAAGTGGCATCAAAAGTTCAACAAGCTGTTGTTGCCTCTTTATTTATTCGACGCTTTCGTGCTACTATTGCTTTTCATTCGGTTAATATTTTTTATGGCAATATTTTCTCAGCACGCTGACTTGAGTTTCATTGTTGATTTTGTGCGTTTTCTTTCAGCGGTTGTTGTTTTTGTTTAGCTGTTTCTTAAACAAAGCAAACGCTCAAAACAACAATAACGGTGTTTTTGCAGTAAAAGCCAGTGGAAATGGAAAAGCAAACAAAACAAGTGATTATAGTATGGCGCTGTGTGCTCAAGGATAGAGAAAGTGGAAGAGAGGGTGAGCGAAAATTCTTCAGAATGGTGTATATTGATGGATATTAAATATGGATTCAAAGGAATAAAGCCAATTCAACGTAAAATTGAATATAAATAGAACTTCGGTTTGGGAAATTTCAGGTGAAATTTAAGTTAAGTCACGACATTTGCTAGAAGTAGAAATTTTAACACAGAAGTTGTCATTCAATTCAAGTACAAAAACGATGGAAAGGAAATTTAGCTTTAAGAACATTCAAGGAAGCTCCTGATCTGTTGTTCCATAGAACATCTACAAAAGCAACGGCTCAAAATGAGCTCTATTTCTTAAAAGTAGAGCTGAGGATAGCAAGCCTGATGGTACAAGACCGATGCGATTTCGATAATAGTTCGATAAATAATCGCGGGGTTCATATAGGGCGATTATTCAAAGAGTAGATTAAAGTATCCGTCGATTAATAAAAATGTAGATTCGGAGCAAAGACCTCCGCATTAGAATTCCATGAACGGAATTCTTTCGACGTCCTAAAAGCGATGCCAAAAAGCTTTTGTAAAGCTAAAAATTGTTGTCGAGGAGGAATAAGCTTTGATTCAGGGCTTAGTGGGTTAAAAAAGAACAATAATGTAACTGAATATACGAGAGGTGGAAACTATCAATACACATGCTAAAATGAGTCGTCAGTAATGAAAAATAGATGAGAGTGATGGAGGCAAGAACTAAAAGACAATTAAAAAGAAAACACAACGAGATCACTTTTCCTTAATGTTTGACAACTGTTTTTCCATCTAGTTTTTCCAAAAGTTTAATTACTAACAATTTTACAATAACAAATAGGTTGATTTTTTCGTCTAAAATCGTCATATTGGCTTAAAATTGGTACTAAAAATTTAAAAATTAAAAATTAAAAAAAACTCGACGTCAATTGAAAGATAAACTAATAAACTAAAGGAACCATTTTGATTTTTTGGTTTCCGATGATCCAGAGATGCTGTAGGCTGGTCACCGCACAAAAACTTCTTTTCGAGGTGCCCGCAGAGATCGACTATAAATCCTATTATTCCTCGCTATTTTTCGATAAAACTTTTTTTAAGTATCCTTCAAATGTTGTACTTTCATATAATAATAAGTAAAATAAAAAAAAGCAATAATTTTTTCTAAAAAAATTCATGAAGAAAGGTCTTTTTTCTACGAAACCAACCTCACACCCCCCTTAAGGGGTTATATACAGTTAGAATTTTCAAAAAATCGATTTTTTTATTTCATTTTCTTAATGTACATATATTTAAGAATGCACACAGAAATCAGATATCGTTCCGGTGAATATTTTCAAAGTTACAAGCAAATTTGAAAAGGCGTTTCAGAGTGCTTGGAAGTACAAGGTCCGAGCGGCAGCGCCCTTTTCTCTAAATGGTGTTTTCAAAGTCGGTGACCAACATTACTCGAAAACGGCTAGACCGATTAGTCTCAAATTTTAACACGACCTTCTTAAATATATTTTTTAGTAATTAATCGAATTCTCTCCGATAAATATTTTTTTTTTATAAACAATTTAAAGCCGAAATTTCGGTGAAGAATCGATTTTTTTTTTTGAGAAACCGCCATTTTGTCAAAAAATTTTATTTTGCTTATTCCTTCGATTAAGTACTAGATTTAACATTATTTTAACGAAATCTGTTTGGTTTTTTAATTTCAAATGATCCAGTTCCGAGATATAGTGGTCACCGCAAAACGTCTTTTTTGAGAGGAGCTCCTGGAGATCAGCTGTAGCTCTTTTTCAAATAAATATTTTTACTAGTACTAAGTCTTAAAATACAGTTAAAAGATACCATAATATGTGTATAAATTTTTGGAAAATTTACTTTTTTTCGGCCGTCTAACTGTATATAACCCCTTAAGCTATTAGAGCTACTCAGAAATATGTGGTATGGAAAATTAGACCTTGAAAAGGTAAGACAATTCCTATTAGATGATTATAGTTAGTATTTCAAGGGTTTTTAAAATGTAAGAATAAAGTTTTTTCTTCCAAAAGTTAAATTAATCTGAAAAAGTTTCTTATAGATTTGGTGACTACTTTGAACATAAATAAGTAAAATAGTAAAAATATTAAAACTTAAAATCTGTCCTGAAATATGCCTTACAGCATGAAACACCTCATCGATGCTGTTGTTTAAGTAGAGTTTCAACTCGCCTCGCAATGCCCCTGAACTATCTAAGAAAGCAAATTTGAAATTAATTTAAGATCTACACACAAATAACTCAACCGTCAGCAATTAATAAATAGTTTCATAGCAACGAAAGTGTTGCTATAAATGAAATGATTTAATCTCTTACGAAGTCTCCTACACGTCCACAGCCCCGTCTTAGTCTAGTGTCATACATAACGCAAACTTGACTAGTCAGCAATCAAATCAAAGCCATTGGTCCATCCATCCAAGCAGCTATTTAACTAATTAATTTCACTAAGTTGAAGTACTTTGTAGCATACATGAAGTAAGCTCTCTCATAACAGGAGCTCATAAATAGTATAACGGTACACACACGCTACTTTCTCTTAAGACATGCAACATACCCTCTACTTGCTTACCTGGGTAGTATTTGCGAGGCATAAATGCACGGAAAGATGACGGTGGGCAGAAAAGCGATCCACACAAACATCAAATAGGTGAAGTCAAAATGTTTCTGATTCTCATAGGTCTCCTCCATGGAGAGGCGGGCGAAACGTAAAATCATTAACGGACACAGGCAGAGTATTTGTGTGGCGGCCATGCTGCCGAAATTACGTTGCTTCCTCTTCTCCCGATAGACGTCCAACTCGGCGCTGTACAAGTCATACGAACGGGTCTTCGTTGTGGCGGAGCCAGTTGTCGAATGCACGGAGGAGGTGTGACCCGCACCCAAACTACTGCCAACACCAAGACCTCCAGCGCTGGCACCGCCATTGGTGTGTGTGGTGGTGAGCGCTGAGCCGATGCCCGAAGTGGAAGTTATGGTCGCACCGACGCTGCCGCCCACCGAAGAGGCTGATGAGTTGCTGCAAAAGAGAGAGAGAGGAAAGAGGAAGATTAGTATGTGTCTCTGTGTGACATCCATATCTTCCAGCATCTGATAATGTTATTAAATTTAGTGAGTGAACACTGCATAAACAACAACAACAACAAACTTCAAATACAGTTAGCTGCTGGACACAGCAGCGCTTTCAGTGCTTGTGGTTACGCAATTGTGTAAGTGATGTCGTCCGTTTCGTTATTTTGCCGTTTGCGTTGTCCAGGTGAGTCGACAGTCGACAAATTGTGTAGGGGACCTCATGCAATCCGATGGTGCGTAAAATATTTATTATGTCATTTAGTTGTTGTTGCCTTAGTTACTGTTATGTGTGAGCATAATGAATGATGATTAGTTGGGGGCGCACAATGTCTTGCTGCAAAACTCTGCGCATATGCTGCTCTGAGTGATGGCATTATTATGGTGAAGATTATAAAACTTTATTATATTTGCAGAGTTGATTAGTTGATGAGCAGGTATGCATTTCAGGCGACGTAATAGAAAAATTACGACTTGTGAAAAGTAATTTAAGTGAAACGGTAATTAAAATTTTGTAAATATTGAAATACTTCGGGGGTAATTCGTTATCTTTAGCAGCTGCGTTGCATTGGGTTCTTTTGATTCTTGACTTTTTTATTTTAGGCATATTTTTATGAGTGATGTATGAGTATAATATTACTTAAATTTTAGTAATTATGAAAGTAATCTAACAGTAATTTAGTAATTTTTGCAATAAGTAATGAGTGTTTAACTTATTTGCTTAAACAAATCAAAAAGTAATTACGAATTAGTGTACTTCAGGGTGAAAAGTATCTCAAATTTGTTTCGAAAAAATAATTCTTTTAATAAAAGACGTTTATTAAATTTAAATTTTTCAATTCGTGGTCCAGTAAAAATAATAAAGCTTGGTTTAGAGCAAGGTGTATTAAGGGTCTTCTAGCATTTAAATCACTCCCGTGTCGAAAATACATAGCAGGAAGTATCAGAGTAAGAGCCAGAGAGAGAGAGATAGGTTTATGTAAATTCAAGTTCAGACGATAATAATCCATAGTCAAAGCGTTATTATTCAGTCTAAATAATCCATCTTGGAATGATTCGCAGAAATAATGTTTTATCTATAGCTTAAATGCTTAGCGGCTTCTAGCTGCTTTGTCGAATATTAATGCATAATGTGGTTGGGTGATCCTGGTTTCACAAAGGACTGTCTGTCAAAGACACTTTAAGTTGGTTTCCGTCTGGGGAACAACTTAACCTAACCTATAGCTCAATTGATTAAGAAATTGCGTACACAATTCAAGCAAACTGTTTGTAGTATAAATCAAGCAAAAACCAATAAAACTAGAACCTTATTGATGCCTGAAAGCATGCAACTATCTGTTCCCGAACAACCTTGACTAAAAAAATGTTTGGCGTCTCAAAATTCGTCGAGAATACTTTACCAGGTTCAAAAAATTTATAAATTATACCACGGGTTCATGAGCTGCAGTCTGCTAGCGAAAATCTCGACCAACAATTTTCTAGCGACGAAGTACAATTCTACCATAATCGGTCTGTTATCATATATCGAAGTGATTATGAGATTAATGTAAAGGTTTTTTGCCAACAAGTGACATTATTAATTATGAAGAAATTAAGGCAGTAGTCTGCTTTACAGGCTTCAAAAAATCGATTTTTTTGTTTTGTTTTAAATCTGTTCCAAAACTATCCAAGAATATGTCTTTAAAATTTCAGAGGCCAATTCGACATATTTTCGAGGCTAGAGCAGTTTTAGTAGCCGAGCGTCGAGCAGGTGCGAATGCTCGGGCAGACCTTTAAAGCGCGTTTTCTCGAGTTTTCATGTTCACAAGTGTTAGAAAACGGTGCCGGCGATAGCAAAAAGAATATATGTGCGATCGAAAGAAACCAAAGTGATCTAGCTTCAGTATTAAATTATCTTCTATTTGAACTAAAAAAGTTTAAAGTATTATTTAATAGATACAATTTTAATTTTTCGGCAAAAAAAAACAGATAGCTCTTTTATAGACTGTTCTCTTTGAAGATATTTTAAAAATAAAATTTTCAACACAAATTCAAAGACATATTTTAAAATAGAATAAGCTCCATTAAAAAGAAAAATGCTTCGCTCAAAATCTTATAATCCACTAAAGACATCGCCGGTTATTACATTGTAACATTCATCCAACCAACGCATGTAAGTATTTTTAAAGCCTACTGACTGTTTACAATTATTATTCTTCAATTGTGTCTCGCTACCTTTATTCGAAACCACAGCACGAAATGACATAATTATTTCACCGCTTTTCAAATGCACAGCTTTGTTGTCTTTTACACTAAGAAGATTACTTTCACTCCTCTGCACTCATTATACAATTACTCTACTATTTTTAGCGCTCGCATATATACAAAGGGCTTGAAATAGCAAACATAATAACAATTACAAACAACTGCAAACGTAATTATAGCAATTCACTACGTATTTCCTTTGCATTCCTTACGCATGAGGTGAGAACTAAAGTGCAAAGCAGTAGCTACAGAGTCACAATGTAAATCGCACACGAGCCTTTGGCTTTGCTGGGATTAACTCAGTGCGCATAAAATGCTGCGGTGCATCATTAACCGTTATAACGATTCGTCGTATTATTTATTTTTATTTTGTTTTTACTACGAGGTGAGATATTTTTAAGCACGCCCACTGGAATATTTATATTTATAGTTAGTTGGAAGTAGTCTTGCGTGGGAGTTTCGTGTTGCTAAATATATTATGCAATGATCTACAGGTTTATTCCCACCAGATTATAAAATAGTAAACGCTTCTGTTAATAGGTGTCGCGAAGTTCTATTCGACTATCCATAATATATAAGTAATCAGATAATAGAATGTATATATGTATGTATTGCTGCTCGAAAGCCAAAGTCCTTGATATTTTCATGATATATTCCTAGAAGATAAATCTGGAAATGAGTTTTTGAAGACTTAGATGGGACTCTTTTTTGACTTTTGAAGGTATGGATAAAGAATAGGGTCAATGCTAAGGAGCAGTAAAAAGTCTAAAACTGCCAAAGAGCTTCGATAGTTCACTAGAAAGAACTGTAATGTGTATAATTGACCAGATAAATGATGTTTTAGGGTGTTCTCAGAACAAAGCTCCATTCTAGATCCCCACATATAAGATGAAATCTTCAACCGCAGCCAACTTCTCTCAAAATTTCAACAACAAACAAATTAAATTATGTTCGACAACTGAGATGACGCTTTTGTTAACAAATATTTAAGCGAGTGACCCAAAAAAAGGCCTAATATATGCATAAAATATATTTACAATAATTTTCTAACAGTTAATACATACCGTTGGCGATTTCTCATATCCGCACGATGCTCGAACATCATAACGGCAAATGGACCGTCAGGTGGTCGCAGCTCCTGCGAAGTTCTGATGTAAAGATAAGCCAGCAGAACGGAGGGGGCGCAATACCTGCAAAATGGCGATAAATTAACATAAATGGAAAACAGTGGAAGAGCAAATAAAGTAATAAGTACAAAGTAAACAATTTGTGATGAAAAAAGTAAATTTTTTTTTATAATAACAGTGATTGTTGTGAGTAGAGGTTAAGAATGTTTAGAAACACGCACTCACACTTAGTTATATGCTAAGCTTAAGTGGCTTCTTGCTGCAGACACAAATCATGGTGACCATTTCGCCAGAAATCCGCATATAAATCTTTGTCTAAAAGCACATTAAGCGAGATCGACAGTGCCTGTTGCCATTTAAAAAGCTAAGACTCTACATTGATAGACGGCCAAAGGCCGAGTGAAGCCAAGCGTTGAGCTGCCATGAGCTGCTGTCGACTTTGCTCTGGTTTTGGTAGCTGTGTTGCAGCAAGCTCATTGTTGTTCTTGTTTTAAGAAAGAATAATGTTTTTTAGGAATTGTGGTGTGGCTGCTTAATTTGCATTTTACGCAATAATATTGTATTGACAAATTTTTTATTGACTTAATGTTTGCGCTTAAGCTTAATAAACAGGAAATGTGACGAAATAAACAAAATTTATGTCCGGTTTAGGAGAGTGAGTGTTTGTAAATGTTATCAAATATTATTCAAGGAAGTATTTATTTATTTATTTATGTAGACAGTTGGAAGTGAGAAATATTTTTCAATTTCATTTTGGATTATTTGAGTTGAGTTAATACTTCCGGTTTAGTATTTTGTTTAATATGGAGTGAGCAAAAAATATAAGGGAATGGAATTATATTTATCATATAAATTAAATTTTTAAATAAATGAATTTCTATTGTATCGTTACTTACATAAGTAGAAACAGTCCACGCATATATTCATGCATATCATCCATTAAGTTGACCACGCAAAGGCCAATGCCATTTAACTCTGTCACATAATCCTGGAAATGAAAAAATAAAAATAAATAATATTGATTAATAAATTTAAAGATAAAGGACTTAAAGATTCTTCAAACTACATATATGTATGTGCATTTGTATATGTATGTATACTACTGATCTAGTTTTTAGGCTAGAACTCCATACCATATTCTTCAGACCGTTTGCTACAGCTTAAGAGATTGATAGCTGAATAGCTAAGAGCTTAAAAAATCAAGCGCCAATTAGATATCAACTGTTGAGAACTTTCATTGAGTTTATTATAAGATTTATTCAGCGATTTTATACAATTTTTACTTAGCGGTGGCCCTCGCGTAGTCCTCTCCCAGCAACAGAGTCAAACGACCGAATATATTTCGACAGAATAAAATTTGGTAGTCTTAGAACTTTGTGCCCAATCAATATTCCAATAATAAAATCAACTCAAAGAGGCAGTAAAATATTATATCTATAAGACTGTAGAGGAAGAGCATTATCACTTAATAATACCATTGTTGAAAAGGCAAGTGAACTGAGTTCGTCTGATTCGTCAATAAAAATTTCAAAAAAGCCAAGAAAAGATTAAAACAAGTAAGGAAGGGCTAAGTTCGGGTGTAACCGAACATTATTAATATATTTAATATTATTAATATTATATAATATTATTAATATTATATAATACACAATTTGACCTACATATATATTGTATAAAGTCCATTGAAAGTTGGAAACCCTAATATTAAGTTAGAAGCACCGAGGTCCTCATGTTCGATATATGGGGCCTTGAAAACCTATGGTCCGATTTTGGCGATTTTTATAATGGGGCTGCCACACTATAAACGTAGTATTTGTGCAAATCTTTTATTTTGTGATATCTTCACTAGTGCTTAATTTATATATTGTAAAGTAAACAATTCAGATCGTCTTCAAAGTTCCGGTATATTTGAAGTAGGCGTGGTTGTGAAGCGATTTGGCCTATTTTCACAACATATCATTGGGATGTAAGGAAACTATTACGAACCAAGTTTCATTGAAATCGGTCGAGTAGTTCCTGAGATATGGTTTTTGACCCATAAGTGGGCGACGCCACGCGCATTTTCCATTTTGTAAAAAAACTGAGTGCAGCTTCCATCTGCCATTTCTCATGTGAAATTTAGTGTTTCTGGCGTTTTTTGTTACTGAGTAAACTCACTTTTAGTAATTTTCAACCTCACCTTTGTATGGGAGGTGGGCGTGGTTATTATCCGATTTCTACTAATTTCATGGTGTGTGGTGGGGTACGTAAGAGAACCGACTGCAGACAGTTTGGTTTATATAGCTTTATTGGTTTGTGAGATATATACAAATAACCGATTTGGGGGAGGGGCCACGCCCACTTTCCCAAAAAAATTAAATCGAAATATGCCCCTTTCTAGTGAGATCCTTTGTTCCAAATTTTACTTTTTTAACTTTATTTATGGCTTAGTTATGGCACTTTACGTGTTTTCGGTTTTCACGGTCCCAAGGAACATGTGTTCCAAGTTTCATCAAGATATCTCATTTTTTACTCAAGTTATCCGTTGCTCGGACGGACAGACAGACATTCGGATTTTGACTCGTCTCGTCACCCTGCTCATTTTGATATATATAACCCTATATCTCACTCGTTTAGTTTTATGACTTACAAACAACCGTTATGTGAACAAAACTATAATACTCTCTTAACAACTTTTGTTGCGAGAGTATAAAAACTGACCTCACATATTCGCATGTTAAAGAGCTTCACACTTATTGATGCGATTTAATACCATGTAATATTCACTCATTAAAATATTTATTTGTATATATGAATATATGTACATCACTCCATCCGGTCTGCATAAACTTTCAGTATATATGTATATATATGAGTACCCACACAAGTACATTCTTAACGATTTTCCAAAGTATCTAATCAAATATTTACTCCCACTGTAATTTCGTTCCAATTTACTTAACCGCAATAGTCGAGTTTAAAGTGAAGAGTTTGGGGTCGACGCGGCGGCGGCGAATTCAAGTGGAGCATTGAATCAAAGTTGAATCGCTGACACCGAAAAAGACATGTGTAGACAAGTTGTTGAAACGGTGGGGTAGGGAAACCGTCTTTACTTACATGCATATCTACAGGAAGGAATATGTGGTAATACTAAAGGCTGCCAGAATATGAACCACTAGGAAAATATAAGCTTTTTATGAGATCAAAGATCAAAGAACTAGTTTATATAGTCTATGAACTGAGTTTATTCACGATATCTTTAATCAATTTAAAGCTCCAAAATTAATCCCAACTAAAAATTTCAAAATTTAGATACAATTTCCTACAAGTCCCACGTCTGATATGACATCGCAGACATCTCCAAATTGCCACTGTAAGTGCTCGCCGTTCGAGTTGGTTTGCCAACTTTGACAGTGTTCCACTCGTACGGGTGTTTGTTGGTTCGCGTGAATCATTTGAAATTGCTGTGCCACAAAAGCTCAGCACTTACTCATCGAGTACAAGAGCTAAACATTAGGAAAACGGCATTTGATACATACATACATACATATATACGATTATGTACGAGTGCATACTTAAACACTTCATATATATGGACATATGTACATAAAACATTTATTTGTGTGTCAATTTGATTGCCACAAGCAATTTCACATAAAAATTGCTAAACCGTAAATTGACTTGGGAATTACACTTTTACAAGCAGATTGTTGGCAATAAGTAGGTTGGATAAGAAATCAAATAAAAATTAGACAATTAAATGGTTTTGTCTGCAGACAGACATACTTATTACAACTTAAGACACTTCTTTAACGGATTTTGAATGGTTTTCGCAAGCTCCTCGACAAGCGAAAAAAAAAACAATTTTTTATTAATTTTTTTTTAATTTTTTTAATAATAATTGCTCTTCGAAAAATTTGAGTATAATTCTTTCTGAAAAAAATTTCAGCCGTTCAGTCGGATTAAAACGTTAAGACCCATCGTGTGAAAGAAACCAGCAAGACTCATACCAAAAATTGAAAGAGATCTTCAGTGAAATACCTCATAGCTCGTTATTTGTAATAACGTTTCTGCTGGTCAGGTTGGTTCCACTTCGACAAAGTAGGCTAGGTTAGTCTGTCTATACTACTATATCAATAACGACTAGAGAGTGAGAGAAGTCAAGTTCTGTTCATAGAACACGAGGACCGATGAGTCTCTGGGTATATCTACGGTATATATACTCGGTTAGTTCTCAGAAATATCCACTCTGTGTCGTATAAAATTGGTTAGAATTCCATTCATATAATCGATTCCAATGAATACTGATTTAAAGCTTGATACTCTTAATAGCCTAATCCGAGATCTTTAATACACATTAACTAAACTGATGTTCCGTAAAAACTTTAGAATCTAAGCATTACGTATTAAAAAAGAGCTATTACCATAACCTCTTTCTGTATCCTGTCCAAGTGTCAAATTAAATACCATTTAATATTAATGAATCCAAATAACAAATTTATGAAAACGTGCATACCAAATTAGGGTCGGTTTGTTTATATAAGATAATATGTGTCTTACCTTTAACCGCTACCGTTTTCTTACTTCCACACGCCCACCATTTAACATTTCCGTAGGAAAAAAAATCTTTCCCACAAAAAAACACCCAAAAGGCGAATGGCCAGCGAAGCAATTGACGACTTTCATGTTGACATGCGATTCAATTGATTTTAGTTTATATCGGTAATGCCAAAAACAACAATGACCTGTAGAGACCTACATTTCTTCGACGTTTAGCGGACATACTCGTATAATAACAAACGACAAATTACAGCGTAGTGTAATGTAAAAGGGAAGAGGTGGAATGTAAAATGAATTTTTAATATTGGCAATACACGCGCCCCAGTAGGAATGCCATTTATTATGCAGAGTGGCATATGTAATTAAATGGTTACAGATGTATGGATGTATGTACTCGTATATGAAGTGACCATCGTGAAAACTCTTGCAATAGGTGAATGTGTAAATATTCGAGTAAAGTTGTTAATAGCCTTGTAGGAAATTATAAGCTATTGTAGATATTAACCTTTAATCAGTCGCGTTCTGTCATATTGACCCGAAAGTTGTATGTATGTACATAGGAGAAACGAGACATTTTAAGGGGTTATATACAGTTAGAATTTTCAAAAAATCGATTTTTTTTTTATTTCATTTTCTTAATGTACATATATTTAAGAATACACACAGAAAATTTCATATCGTTCCGGTGAATATTTTCAAAGTTACAAGCAAATGAAAAATTTGAAAAGGCGTTTCCCTGTGCCTTAAGTACAAGGTCCAAACTTTAAACGCGTTTTTCTCAAAATGGTGTTTTCAAAGTCGGTGACCAACATTACTCGAAAACGGCTAGACCGATTAGTCTCAAATTTTAACACCTCCTTCTTAAATATATTTTTTAGTAATTAATCGTAGATTTTTTCTCTCCGATAAATATTTTTTTTTATAAACAATTTAAGGCCGAAATTTCGGTGAAAAATCGATTTTTTTTTTGAGAAACCGCCATTTTGTCAAAAAATTTTATTTTGCTTCGATTAATTACTAGATTTAACATTATTTTAACGAAATCTGTTTGGTTTTTTAATTTCGGATGATCCAGTTCCGAGATATAGTGGTCACCGCAAAATGTCTTTTTTGAGAGGAGCTCCTGGAGATCAGCTGTAGCTCTTTTTCAAATAAATATTTTTACTAAAACTAAGTCTTAAAATACAGTTAAAAGATACCATAATATGTGTATAAATTTTTGGATCAATAAATTAAAAAGTTTTCTCAGAAAAAATTCTGGAAAATTCACTTTTTTTCGGCCGTCTAACTGTATATAACCCCTTAATAGACAAATTAAAATTTTTGAAGAAAAAATTAAAATCGTCTAACTTAAAGTTAGTTTTATCGGTTCACAGTGACACGCCCTCCCAAATAAAAAAATCGATTTCTTAAAATAGCTACTATCATTTTCATTCTCAGCTCAATGTCTCATCAATGTCCTTGAGTATTTTTTGTTTAACAAAATTTTTCTGTCTTAAAAATGGCATAACAAAACCGAAAAACTGTCGAAGATTTTGAATTGTTTTGTTTCAAAATAAAAATTGTACTATATATATTACATAACAATTGTCGAAACCATTCCTCCGCAGTTCGTAGTGATAGAGTACCATCCTCTCTTTAGCGGATTTGCCTTTAACGAAGGAAACGAATTTCGGCGTTAGTGAACTCCATGTTTACACGTCTATAACTGTTGAACGCAATATCGTCATTTTTGTAGGTTATGTCAAGACCTTTCAAAGTTGTATAGTATTGCCAGATACGAGTTCTGTAGCGCTTTATACATAGCCACGAAATTCAAAAGACAAAAAGGCGGAAAAGAGATATTTGCCAACCTAAAATGTGCAAGCTCATATGTCTATCTGAGATTACACTTAGAACTTAATTAAAAATTCAGTTGAAATCTAGTATTTTTGAGAAATATGCTCGTTTTCATTTTAATTATAGATATTTGGAAGTAAATATGTTCATTTGAGATTCGTAGACATGTTTACTATGCTACCACTTTAGGTTTAATAATAAATCGATTTAAGAATTGTTTGCAGTTTTTTTTAATGCCTGAATATTAAGTTAACTGCCATTGAAACTTAAGTAAGTAAGGCTTAAGTAATAGCCCAGGCATCGATCGGTATTTATCATTTTCAATTAACTTAATAAATCTCATCAGATTATTTTTATCGGTAATGTATCAGCCATTTTATATAATTTACCTCAAATTTATGAGATTATTTGTATCTAAATTTAATCGATAATTTTTAACCATTTTCTATGTTAATTCTATGAGATTATTTATACCGAAATTTGAACAAGTGTGGCCATTTTTGCTCGAGATCCCTTTTTTGTCGATATACATAAATACAGTGGAACTTCCATAATTCGAAGTTCCAAATTTAGAAGCCAAATTTCATACTAATTTCCTTCCATAACTCGAAGTTCTCCATAACTCGAATTCTTGAAGTGGCATTGAAAGGCAAATTCCATACAAATTTCCTTCCATAAATCGAATTTTTCAACCAGGGCATAATAAAAAATTTAAAATTTTACTATCGAGGAAAAATTTTATAGGAGTCCCTCTATATCGTATGGAGGCGAACAAAAAATATGATATTACACTTATGGATTGCATAAATCATGTAAGAAAGGCATGGGATGCAGACGTCAAGAGTCAAAAAATAGCAAACTACATCAAACCAAATCACAGAAAATACGTTTTAACGTATGAACATAAAATTCTATGCGATGTAAATAAATAAAACTGTGTATAAATCTATATTTTACAGCTTTTTGAAAAATTGTATGCTTTAATGAATAACTTTAACTGCTTTAATTCTATAACTCGAAGTCTCTCTAACTCGAAGTTTTTTTGTGGATTATGGTGATACGTGTTAGAGAAGTTCCACTGTACTTATGTTCTTTTAAGATATTTTTTCTAAACTTATTTAAAACACAAAATTTAGAAATTCAATAAACGCATTTTGACTTCAACACAAAACTCGTTACATTTTTCCTACAGGTGCATTATCTCTTTCGACTTTATAGGTGTGCTGAAGTACATTACCCGTCAATTGCGTGCTTATGTATGATAGTAGCGAGCACAAGTAAATAGGGTAAGAAAACGTTTTTATGGTTTGAGCAGCAAACGAAAACTGTCATTTGACTTATCGATTATTAGCGAAAGACCGAAGCGAAAGTGGGTAAAATGTGTGCATGAGCAATTACAAACAAATATGTAGGTGCACATAATATACATATTATTAAGCAAATGTGGTTGCCATAATAATTAGTTTTAAATTTTGACAGATATGCTTTTAAATATATACAAACATATTTATATAATTTTTAATTTATGCCCACACTTTCGATAACGCTATGTATGTTTAGTATCTTGTAAGATATTTACTTAAGTGCTACTCAGGTGAATTTTGATTATTTGCATAAAACTGTAAATAGTGAAAACACATGTAAGCACACAAGCTTTCTAAGATCTGAGAGACCACAATAGCTTAGTTCACCTTAATTATTCAACTAATGCGTGTGGCATGTGATTACTGCGAATAGGCAAAGCTCATAAATAAATTATATGGAATATTCCGGCATCTGCTATGGTAAATAAATAATGTTTTAACCACAACATTTGCATGATAAGTAATCATTACATGCTAATGTAGAACAAATGAAATTGAGCTGGAAGAAATAAATTCTAATTAAATTAAACAAAACCAATGTGCTTGTAAATCTGCATGTGGAAAATTGAGATTTTGAGCTGTGGTTTAGAGAAGTTCAAAATAATGATTTCATTGTAATTTTAATTATTCAATGCACTTATTATGTAAATATAGTTATAATGGCATGTTAGATATTAACGGAAGGTTGCCAACTGTTAGAAATTTGTATGTAAAATATATTTAGGGGATAAATAAATACAACAATATTATATATATATATATATATATGGATAATCTTGAGAAGCTTATAGCTGAAGAATATTTTTAGGAACGAGTTGCCACCTGTTTCATAATATAATTGTTTGTAATATTGTTATATCACAGAAATTATTGAAATAAGGGTGGAGAAGTAGAAGAAGCTTAACAAAAGTTAGCTTTAAATTTATTTTTGAGTAGAGTTGCCACCTTTATTTACAATACAATTATAAAATAAATGAAAGAATTAATAATAAATATGCAAATTACAAGTAGTTAAAGTAAGGAAATTTATTTTTGAAAATATTTTAGAAAAAGGTTGCCAACTGATAAAAATTTATTTTTGAATTTAAGTTGATAAAATAATTGTAATATTGCATTCTGAGCATGAAACTAGCCAATTTTAAGAAAAAATTCTGTCGAAGTTATTCTTAAGAATAGTTGTCATCACAGTTTCTTAAAACAAATTTAATGTTTGCAACATTAGTATAAAATAATCATTACTGTCGACTATATCACATATTTTCAACATTGCAAAAATGGAAATGTAAAATATCCCCAATTATTACTCTTCTCTTCCTCATATAAAATATTGAAAAACGTAGATTTTCACTTTTTTACGGAAACAATATCTCACTTAAGCTTGACGTTATTCAATGTAATGTCGAAGAATATATGTGTTAGAGAGAGGTTGATAATATACGATAGTGATCTCGAAAGTTCAACGCAGAATCACTCTTGCCAACAGGATGGACTGAGTAGGCAATTGAAAAGTAAAGTCCTCTCTCGACGAACAAAAACTAGACACTACAAGTCCCTCATCATTCCCGTCCTACTTTATGGTGCAGAAGCGTGGACGATGGCAACATCCAATGAGACGGCACTAGGAGTTTTCAAGAGAAAGTTTTGCGGAAGATTTATGGTCCCTTAAACATTGGCAACGGCGAATACCGCAGAAGATGGAATGATGAGCTGTATGTGCTGCTCGACGACATAGACATAGTCCAGCGAATAAAAAGACAGCGGCTACGCTGGCTGGGTCATGTTGTTCGAATGGACGAAAGTGTCCCAGCTCTGAAAGTTTTCGATACAGTACCCGCTGGTGGAAGCCTAGGAAGAGGGAGACCTCCACTCCGATGGAAGGACCAGGTGGAGAAGGACCTGTCTTCACTTGGTATTACCAATCCAAAAGGAGAGATGCGTGGCGCGCTGTTGTGGACTCGGCTATAACCGCGTAAGCGGTGTCTACGCCAGTCAAGAAGAAGAAGGTCTCGAAAGTTCAACGTCTGTCTCTCCCATAGTTCTTTCCGATGTCATTTCGTTTGGATAAATATTTGTTTAAAAGCGCCTATTGCCAGGCATGCAATGCGAAAGCTCTGAAAGCTACAGTGCTTTAACCAAAGCTCAATAGATTACCGATCTCTTATTTATTTTTAATGAAAAATCATTTTACCTTTAAGTAAATCACTAGAAAAAGGAGGTGACCGCATTTACACTGCGTCATTTCATGCACCGACAACACTGTGTGCGAAAAGTCATAAGAACAACTTGAAAACAAAACATAAATTAACAACCATTACGCTGAAATATACCTTTTGAATTTTTCCGGGAACCTTAATAAATATTTCGCAACCAACGAACTGCGTAAAGATACACGCGAATGGCTGCTCGTGTACCAAGAGTGTGTAAAGCTCTCTACAATACAAATGAGACTGTGTGGTTTAAGTTTTTTTACCGATACTTTTTCCGCAGTCGTGCATGGAAACGTGTATTGTCGGTCGGCATTTCGCGCGAAAACAAATTTTAATTTGTAATTTATGAATGTTTATACCGCCGTCGGATAAGAAAATTAATGTGAACTCGTTGAGCTGCTGCTGCGCGCGGATAAGTTGAAAAGTAACGGCAAAGTTTCGGTGGCCACCATGTCGTTCCACGTCGGTTGCCAGCTTTCATGCTCGTGCCCATACATGTGCAATGAAACTCAGCAAAAATCAGGAGTTTACGCAAATACAGTTGTTGTTATTTTGCAAAGAAAGAAAAAAATTGCTGCTTGAGGGAATAATTTGTGAAATTCTACATTCAAAAGCTTGCGATCTCCGGTTTTTGCCCTACAACTACACATATTGCTGTGGATGTTTGTGTGTGCGTTCGTGCGGTTTTGTAATTAAAAGTGAAAGTTTAGCATTCCTCGAAAGTGCCGTCAAGCTTTTAAGAACCTTTTAAAGTTTTATTACCAAACATTCGCTAAAGAATTTAAGATTTTAAGTATTTAGGCAACAGCTTGTGCGCTCATACCTGCCTTATTCAGATTGCTTAAGTGTTGAGACACCCGTCGGCTAATAAAATTATTGCGGCGGAAGCTTTCGTTATTGCACTGTCGCAATTTTGTCCTTGAATATGCTTTACTCTTTTGTGTTTAAGAAAAGGTGGTTTGAGGAATTCGCGTTTAAATAGAGGTTGCATATTTTGAATATTTTCGTGGGTACAGATAACCCAAAAATAGCGGTGAGGTTGTCCATATTGAGAACAGGGTAAAAGCTTTGAATAAATTACTGTACATCAAAATAGGGCGGCCTTCTGAATTGTTTGTAGTTTTGCTTCAAAATTTGACCTTTTACTTTTCTAGACAATTATTTAATACCGCTTACCTCCTGTAACCCCAACATCTATGACATACTCGAATAAAGCTCTATCGGAGCTTTTTTTAAATTTTGTGAAGCTTTTGCTTTTCTTAAAGATTGGTCCTTTTCTAATTCCCTTGAAAGAGATCTTTAACTGGAAATCATATCGCAGAATCATCTTCAAGCATCGGGCTGTAATTCTATTACCGAAGTTGAAACTTTTAAATGATTCCATTTGGATACTTTGGATTTTGTTTGGACATAGATACCACTTAAGTTCACTAATGTTTCGAAGCTAGATGGCAAAGTTCAATATGGAGTCTAGTATTAAGAGTTTTCTTTTCAAGTACTTTTTATACTCCAAGATTACGGCAGTGTGCTTGCATCGGAACTAGAAAATATCAAGTCAATTTCTAATAAAACAAGAAAAAACGTTAACTTCGGCTGTATCTAAGCTAATATACTCTTCACAGGTGCATTTCTTTTAGTAACAATGTGTTTAAGCAAATCTAAAGACGTAAGAAAAAGTAAGTAAAAAAAAGAAAAGTTTTCCATACAAGTCATTGAATCCGATCGTTCAATTTGTATGGCAGCTATATGCTATAGTGAACCGATCTGAACCATTTTTTCGGAGATTAAATTATTTCTATGAACAATAACTCACAACAAATTTCGTGAAGATATGTAGTGAAATGCGGAAGTTTTCCATACAAGCCTTGATTCCGATCGTTCTGTTTGTATGGCAGCTATATGATATAGTGGTCCGATATCGGCAGTTCCGACAAATGATCACCTTCTTGAAGAGAAAATAACATCTGCAAAATTTCGATACGATATCTTAAAAACTGAAGGACTAGTTCGTATATATACAGACAGACGGACATGGCTAAATCGACTCAGTTCAACATACTATCATTTATATATATACTTTATAGGGCCTCCTTCTGGGTGTTACAAACTTCGTGACAAACTTAATACACCCTGTTCAGGGTATAAAAAATATAGAATATATAGGTTAACGCAACCGGTAGTATGATTTTTATCATAACTGAAGCTCTGATAGAACTTGGCTGGGGTATGCCTCAAATGTCCTTTTGGATACTTAGTTTTTAATAAAAAAAATTCCAAGGAACTCTGAGTTTTCAAACAACTGTTAATCTGACAAGCCTTTGAAAAACACTTGAAACCGTATCTTCTAATAGAAAACGCTTGAAGCTTTTACAATTCTGAAACAGATTATCAAAATATAGACTAGTTCCGCCAAATTAAAATTAGAAAAGCTCTATTATAACTGATATTGACCATAGTCTTGTCCTTGTCTATCCACAAATATATTTTGACCTAACCTAACTTATCATAACCTAACATTTATTAAAGAATTCCGAGATTACATTTCAAATTAAATCCAACAAAGTAACAATCTTCTGGTGCTAATATTTTACCAATCACTGACCTTCTGACCCCTTAAATGTTTCGCAATATTTTACAACAAAAAACGCACTTATCGTAAATCCTCAATAAATGTTAACATTCATTACACTTAACCCAACAATTTGACCCGACAATTAATAAACCCTCGAAACCGCATTTATCGTGATTGATGTATGAGTGCGTACCCTCTAGCCGAAGTATATCTCAATTACTCATTTTTTACGCCAACACCAAAAAAGGGTTAAGAAATGCCTGCACGTTGGATCTTTCGAACGCGTTTGCATAATTTTGACAACGAAAACAAAAAACTTTCGCCGAAATATGTTCGAGGCAGCGAAAGAGGCAAAAAACGCATAAATTACCATTTTACTTCACATTAAACGCAGCCGACGCGAAAAAGCAGCTGACACAACACAAAAGACAGACAGAGTGTGTTTTTTACGCGCCACGGTGCAAGAAGAGCACATAGAGTTGATGTGATAGACGGGTTTGGGGTAACCCAGTAGAGGAAATGATAATTTTTTGGGAGACAGGAAGGAAGGAAATATTTCAGGAATCTTTAGTGTCTAGGAACTTGGTTGAACTTGAACTAAGGTAATTCCGCGGTTCTTAAAGTGTGGAGTCCACATACTATAATTTCCTAAATGAATGAGGTTAGTAAAGCAAGGAATACTCCACGGCTTCAAATTCAAAAATGAAAGAACTCTGGAAGAGAAGTTCTCTAGTAACTTAATGAGGAACCATGAGATTCTGATTTCATCCAGTTTATGGAACTTACGAAGAAGGAAAAACCATACCTCTCGGTTTAAGAAATAAAATGGAGGTGTGTCTCACCAGATGTTAGATACAACCCTCTCTGTAAGTAAAGTAAGGAAATCAAAGAATAGGTAGTTGGATTTAGAAATGGAGAAGGAAGAAACTGAGAACGTCATTTTTATACACGATGAAGGAGTTATATAATAAATACATATATTTACTACCATTACTGTGATCCTATTAAAGGAATACCCTTTGTAATTCCAACGTTCCGTTTGGATCAAATGAGGATCTGAAAGAGACAGATTGCTTGTTAGGTGTCTCAGACGAAATAACCCGAGCTTAATAGACTTTGTATTGGATAATGAAAACGTCTGCTCTTCAAATCCCTAATTTGTATGCAAATCATATTCATTTCTTAAAAGACGGCAAGCACATATTTGACGGGTTAAAGTGTTAACTGCAGACGCGTTCAGAAATGTTGGGCGAGACCCGCACACTTGAGTTATACTCGCTGAGACGTGAGATAATCACGATAATCGTCACGTCGCAGTGGAATACTTTTTGACTTAGACGGAGATGGAAGACACGTACGCATGTAAGTTTGCACGCGAGGCTTTCCGGAGGCTGTGTTGTTATTTTCCGTTATTTGCCGTTATTGTGTTAGTTTCACAGTTATACACTAGAGAAGGATAACTTAGACATTTCGCGCTGGTTATACAAGAAGACACACACACAAATTTACAGCACGCACTTGAGCTGGTTGTTAAAACACCGTATATGGCAGTCAAAGCGTAACGAAGCGTCAAGAATGCGCATAAAGACTGAAGCTGAAGCCGGAGCCAGTGTGCGAGGGAGTTTAAGTGCCATAATAGGTGCACGAGTAAGTGGCGGCTAGTAGAAGAAGGAAGTGCCTTAATTCTACTTCATAAAAGCGCTTTAACATTTTTGAAAGCGTGCCTCGGAGAAGCGCTTAAAATTCCAGTACAACGATATAAACAACAAAATGCAACAATTTGGCGTCAGACAGAGAGAGAGAGAGTACGCATATAACCCGCTGGAATTTAAGTTGGAGGACGTGACAGAGGGGAGGTGACAAAACACGGCAGCCAGCAAGTGATTATTAGACACGCTGCTTAACAATGGTGGAGATGAGGCTGATAAAGAGATTCGTCTTACAGTGAGAAGGGCAGGAGTCTGCCAAGCAGCTTCAAGACACAAAGTACAAATGCAAATATTTACGAGTTCGCTTCCTTTGAAATATAAACAGTCTGCGTTGTTGAAGCAGACACAAGTGGCTTAGGTTGTCGCTGCTCAGGAAATTAATTTAATTTCGCTATTAAATTAAATTTATTGCCAGCAGTTGCTAATAAATTTTCCGAGCATGTAAATTTAGAAATAACACGGATTTAACAGCTGTTTTTTGTTGTTTTTAATTGAAGGAGTTTCAAAGCTTTTGAGTTAGTAATGTTTATTTAGGTGAGGATGTTTCTTGTTCCGCAAAAGTTTTTAATTTAGGCGTTACGTTGGCAATATTAAGCTCATAATTATACATATGGAAATAGTATTTCTGTTTACACTGAGTTCGCAGCTTCCATTTAGGGTGGTATGTCATAAAGTTGACAACGATTGTGTGGCTTTATGAAAGTATTTTCATCGAAGAAGGATCCTTGACCCGACACACTAATAAGTGGGACGTCTAAACATTACACTGAAGAATCGAATCTTGATTGCATATGAATATTTAATGTGAGCAAAAATACCAAGACAAAAGACAAGACAAAAGACTATTTAACTGTTCATTAGACCACTTTTGGAGAGAAAATGTCAGAAGTAACCCATTTTTATTAATTTGAACTTATGATAATCATCATCATTCCCTTCATCTCCCACTGGAGCATATGGTTTGTACCAAGATTCATTTTTAAATTCATCGATTTTTATACACTCGCAACAAAAGTTGCTAAGAGAGTATTATAGTTTTGTCCACATAACGGTTGTTTGTAAGTCCTAACACCTAGGGAGGGGCACATTTGAATGTATTTTTTTGGAAAAGTGGGCGTGACCCCGCCCCCAAATAGGTTTTTTGTATATATCTTGCAAACCAATAAAGCTATATAAACCAAACTTTCTGCAGTCGTTTCTTTTAGCCGTTTTCTTATACAGTCCAAAAATGAAAGAAATCGGATAATAACCACGCCCATCTCCCATACAAAGGTTAGGTTGAAAATGACTAAAAGTGCGTTAGCTCACTAACGAGAAACGTCAGAAACACCAAATTTTACATAAGAAATGACAGAAGGAAGCTGCACTGAGATTTTTTTACAAAATGGAAAATGGGAGTGGCGTCGCACACTTATGGGTGAAAAACCATATCTCAAGAACTACTCGACAGATTTCAATGAAATCGGTTCACAACTACGTTTACTTCCCATATAACTCAATTTTGAATACTTCTGATTCGTTCACTTTATAATGTATACATAAGGAACCGATAAAGATAGCGAAATAAAACTTTACACAAATACTGTATTTGAGCTGTGACATCACTTGTGGAAAAATTGTCAAAATCGAACCATGACTTTTCAAGGCCCCTGATATCAAACTTGAAGAACTCAGTGCCTATGGGTAATTTTTCACCGAAAATATAGGTAAATCTCTAAATAATTTGCGAGAGTATAAAATGTTCGTTTGCACCCGAACTTAGCCTTTCCTTACTTGTTCGTAATGAATTGTCTCATAACGATTCCTTGGGATTTCCAATCCATAGCTTGTCGGCACACTCGTGTAGCCGATATAGTATGTTCTAAATAGTATTTTATGGAGCTTATGATGACTTTTTGATTTTAGACAATGGCGAAATGTTACTTAAACTATACGTTTCTTCTATGAAACAATATATTTATGATAACTATCATTAAAAAAGAACTCTAGGTGTAATATCAACGTTTATGGCTTGCTGATTTCAAAAAAAACTATTAGTTTTTAAAAATAATGTATTTGATGTTAGTATAATGAAGGAGGAGTCAAGAAATGTCAACTCGGCCGCGGTTTGAAAAATTACTCAGTGAATATTTATAGCAACAAGGCCTATAAATTGTGATGGCAATTGGGTTTGTTGTATTTTTATTTAAGAAAAAAATAGGAAGATAATTTCAAAATACTTCAAAGAGTGAATCTCAAGATGAGATTAGAACCAGATGTTCTACCCGCATCTTCAAAGTGTGAATTTCAATGATAAAATTGAAGAGATTACCACTCTCATAAGGAATTTATGACATGAAACTTATTTAAACAGAATTTTATCGAATCGAATGATCTGTTCGAAATATTTAATTTAAGAATATTGTATAACCGGCTTAGAAAATCTCGAGATCGAATACATTTTTTTGAAAGGGGTTGCAACGTTTATATAAAAGTTAAATTTGGAAGAATTCATGTAATACATTTACAATATATATATGCCTACTGAATAAAAAAATTTATAACAAGTAAGGAAAGGCTAAGTTCGGGTGCAACCGAACATTTTATACTCTCGCAATTTATTTAGAGATTTACCTATATTTTCGGTGAAAAATTACCCTTAGGCACTGAGTTCTTCATGTTTGATATCAGGGGTCCGATTTTGAAAATTTTTCCACAAGTGATGTCACAGCTCAAATACAGTATTTGTGTGCAGTTTTATTTCGCTATCTTCATTGGTTCCTTATGTATATCTTATAAAGTGAAGGAATCAGATGAAATTCAAAATTGAGTTGGGAAGTAGGCGTAGTTGTGAACCGATTTCGCCCATATTTCACACATGTCATCAGGGTGTCAAGAAAATATTATATATCGAATTTCATTGAAATCTGTCGAGTAGTTCTTGAGATATGGTTTTTGACCCATTAGTGGGCGACGCCACGCCCATTTTACATTTTGTAAAAAAATCTCAGTGCAGCTTCCTTCTGCCATTTCTTGTGTAAAATTTGGTGTTTCTGACGTTTCTCGTTAGTGAGTTAACGCACTTTTAGTCATTTTCAACCTAACCTTTGTATGGGAGGTGGGCGTGGTTATTATCCGATTTCAACTATTTTCATGGTGTGTGGTGGGGTACATAAGAGAACCGACTGCAGAAAGTTTGGTTTATATAGCTTTATTGGTTTGCGAGTTAAATACAAATAACCGATTTGTGGGCGGGGCCACGCCCACTTCCCCAAAAAAATTACATCCAAATATGCCCCCTCCTAGTGTGATCCTTTATTCCAAATTTTACTTTTATAACTTCATTTATGTCTTAGTTATGACCCTTTATGTGTTTTTGGTTTTCGCCATTTTGTGGGCGTGGCAATGGTCCGATTCTGCCCATTTTCGAACTTGATCTTCTTATGGTGCCAAGGAATATTTGTGCCAAGTTTCGTCAAGATATCTTAATTTTTACTCAAGTTACAGCTTGCACAGACGGACAGACGGACAGACGGACGGACAGACATCCGGATTTCAAATCCACTCGTCATCCTGATCATTTATGTATATATAACCCCATATCTAACTCTTATATTTCTTGGTGACACAAACAACCGTTATGTGAACAAAACTATGATACTCTGTGCAACAGGTTGCGAGAGTATAAAAATAGGAAGATAATTTCAAAATATATATTTGTATTGACATTTCTATAAATAATTCAGAGGTCAAAGGAAAAATATGATATTTTTATTTCCACAAGGAATTCAAAATTGTACCACGATACTTCAAAGAGTGAGTCTCAAGACGAGATCAGAATCAGATGTTCTACCCGCATTTTCAAAGTATGAATTTCAATGATAAAATTGAAGAGATTACCACTCTCATAAGGGTATAATTTATGACATGAAACTTCTTTAAACAGAATTTTATCGAATCGTATCGAAAGATCTGTTCGAAATATTTAATTTAAGAATATTTTAGAGATATCCGGTTTAGAAAATCTCGAGCTCGAATACATTTTTTTGAAAGGGGTTGCCACGTTTATATAAAAGTTAAATTTGGAAAAATTCATGAAATACATTTACAATATATTCGAAAGTGTTGCCTCCTGAATAAAAAAAAATTATAAAAATTAAAATATAATAATATAATTATATTATTACACTGTGACAACCACACTAAACATATTTTAAATATTTATTACAAAATTATTTTTGAGTACCTTATTTTGTTGATTTGTATTCAAATGTATTGATGAAAGTAATTTCACATTACAATATTGAAACGAAAACGATTGAATACCATTTGATATACAC
The DNA here is from genome assembly GCA_031772095.1 of Zeugodacus tau. Lineage (NCBI taxonomy): Eukaryota > Metazoa > Arthropoda > Insecta > Diptera > Tephritidae > Zeugodacus > Zeugodacus tau. The sequence continues at coordinate 64,445,433 of CM062650.1, read as the reverse complement.
CGAACACTTTAATTGTTCCTTACGTTTGTTGCTTTTAGCATTCGTTAAATGATTTGCACTTAACTTCTGGCGCATTACAAGAAAAATGTTAATTTTCCAAAAATATTATATATTTTTAGACGGTCTTTAGAAAACTTGCAAATGTCTCGATAAAATCTTTTTGTAAAATATTTAGGATAAGCTCTTTGATTGTCTATGGCTTTGTCTGGCCAATTGTATATTATTCTACCAATTATCTACTCATAAATTTTGAAGTAAATTAAAAACAAATTAAGTATTCTCTAAAAAAAACGTTTTTCCATAATATTTAAAAATAAATACAGACATTTTTGTGAATCGAAATCTCTGTGAATCGAAAAATCTTTCAAGTGCCAAATTAAAAATGCAACATTTACTATAAATACCAAAAGAGATACAAATCTCGTCTGTCGGCCCACAACAAAAGTGAAGCCAATTATTCAACACTACCTGTCATTGACAGCCTCTCTGTCACTGAGCAACAGCACAAAGGGCAATTAAAAGCTTAACCAGCGAGTAATTAAAAGAAAAACCATAAAACTACCCCAACTCGGTTTGTGGGTACACAAGAGGCGGACAGGCAGGCAGATAGACCGTTATTGGAACAAAAGCGCCGGAAAAGTGTGAGCGACCGGCAGATGAACAGAACAGTTCAAATGCTGGAGATAGACATTTGTTTAAGCAATAAAACTGAAACAGTTGTTCGGTTAATAACGGTGACATACGAGCATACACACATAAATGTCAGCCAATGACAGCAATCTGTCCGGCAGCTCGTTGATCATATAAACTGTAATTAAGTACATAAAATGGCAACACTGTGCAACTTTGCAGTGAGATTTGTGCTTTTTATTTTATTTGATTGTAGAAATAAAACACAAATTGAGTTGAGTTGGTGAGTTGAATTAAAGCTGATCGGGTTGATATTCTGAAATTATCAAAGGAACGCGTGGGACGTATAATTCCGAAAGCTCTGCGTTAAGCGCCTCACAAACTGTCTAGAAGACAAAGAATAAAAGATTTTGGACAATATTTGGAAGTATTAAAATCGTAATCAACGAATATTTTTTATTATATATGTTACAATGGATGAACATACATCTCATTCCGGGGTCCGATTGATAGCCATCCAAGGAACTGCCCGTAATGAACCGTATTCAAAGTGTGGGAAGGCGGAACATTAGGAACGACTGTTATATAGTGTTATCGGAACTTTCAAAGTATGAAAGATGTTTCGTTAAGATATTGCTAATATTCTCCAGATTTGGTCTATACGAGACCAAAATACTCAAAAAAATATTTATTGGAAATAAATAATTGCAGGAACTGGAGACTCCGTAGCAAAATGGTTTTGAAGAATTGAAAGATGGTCCTCGATAGTCGTCGATGGTAATTATGTAGAAACGAATCAAAAATTAATTCATCTTCAAAACGTTACAAATTTTTTATCGTCTGCAAAAAATACGACTCCAATCTACCATCTGATTTATCGCTGGGTTCATAGATGAGATTAATGTTTATCTTTTATGTTTTATTTACAGCATTCAACATTTTACCTTGCTACCTTTTCAACTGTGTCTTTATACCGAAAATTTCACTTCTTTTTATACTCTCGCAACAAAGTTGCTAGAGAGTATTATAGTTTTGTTCACATAACGGTTGTTTGTAACACCTAAAACTAGACGAGTTAGATATAGAGTCATATATACCAAAGTGATCAGGGTGACGAGTAGATGTGAAATCCGGATGTCTGTCCGTCCGTCCGTCTGTCCGTCTGTCCGTCTGTGCAAGCTGTAACTTGAGTAAAAATTAAGATATCTTATTGAAACTTGGAACACATGTTCCTTGGGGTAGTGAGAGGGTTGGGCGAAATCGGACCATTACCACGCCCACAAAATGGCGAAAACCAAAAACACATAAAGTGTCATAACTAAGCCATAAATAAAGTTATAAAAGTAAAATTTGGAATAAGGGATCACACTAGGAAGGGGCATATTTGGATGTAATTTTTTTGTGGAAGTGGGCGTGGCCGCGCCCACAAATCGGTTATTTATATATAACTCGCAAACCAATAAAGCTATATAAACCAAACTTTCTGCAGTCGGTTCTCTTACGTACCCCACCACACACCATGAAAATAGTTAAAATCGGATAATAACCACGCCCACCTCCCATACAAATGTTAGGTTGAAAATTACTAAAAGTGGGTTAATTCACTAACGAAAAACGACAGAAACACTAAATTTCACAGAAATAATAGTAGAAGGAAGCTGCACTCAGATGGCTGCACACTTATGGGTCAAAAACCATATCTCAGGAACTACTCGACCGATTCGAATGAAATTCGTTATATAATATTTTCTTTACACCCTGATAACACGGATAAAAAATGGGCGAAATCGGTTTACAACCAAGACTACTTTCCTTATAACTCAAATTTGAACTCCATCTGATTCCTTCACTTTATCATGTATACATAAGGATCCAATGAAGATAGTGGAATAAAACTATATCATCTCTGACTTCATTTGTGAAAAAATTGTAGAAAACGGACTATAACTTTTCAAGGCCCCAGATATCGAACATGTTGAACTCGCGCCTAAGGATACATTTTAACCGAAAATATGGGTAAATCTCCCAGATAATTTAATGTAATTCAGAGGGAAATGTTTTCTTCTAAAAGTGTGTCTCTGTTCCAAAAATTATTAAAATCGGGTCATAATATATCCCAGCTCCCATATATCTAATTATAGGTTTTTCAAAAATATGTTCTCCTAGCTCTCATATACCTGTTTATATATATATATATATATATATTTGGCGTAGAAACCGCTATTTATAGGTTTTTCAAAAATACGGTGGGCTTTATTCCGCATATATGTATTGGTTAATATGTAAGATATCTTAGCAAAATTAAGTGAGCGCATAGTCTTGGATATAGTGTGAAAATGAAATAATATCCTCAGCCCTCATATTGTATATATAACGATTTTCGTTATTCTATTAAACTTTATGCCGAAAATTTACCCATTTGTATGTTTGTAAGTTTCTTCAATAAATTGCGAGAGTATAAAATGTTGGGTTGCATCCGAACTTAGCCTTTCCTTACTTGTTTTTTTTTTAATTTCATTCATGCAAAAAACACGAGCTCGTTGGGATTTTCAATTTGCTACTCAATATTATTTACTTATCACTAGTTTGTTGTTGCAAAAGACAATACCGTAATAATAAGAGTGTCTGTGCTGAAATCTCCAAACGCAACAAAAACCACAAGCAACAGCCAAACGGGCAGAAAGGTCTGGACGGTCCGCATACTCCCAAATATACACATATTTTATATAGTCAGGCAGCAACAACAACATTCGAGCAGCTTAAACCCTACTTAAGGCGCTTTCAAGTGTCCCCCGTCACGTCATCTCGCCCAAACCACTGCACAGCAGCACTTCACCTGCCACGCCCACACCCACAACCGAAATGCCTTGTCATCCTTTTCTTCTACGACTTCACTTGCCTTCGCACACTCTCACATATACACCTTTAGAAGACAGGGTTTATTTTATCAAATATTGTTACTGACTTGTTACAGATTTCGATTATTTTCCCTTTTTTCGTTGAAGTACTTAAATAAATATTGTTGTGACATAAAATATTCAGTCGGTGAAAAAGAAATGATATATTGTCCTGTAGGATTTAAACTGCTCCTCCATACTCAAGTGCACTCACAGACATATACATGTATTGGTGTGTGTGTATGTGTAGGCTACAAGGGCTTCTACCAAGAAATGAAGACAAATAAAATTCGTTGTCATTGTTCGCTGCGCGTTTTTTGTTTGACTTCTTTAGAGTTTTTTTAGCATTTTCTCTATTGAAATTTAACATGATTCGGGAAATTTGTGGATGGAGTGGGTTTAATGTAATTCAAAGAATTGAATACATATGTAATCAGAGCTCATACCTCAATTGTATGCTTGTTAGTTCTTCGCCTTCCTTTTGTAGTATGTAACTTTATATTAGGATTATTCAAGTAACCAGGAGGAGTCTCCGAGTTTTTATGTTTGCGCTGAATTGGTTATGATCTTTATGGAAAGCTTTTGACTGTCTTTAAAAAATTAAATTTTATGATTTTAATCATGAGAGTAAAATTCTTGGGATAGCTCGACCAAGCGGATTAAAAAATGCAATCAAAACATTTCTGCTGAGAATTTATTGAAGAACCGACTCTATCTATAACTATATATTTTTGGAACTCTTTCAAGGATCGTTTCTTATTTTGCATTTCTGTTATCTTTGATTCTTTAAGGTAGAACAATGTTTAGTTCGCGGTTATGTTGGGATAAAGATACGAACTTAAGTCCGCTATAAGGTTGAACTTCTCCAAACCATTGTAAAGGGCACCCATAGCACTTTTTGAGTTTGTTATTATATTTCTATTACTGAATATATCTTATAGCCAACGAATATAGCTAGCGGTATATACTATATCATTACTAGTTTACAATTACATTGCAACTCACGGCTGTCTCATTAAACATTTTCGCAGCGCAGAGTTCCCAAAATTGTTTCGAAACTCATTAAATTTACTTGCTTGGAATAAAGCAAACGGCTAAGCTTATTTTGATATATAAATTACAATTGAAGTTAGTAGCAGAAGGCATAGCAGCGTAAACAGTTTAATTGCTCTATCCAGATATTTAATTATAAAGTTCTACGGGCAGGATATTACAATTGGTTGCAGGAATACTCCGACTGATTAAAGAAGTGAGGGGTAAGGCATAAATAAGTTAACAAAACTGTATTTTGGTAATGTTGTTATGTTAAGAAAATAGTTGAGACTGTTAGAAATTTATTACCATGAATAGTTTTGGTTTCAAACTTTAAATTTTATGTATGAATTTGTACCAGAATTTCGGAGATTTCGACTGTATGTTTCAACTATTAATGACAAGTTGTGGGGAGGGTCATATATTATATTAAACTAAAAATAATACTAAAAATTAATCCATTACTTTCAAATTTCAATTACGAGTTAATACTTTAAAACTAAGCACCATATTTTAGCTCTAAAAATTTAGGTTTCTCTCTGTGCTGAAAACTGATCGAGGGACATTAACTTTACAATACCAAGCTGTAAATGAAACTTAAGTGACACAATTTGAGTGAAATTTTACAGAGTTTTGTTCATCTTACATACTATGAAATTTATCGATAAAATTTAATCGATTTCCTTGTATTAAATTTATCATTCATCACATACATATATATTCGATGATTGTTAGCTTGTGGATCCCAGTCACAAAAAAAAATGATCAAAACGGCTCTCGTCAAAAGGTTTTAAGGCGGTACTATCGTAAGTATCGATTATTTTGATTATCACCCACATTGCGAGTGTCGACTGGCAGTAGTTAAGGCAGTAGTATGCTTTACAGGCTTCAAAAAATCAATTTTTTTTTTTTTGTTTTAAATCTCTTCCAAAACTATCCAAGAATATGTTTTTAAAATTCCAGAGGCCAATTCGACATATTTTCGAAGCTAGAGCAGTTTTAGTGGCCGAGCGTCGAGCAGGTGCGAATACTCAGGCAGACTTTAAAGTGCGTTTTCGCGAGTTTTCATTTTCACAAGTGTTAGAAAACGGTGCCGGCGATAGCAAAAAGAATATATGTCCGATCGAAAAAAACTAAAGTGATCTAGCTGGAGGATGGAGTCATATGTAGAAGTTCACGTAAGTGAGGAAAGTTTCTGACTGCCATTCACTTGGGAGTGGCCAGGAACGATTCTTTTACATGTGGCTCAAGCAGCTCACAACTTCCGGTCTTAGACCAAGTATCCTCTGGGTAGCCAACAGACATCCGTCTGGAAGCGAGCTAAAGTGAGAAGGCGAATCCCGCTTATGCGGTTGTGCGTTGGGCTTGGGACCCACCACATAAAAACGAATAACCAGTGAATAAGAAACACAGGCCTCGGATGAGAAACCCCCCTTTTGATGACGACCACGGCAAACGTATAAAGGACTATGATTTAAGGGCATGCACCTGGAATGTCCGGACTCTTAATTGGGAAGGTGCCTCTGCCCAGCTGGTTGATGTCCTCGTAAGAGTAAAGGCTGACATCACCGCAATCCAAGAAATGCGATGGACGGGACAAGGACGGGAGAAGGTGGGTCCTTGTGACATCTACTACAGCGGCCATATAAAGGAGCGCAAATTCGGTGTGGGATTCGTGGTGGGAGAGAGACTCCGTCGTCGAGTCCTGGCATTCACTCCGGTGGATGAACGTCTAGCCACAATCCGCATCAAAGCGAGGTTCTTCAATATATCGCTGATTTGCGCCCACGCCCCGACGGAAGAGAAGGACGAAGTGATCAAAGATACCTTCTATGAGAACACCTAGAAAATCGTGCTTGGCGATTTCAACGCTAGGGTGGGTAAAGAAGGTGTCTTTGGCACAACAGTCGGAAAATTCAGCCTCCATGACGAAACATCACCAAACGGTCTGAGGCTGATCGACTTCGCCGGGGCCCGAAATATGGTCATCTGTAGTACTAGATTCCAGCATAAGAAAATCCATCAAGCTACTTGGCTGTCCCCGGATCGAATCACTCGCAACCAGATCGATCATGTTGTGATAGATGGACGACATGTCTCCAGTGTTTTTGATGTGCGTACGCTTCGTGGTCCCAACATCGACTCGGACCACTATCTTGTAGCAGCTAAAATACGCACCCGCCTCTGTGTAGAAAAGCGCACACGTCAACAAACACAAGGAAGGTTCGACATCGAGAAGCTGCAATCACAACCGACAGCCGAACGATTTTCTACTCGACTTGCACTCCTGCTCTCTGAGAGCACTCATCAGCATCTTGGTATAAAGGGAGCTGTGGGACGGCATATCAAACTCCTTACGTACAGCTGCAACCGAAACCATTGGCTTTCGGAAAAGCCCAAAAAACAGCTGGTATGATGAGGATTGTCGTCTCGCAGTGGAGAGAAAACAGACTGCCTACCTCGCAATGTTGCGATCGACCGCAACACGAGCGGGATGGGAAAGATACCGAGAGCTGAAGAGGGAAGCGAGACGCATTTGCAGAAAAAGAAAGAAAGAGGCCGAAATGCGTGAGTATGACGAGCTTGACAAGCTGGCCGACAGGGGTAATGCACGAAAATTTTACGAAAAGATCCGGCGACTAACTGAAGGTTTCAAGACCGGAGCACACTCCTGTAGGACCCCCAGCGGTGATCTAGTGGTTGATGACCAGAGTATACTGTGTTTGTGGAGGGAACACTTCTCCAGCCTGCTGAATGGCAGTGAAAGTACAACACCAGGAGATGGCGAACCCGATTCCCCAATCGACGACGATGGAACAGATGTTCCATTGCCCGACCGTGAAGAAATTAGAATAGCAATTACCCGCTTGAAGAACAACAAGGCGGCGGGGGCCGATGGATTGCCGGCCGAGCTATTCAAATACGGCGGCGAAGAGCTGATAAGGTGCATGCATCAGCTGCTTTGCGAAATATGGTCGGAAGAAAGCATGCCCGAAAATTTGAATCACAGTGTACACTGCCCAATCCAACAAAAGGGAGACCCCACAATCTGCGCCAACTATCGTGGGATAAGCCTCCTTAACATCGCTTATAAGGTTCTATCGAGCGTACTGTGTGAAAGACTAAAGCCCACCGTCAACAAACTGGTTGGACCTTATCAGTGTGGCTTTAGACCTGGAAAATCAACAACAGGCCAGATATTCACCATGCGCCAAATTGTGAAGAAGACCCGTGAAAATAGGATCGACACACACCATCTATTTGTCGACTTTAAAGCTGCTTTCGACAGCACGAAAAGGAGCTGCCTTTATGCCGCGATGTCTGAATTTGGTATCCCCGCAAAACTAATACGGCTGTGTAAGTTGACGTTGAGCAACACCAAAAGCTCTGTCGGGATCGGGAAGGACCTCTCCGAGCCGTTCGATACCAGACGAGGTTTCAGACAAGGTGACTCACTCTCGTGTGATTTCTTTAACCTGATGCTGGAGAAAATAATACGAGCTGCAGAGCTAAATCGAGAAGGTACAATCTTCTATAAGAGTGTACAGCTACTGGCGTACGCCGATGATATCGATATCATCGGAAACAACACCCGCGCCGTTAGTTCTGCTTTCTGCAGACTGGATAAGGAAGCGAAGCGTATGGGTCTGGTGGTGAACGAGGACAAGACGAAATATCTCCTGTCGTCAAACAAACAGTCAGCGCATTCGCGTCTTGGCTCCCACGTCACTGTTGACAGTCATAACTTTGAAGTTGTAGATAATTTCGTATACCTAGGAACCAACATTAACACCGATAATAATGTCAGCCTTGAAATCCAACGCAGAATCACTCTTGCCAACAGGTGCTACTATGGACTGAGTAGGCAATTGAAAAGTAAAGTCCTCTCTCGACGAACAAAAACTAAACTCTACAAGTCCCTCATCATTCCCGTCCTACTTTATGGTGCAGAAGCGTGGACGATGTCAACATCCGATGAGACGGCACTAGGAGTTTTCGAGAGAAAGGTTTTGCGGAAGATTTACGGTCCCTTAAACATTGGCAACGGCGAATACCGCAGAAGATGGAATGATGAGCTGTATGTGTTGTTCGACGACATAGACATAGTCCAGCGAATAAAAAGACAGCGGCTACGCTGGCTGGGTCATGTTGTTCGAATGGATGAAAGTGCCCCAGCTCTGAAAGTTTTCGATGCAGTACCCGCTGCTGGAAGCCGAGGAAGAGGGAGACCTCCACTCCGGTGGAAAGACCAGGTGTAGAAGGACCTGTCTTCACTTGGTATTACCAATTGGCGCCAAAACGCCAAAAGGAGAGATGCGTGGCGCACTGTTGTGGACTCGGCTATAACCGCGTAAGCGGTTTCTACGCCAGTTAAGAAGAAGAAGATCTAGCTTCAGTATTAAATTATCTTCTATTTGAACAAAAAAAGTTAGACATTATTTATTATTATTTAACCTACTTCTTTTACAACTTAAAGTAAATTTTTTTCTTAAAAAAGTGAATTTTTTTTCAAACTTCGAAAAAATTTGGAATTTTATAACTTCTTCGGTATTTTTTTAGTTCATAAAGAAAAGAAACTTATAAAAATTGAAAAAAAAATTTGGTTCGACTGTTTCAGATGCATCGCACGACTTCCATCACCGGCACTGATTTACATGTGCAGCCTACAGGCGCTCCAGAAAAATAGTTACAACTTTGAAAAAATTTCAATATTTTTTAATAATAAATATTATTTTTAAGCCTTAAATATAGTACACTATCGTCTTAAAATTCCGTTTACCGCAATCATTTCCTTCCCTTTCAAAAAAAAATTGCTAAAAAAACGTTTTTTTCGGATTCTAAAGCAGACTACTGCCTTAATCGGCAACAAAAACAGCTTAAACATCGACTGTGCTTTTCAAATTAAAATATAATCGATCGAAAACGATCATAACTGAAAAATGCAGAAAAAGTATAATTAAAGATTTTTTAGTGCGCTACTGCTGCTAAACTATCACTAAAAGCTATCGACTTTGTGATAGGCCATTCTTTTGTAGTACCTTAAATCTTTACAGTAAGACAAAAATCAGAGAACATGGATCGAGTTAGGTACAAAATATTCGACATATCATTCTTAAATTATATAGTAAGGTGGCAAGTAATTTGGGTCTTACCAGAAATTATTATTAAATTAAAACTAAATAAAAATCCATAAATCCATTTAAATATCATTAAATATTGCTTTAGTTTGTTATTATTATTAATATATTTTTATTTTAGTTCAATGAGGGACACTCCTAATAATTTAATGTAAATTACACACAAGTTCGCATTAAATTATGTAGAGAAACCAACTCCACTCACCCAAAACTTATTTGCCATGCTAATTAAGGCTGTAAACACATCCAATTTGCATTAAATTTTTGTTTTACTCGGGGGCAGCTGCGCAAGTTGTGTTTGATGCGAATTAAAAACCGCGAACTAGCAAATAAAGTTACAAAATTTACACACACACACACATACGAGCACTACAACCATATAGTTTGTGCGTGGGCATATGAGTTAAATATGATGAAAATCAGTTGGAAAACATTTCTAATTAGTGGCAAATGCGATGACATTTATTTAATAAACATGTATTTCGTTTTTACAGTTACACAGCTAGGAGTAAAGTTTTCAGCGAGCGTAATTGAAAAGTTAGCCACACCCACTTTGGAGTGTGTTTAGTGCGAGCTACATGCTAATACTCTACTACTATGCTATAATAGTATACTATCATACATATATTACAAATACAATTATATATGCATGTCACTGTGCACTCGTGTCCATTTCAATGCGCAAACATGCTGCCAACGCAACCGAAAAACCACTACATCAGCCGACGTATAGTACGTGCAATTATGTCCGTAGTTGAATGTCAAGTGTGCACCGGAGCGTATGAGTGATGTGTGTGTACAAAAGGTTTGTCAGATGTGTCTCCATGCCACACGCATTTATTTGGTGTTGGATAACATTACGGTAGTTGTTGTTGTTGTGCAGTCAATCTTCGGACACATTTCATTTGGACGCACATTATACGCGCAGTGTTGCCACACATTTTGGACAATGCGATTTCGTACAGATTTTGTCAGGCGTGATTATGTTTTTTGTTGTTATTATTTTTATTTTTTATTTTTTCCATTTGTGTGTCCTCTGCTACATGACAAGCTTAGACTCTTAAGTAAATAGCATTTAGCATTAAATGCGTTTAAATGGATTTTTTGTTGATTTGCCCCAAATCCTTTTTATTCGCTGGTATTTTTGTTGCCGGTTCTAACCTCAAATTTAATATGGTGTGTTTTGAATAGATAGCGATTTTTACTTTATAATAGATGTAAATAAGTGAGAGTGTTTTTTACGAAAGTACTTTTGAATGTTGCTTTCATTGTATGTAATTTTTGGGTAAACATTTGGGGAGACATACCAAACTTATTCACTATCACCCGAAGGCTCAGAAGAAACCGTATATATTTACTCGTCTATATATTTAGGTTAGGTTAGGTTTGTAGGCAGATCTCGGCAAAAACAGAAGATCTCACTTAGACAGCCGGGCGCTGTCCATTGTGGTACACTTAAAACTCCAAACTGGATCAAAGACCTTTAAGATTCAACAAAACGCCTGGAATCTGTTACAAATTTCTTAAGACGGCTAATATCGATTCTAGCCAATTCGCTAGGATCGCCGAAAAAAGGCCTTCCGAGGTGTTTAAACCTCATATTTGACAAATCTTAGCAAATTTTGTTAAAAGTGACATCATATAAAATGAATAAAACACAAATATATAGTCCAGCTAAAGTTATGAAAGCTGACTTTCTGCCTTTCTCCTCACACCCACTTCCTCTTCTACACTTGATAAGGGCTGTTTGTACTACCAACTATTTTACATTCCTACTTCACTTGTAGCATGTCATTATTAACCTTGTCGAGTGCATTTTATAGCATTGTGCTTTCATTTGCTGGCATGACAGCCAACACTGTTTACTGAAAAAAAAAATGTTTTCTGACTTTTGAATGACTGGCAGTCATACAGTTTCCGTATGACTTACACCGAATTTCGGCAGTCAACTGGAAGACCGGACATTTGTATCAATGTCAGTTGATTGGCATTAACATTTTAATATGCAAAGGATATGCTAAGGACTCGGTGGACAGTAAATTTACTTGAGAGGGAGAAGGAGTGTGTGTACAGAAGTTAACTGGATTGGTTATGGAGAAGTAAAATAGTAATGAAATGTGTAGCAACTGTGAGTGAAGGGGGTTAAAAGTTAAGTTAGAAATGTGGAAAATATATTCAAAATTGCAGGAGTAGATATACTAACACATATTTCGATAGGTAAACGTGTTTTGAATGCTGATTGTTTAATTTTTGGTGAAATTTTGATAAATTTGGTTTAAAATAATTAATTTTTGAAATGAAAATTGGCATTAGATAGAGAAACGAAGAATTACTAATATGTTTGTCTAACTGTACATTTCGAAAACATTATTTTATTAAAAAACAAGTAAGGAAGGGCTAAGTTCGGGTGTGACCGAACATTTTATACTCTCGCAATTTATTTATTTAACTTTATTAATATTATATAATACACGATTTGACCCACATATTCGACATATATATTGTATAAAGTCCATTGAAAGTTGGAAACCATAATATTAGGTTAGAAGCACCGAGGTCCTCATGTTCGATATATGGGGCCTTGAAAACCTATGGTCCGATTTCGGCGATTTTTAGAATGGGGCTGCCACACTATAAACATAGTATTTGTGCAAAGTTCTGCACCGATATCTTCACTAGTACTTACTTTATATATTGTAAAGTAAACGATTCAGATAGTCTTCAAAGTTCTGGTATATAGGAAGTAGGCGTGGTTGTGAAGCGATTTGACCTATTTTCACAACATATCATTGGGATGTAAGGAAACTATTACAAACCAAGTTTCATTGAAATCGGTCGAGTAGTTCCTGAGATATGGTTTTTGACCCATAAGTGGGCGACGCCACGCCCATTTTCCATTTTGTAAAAAAATCTGAGTGCAGCTTCCATCTGCCATTTCCTATGTGAAATTTAGTGTTTCTGTCGTTTTAAGTTACTGAGTTAACTCACTTTTAGTAATTTTCAACCTAAACTTTGTATGGGAGGTGAGCGTGGTTATGACCCGATTTCTTTCAATTTTGGACTGTATTAGGAAGTGGCTAAAAAAAACGACTGCAGAAAGTTTGGTTTATATAGCTTTATTGGTTTGCGAGATATGTTCAAAAAACTTAGTAGGGGGCGGGGCCACGCCCACTTCCCCAAAAAAATTACATCCAAATATGCCCCTTCATAGTGCGATCCTTCATACCAAATTTCCATAGCTTTATTTATGGCTTAGTATGGCACTTTATGTGTTCTCGGTTTTCGCCATTTTGTGGGCGTGGCAGTGGTCCGATTTTACTTATTTTCGAAAGCAACCTTCCTATGGTGCCAAGAATCAAGTGTGCCAAGTTTCATCAAGATATCTTAATTTTTACTCAAGTTACAGCTTGCACAGACGGACGGACGGACGGACGGACAGACAGACATTCGGATTTGAACTCCACTCTTCACCCTGATCCCTTTGGTATATATAACCCTATATCTAACTCGTTTAGTTTTGGGTGTTACAAACAACCGTTATGTGAACAAAACTATAATACTCTCTTTAGCAACATTTGTTGCGAGAGTATAAAAATTCAATATTTTTGAGGTTAAGTTTTCAAAAACACCGCTGTCAACTAAGAAAGCAACAAAGCATTTAAATACACCACTGAAAATAAAATTCCATTTCATTATGGTCATTCGCCTTGGCATTTAAGCGCCATCAAAATTTGACACTTAAATCAAGCTTTGGCCGTCAACAAATTCGGTTTATGCGAAAAAGTAGCAACGGAAATGGCAGCTCAACTGTTTATCTTTGCCGAGCGCGGCAGCTAAATTCACAACAATCATAAAAAAACAAAAACAACGAACAAAGTTTTGCAGCCTTTCGTTGAATATATTTTCCCCAGCGCAGTCAAAAGTTATGACTCTGTTGGCAATAAAGCTGACGGCTTAGCGCCCAAAAGCGTTTACGCCGAATGCTAAATATGACATATACGCCTATATATTTACAAAAAAAAAGTATTCTAAACAAACATATACACATATAGCTAGTCGCTTATGTACGGGTCAGCATTATGCAGTTGGTATTTTGGGCGGAAGTCGCAGCTAAACGGATCCCTGACCCACTCCAAACTTTTCAAGTAAAATAAGTGATATGAAGAGAGTAAGAGACAGAAAAAAGTAAACTGCCGGAAATGACTGCGGCATCAAAGGCATAAAGCATTGGGAGTCAGTGAGGTGCTTGGATTATGCTTGCGCAGACAGTCACGTCCTTTACACAACACATTTCCACATTTCCCTTAGTTTCCGGTGAAATCAAACGGTCTTCGTGCGCAGGAAGTCGCACTGTGATTTTTCTGGCATTATTTTCTCACTTATTTGGTGTAAATAAACACATAAATGGTTTTCGGACTATTAAGCTTTGCATTTTTTATGAAGCATATGGAGTGGGGACTATGTGGACTGTGGAATAATCTGGCAGTACCGGGTTTCGAAATTCAGGTATTAAGTTTTTAATGGAGTCAGTTTGAACTGAGATGAATTTATGGAATATATAGAGAATATGATTGACTTTTTTGGAAAGATTTTTATGAAAAGTTGCTGTAAGGTTACAGTTAGAGAGGTCCTAAAATTAAATTTCGAAAAACAAAGCAATCCATTTTTATACTCTCGCAACAAAGTTGCTACGAGAGTATTATAGTTTTGTCCACATAACGGTTGGTTGTAAGTTCTAAAACTAAACGAGTTAGATATAGGGTTATATATATCAAAGTGATCAGGGAGACGAGTAAAGTTCAAATCTGGATGTCTGTCTGTCCGTCCGTCTGTCCGTCCGCCCGTACAAGCTGTAACTTGAGTAAAAATTGAGATATCTTGACGAAACTTGGAAGACGTATTTTTTGGCACTATAAGAACCCCCCTACTAAGTTTTTTGTACATATCTCGCAAACTATCAAGGAAACTTTCTAGAGTCGTTTATTTTAGATACTATCTTATATAGTCGAAAAATGAAAGAAATCGGAATAATCCCACCTCCCATACAAAGGTTAGGCTGAAAATTACTAAAAGTGGCTTAACTTACTAACGAAAAACGTCAGAAACACTAAATTTCACATAACAAATGGCATATGGAAGCTGCACTCAATTTTTTTTTACCAAACGGAAAATGGGCGTGGCATTAACCACTTATGGGTCAAAAACCATATCTTGGGAACTACTCGACCGATTTCAATGAAACTTGGTTTGTAATAGTTTCCATACATCCCAATGATATGTTGTGGAAATAGGCCAAATCGTCTACTCCTATATACCAAAACTTTGAAAACGATCTGAATCGTTTACTTTACAATATATAAAGTAAGCACTAGTGAAGATATCGGTGCAGAACTTTGCACAAATACTATGTTTATAGTGTGGCAGCCCCATTATAAAAATCCCCGAAATCGGACCATAGGTTGTCAAGGCCCCATATATCGAACATGAGGACCTCGGTGCTTCTAACCTAATATTAGGTTTTCCAACTTTCAATGGACTTTATACAATATATATGTATGACGAATATGTGGGTCAAATTGTGTATTATATAATATTAATAAAGTTAAATAAATAAATTGCGAGAGTATAAAATGTTCGGTTACAAACGAACTTAGCCTTTCCTTACTTGTTTTTTTTTTAATTTTCCTTGGTGCTTCTTGAGCAGATGATATGTGTACAAACTTAGATAAGAAATGGCAAACCTCGAAAATTTACTGGGCTCTTTGGAACAATGTTTTAATGAAATGTGGGATGAAATTGGACCGGGAAGTGAAATTTTGGATCTTGCAGACTTCTAGGACTATAAATAATGTATTTACCATAAATAATTTAGCAAAAAGTAATGTGAACAATTTTCTGCAGAAGAGCGCCGAATTGCTACAGAATTCATAAACCGAATATAAAGACGTTTGTGTATTTCTTTCTCAATATTTTACATAACAATAATGCATGTTAGGCTCATTACAATAATAACTTTTAACATCAATGCAACGACTTTACTGACTGGAGTCGGTCGGAATTACTCAAAAGTGGATATTTCACTGAACTTTTGAGGGTTTAAAAGTGTATTTAAGGTTCCAGCACTTTCCTACTGAAATTTCATAAAGATTCACTAAAATCTCAAAATAGTTCATACCTTCCTTAATCCTACACTATATTTGACGCAACTCACTGCTTCAATGAAAATCTTTTGTTTACAAAATAAGCAAAATGACTATTCTAATTTCAGCGACTTCACTTCACCTACCCCCTCCACAAGCAACTTCCTCCGTTAACTAGTATATAAAGCGTGTACGCCATCAACTGCCAGCGTGCGCGCTCGGCATTTTCATCATAGTACCTCCTGAGTAATTCATTAACTCATTATTATTTGTGTCGTTCAAACTGTCAACTTGAGTTGCCATAATTCCTCTTCAATGAACTCGTTCAAACCAAAACGCAATATGACATGCAGCGCCAATAACTAATCTTATACACTATGTACATATGTAAATGTAAATGTATGGTATTTCTGCGCAGCCTTAGTTACAAGCGCTGAGGAGTGGGGACACCACCGCCACTGCGAGTGAATAGAATGAATCTATGAACAGCTGTTGCGCGCTTAAGAGCCAAATAAACACAGCGCACCATTCAGTATGCGAGCACTCGAGAGGACAGGCACATAAACAATAACAAAAACAAAAATAACATGTTCGAACAAAACGAAAACACATAAGTTCAAAACAACAATAACAAATACAATAACAATAAACACAAAAACAACAACAACAGAAGCGAAAACCCATCAGCCACTTGTGGGAGTCATAGAAATCCATTGAGCCAATAAGCTTCAATTGCAACACGTACAGACTCGCTTATATACATATGTGTGTGTGTGAGTATATTTGTATGTGTGTGTGTGCAGCAGCTGAAAGCTTGTAAAATGAGCGCTCTGACAGCCGAGGCACTGCTATGATGCGCACGATTTGTGTCATAATTCATTTGTTTTGCCACTTTGAGACACTCAATGGCTTTCAATGCGACTGCAAGAGCTGTATAGTATACAAAAACAACAATAACAACAAGAAAATAAGTATTCAATAGATGCTGCTTGACTGCTTAAATACATAGCTAGCTGTCTGTCCGTATGTGCACCAATAATGACTTACGAGGTGTGTTCAAAAAATAACGGGAATTTTCCCAATTTCCAATAAATGCAAAATACCGCATGGGAACTATTTTTAAGGCGATAACATTCATGTAGATGAATGAATTTTTTTTTTTCAAAAAACGAAAAATTCCCGTTATTTTTTGAACACACCTCGTACATGAATGCAATCAAACATGTGTACATATAAATGACGAGAATTCTTTATTTATTTTATTTTATTTGCAAAAGTACCACACAACAACAGCACATATGGCCCCAACAGCTTCTGCTCGATTTCACATAAAAAATCTGAAATTATTTTATCATTCAATCAATATGCATACATGCATACAAACATATATTTGTTTTTATATCAAAATAAGTTTACTCTCCTGAAATCCCAGCATCAGCATCCACAGATATACACAAGTGTCTGTGTATGTCCATGATTTTGTGAGCGTGTGTAGCCATTGATGCATGGCATCGCATTAAATCAGATTATTTACAACTGATCGCGCGTGTAACTGTTGTTTTTATTCATTGAAATTAATTCTATTCAAGAGTCATTCATCTGCCGTCAAATGCCTCATATTTCGATTCTCCTTCATTTCTTTTTTGTCTCTAATTAATGTCTGTGTGCGTCGGCATTGTCCAATATTATTTCTAAGTATGTGTGAAGTCGAAGATTTCATTAAAGCCGCTTAACTTCTTCTGCTTTGATTTCAATCAAATCATGTGTTTAATTGAGGCAAATTGGTCAAAGTAATCACGTGTCTGAGAAAATTCTTCAGCTCAAGCTTCGTCTAGGGTCATTGAGCATGAGAATTATAATTGCGCGCCGACAGTGGGAGATAATGTATTGTTATAAATAGAATGGCAATATTATTGGTATTTCGGCTTGAGTACACTGCGCACTTTAACTGAAATGAAAGCATTTTAGCAGTTTGGGTTAATTTATTATTGCTGTAATTTATTATGAAAAATGTATTCCAGTCATTTCATATTTATAAAAACTCAAATTTTTATCGAAAGGTAGATAAAGCTCTATGAAAGCTCCATGAAAGCTTTAAGGCCAGACAATGCTCTACAAAAGCTCCGGCTTTTACACTACAACAGCGAATTATTTAACTTCTATCTAACTTAGCAGAAATCATTAAAAGCTTAGTCAATAGTAAGGATAAGACGAAGCTTTTAAAATCAATAGTAATAACGTGGCTAGCCCGATTCGTCAGTATTAAAAGTTTAATCTATCAAAAATCGCATTATACTAAAGAATAATTTTTCTCGAACAATTTCCTTCAAAAAATAATTTCAACGCTCCAACAAATCGCTTAATAGAATGCTGATCCTAGTAGATGAAGTCTCAATAAATTACGACTTAAATAACTTCATCAAACATCAACTTGATTTATGCAAATGAAACTCAAACTGAGTGGCCACTTTATTAACACACTGACATAAATTCACATTGACACAAGTTGATGGCTGGACAGCGCTATGAGATATCAAAAATAGCAAAGAGCAGAAAAAAATGGAGAAATATGGTCAATAAAGAAAAATGACGCCTGAAACTATGCAACGAACTGGTGATAGTAAATAACGCAAATGTTTCCATAGATTTAAGGCGATAGCAACAGTAGTTTAAAGGAATTTTCTGATGCCTGGTAAAAATGATGATTTCCAACTGGTGAATATGTAACTGATACGAAGGAACTGGTTTATATATATAATAGTTAACATATACATATAGTTAAAATATCGTTAGAATCATATATTGCGAATCGAGGCAAATTTATGTTATTCTACGATGAACCCTCTATCTCAAAGCTTTTATTTGAATAAAAAATTTTTAAATTTTTAAAACCTAAAAATTAATGTTTAAATTTAATTATTTTTTCCTTAGAAAATCTTATTCCGAAACCAGGCACATTTTGCTATTCTGCAATGAAAGCTCTGGCTGAAAGCTTTTATTTTTAGAAAAATTAAAAAAATTATTTCCTGGAAGATGATAATTTGAAAAGTACTTGCTTTGTTATAATGAACAACTACTAATGGGTTCAACAACAAGCTCTAAAAATAAGCTCACTTAATTAGAACTCCTATTATAAACCAAATTGAAAAGATCTGTGCACATAATTTTGTTCGAAAATTCATTAGAAAATAGTGATTATTATTTACCCTAAACAATAATAATAACAGAAACAATGCTGGTCAACAGCAGTTAGGTGCACGTGCACTAACCTATATGGATGTGGATGTAGATGTGGGATAAGCAGTTAGAAACATGTAATATGCCACTTTCAAGCACACTCGATCAAAAACACAAGCCTCTCCTACTATCCCTCTATCTCTTTTGCTCTACATTTGTAATAACAACCAGGTATTACTGGAGCGTTAGTGAAGATTCAGTTATTGCCTGTCGAGTAAAGCCGAAATTGACAGCAATAAATGTCAAATTTCTGACAAGGTATGAGCGCACACTACGAAATAACAAAGAGGGATAATGTAAAACAACAATAGCAATACCTTTTAGTAGGAAAACAAATAACTTGTTATTTTAAACAAAAGGAGAGCAACAACAACAATATCATCATTTCAATGCAAATACAAACAAAAATGAAATGGAATTGAATTGCTGCCGGTGAAATCTCCGGGCAGTCACGAGCTCGGCATAAAACTATTGTTGAAGTGAATTGTGTGCAGGTTTTGTTAAATTTTAAATGAGCTATAATTCAGAAATATTATTTATTTGGATAATATTTACATATTATCAATAACTATTTGCATTGGAAGTTACATTCAAACTTCATATTGTTACGTCGTTCAGCTTGATTTCACAATCAAACTAATTTTGAGTAGAACTATTTTATTAAAACTGATAGCATTTTGGGTTATCACAATCATTTAATAGATAGAGAACTACATATTTTTGTCGAAAGCTTCAAAGCCAACAAAAGCTCTATGAAAGCTTCAATGCTAGACAAAGTTCTATGAAAATTCCGGCTTTTATTCCACAACAGCGACACTTTTAACTGCTATCTTACGATAGTTTGTGTCAAAAGCTTCGCAATCAGGAAAAGCTCTAAGCTTCAAAGCTAGCCAAAGTTCTATGAAAGCTCCGGCTTTTATTCCACAACATCGATGCTTTTAACTGTTGTCTTACAAGCTTTTACCAAAATAAACATCCATTAAGAGTATTTTTTTCCAATATCAAGCAAAATGGCTGCTTACCTGAGAGCTTTTATGTATTTAAATAATATATATACTAAATTAATTAATATTGAATTTATCACAATTACAGATATAATGTCAAGTCTCGAATATTTTAACCCGGCAACTAAAGCAATTCTAACATATTCTTGTTGAAAGACTAAACATTTTTTTTTTCAAAATTTTCAAAAATTTACTTAAACGTAATCCCATATTCCATTTATCAACACATTTACAAAAGCAAATATATTAAATTCTGCAAATGAAATATTACATTATCCATTTGTGACTTACCCCCAATTCCACATAAATCGTATAGATGGGATATGGCAACGCAATCACCATGCCGGTCAGCCAAGTCGCACAGCAGCAGACGAAGGCCGGCAAGCGGCCCTGCAGCGGATCGCTCAGCCAACGCATGCGATCCCAAGCGATGAGAATGTGCGATATTATGGCAACATGCAGCGGAATGTCCTGTGGCGAGCATAAAGAAGTAGAGAAATTGAAATCGAAATACAAATACAAATATAAATGTGGATGAATAAATTGTAGTTTGGCGGATATACATATTATGTAGAGTAAAAGTGTTGTTGTGTGAGAAGTTTTAAAAAGTCCAAACTTTAATGAGAGCTTGTTTGGCTTTATTTTCCTGTAAATTAACATTTATTATTTTTAGTGGCGAATGCATAAACTAAATCTAAAAACTTTCTAATTAACTCTGTTTGATATTGCTGCTGCTTTAGCGCTTTAGAGCTTATAAGCTAATGCTTTGTGCTTTTGTGGCAATGTTTGCTTTTAAATATTAATTTACATTTATATTAATGCATATTTATTTTATTTTATTTCTGTTTTCCTCTTTCGCACTATTCGAAGGTGCCGATGTCACTGAACTTGTTATGTGCCGCTTGCGCTTGGCAATTGACTTCAGGGCGCAAACTTTTCCATATCTGCGGCAAATGACACTTTCGCGTAGTTTTAATGGCGAAAGTTGTGCGGGCGCAAATATGTAGATGTAGGTCTAATGTTACTTGTAATTGCGGCGAAATCACAGATAAACCTTTGCCGTAATACAAGTTGGTTAATGTGAGTAGAGTTGCAAATATTTTTTATTCATAACTTTTGCTTACTTTTGGTTGCTAATCATGAAATTATCGATGGAAATTTTATGCTAATTAAAACTTGGAGTTCCCACAGGACACATATGTCTCAGTGGATGCTTGGGTTTAATGTAACAATATTTTTTCCAGCGAAATTTGAAGACTAATTGTGTTATTATGAGTCGCAGTCTGCCAAAATTCAGTATTAATAAGACATAGGGCTGATTTGTTTTATCAAATATAGTTGCACTGCAAATGGTGGGGAATAAAATATAATCTAAATGAAGTCAAGATCGAGTTAGGTTAAGATATATGGCAGATCCTCGAGATAGGGATAACTAAATCAAGTGCTTAGGGAAACTAGAATTTTTCTTTTAATATTATTTCATGTCCGTCAAAGTGTCTGCCCATCACAAATTTAATTGTGATTTTATTTTCAATTCCTGTAAGTTTGGCTGGATGGCTAAGGGATGAGATCCAAATGAATTCTACTTTGATATGACGGGATAGTCCGGTATCAAATATTGAGATTTTATACCAACTTCTATCAAATAGCTACGGTAACTGGCAATCGGTAAGGGGTTTATCCTATACTATAGAATTGACTTGGGTTGCAAATTTAACAATGTCCAGATAAATCACTAAAACTTCGGAAGACGAACTCTACTGAGGGTAGATAGATGGATAGATATTAATATTGAGGAAAGCACCACGACCAGTGGTCTATTGTGCCCTCTCCAAGTCTACAGCGACTCCATAAGACCCAGTACCCTGAAAAATTCCTGGATGAAAAATATAGGACTAAGGGAGACGATGCGCCCCTCTGTTGGGATGGTATATCCTAAAACTTTGCGCCTGCTTCTGTGAAGCGCTGCACATTCCAGTAGTAAGTGCAGGGGAGTTTCGTCCTCCATGTCACAGAATCGACAGGTCCGCAACGAGACCAAGCCCAGATTATTAAGGTGTTTCCTGAGCTTACAGTGGCCCGTGTATATACCCACCAATACCCTTAATTTACACCTTGAGAGGTTAATTAAGCCTACTGAGGGTATGGAGATCTCTAGACATCTTACGAATTACCACGAATCAGACGGCAAGTTTTAGGAGTTGACCAGCATTCGATAAGATCCCGACAAACACAGGCATCCCCAGTGGATAACAATGAGAAAGCAGAGCTCCGATTTCCGCTGTGACCAGGCACGCCTTCTAGTCGTACAATGAGGATGTCTGATGTGACTAATAGAAAGTCGAGGGTTTCTTTAACTAATCTCTCGCTCTCAGACTTTTTAGAACGTAGGAATGTTTATCCTATAAATTCCAGCGCAGAGGCGCAATTTTCGGCCACTTTTTGCAACAATTGGGGCTGAGTGTCAGCAATAAACATTGTTCCAGAGTAAGTCTGTCCATTACGAAATGACAAATTAAGTATAAGGATTTATAAGAGTATAAATTTAGTAGCTGCTGTCATAAGGACTAACTCCGAAAGATCTATTGCTTCATTGAAAACCATATGTCTAAAGAGACCACCTGTAGAAGAAACAAAATGGGAGAGCAAGTTTCTAGAGTCAATCGCTTAAGCTGAATTTCACTTCAACTTAAAATAAGTCTGCTCTTATTTGAGAGATAACCGAGTGGATGACTAGTAAAATTTAAAAATTATGGAAATTTTAAGTGCCGCATATATATTTACTTATATATATATTCCTATCTTAAGTAGCCGAGTTCATAACGACTTTATTTCGTAATGATGCGTCCTTTTAAAAGAAGAATGTCTATTTATGGAGACAATTCGCTAATGTTTGCAACTTTTTAGGCATAACTAATGAGCTTACCATAGAGCTTAAAGCACATGTAATACAATAGCTGGTCGTTACTTAAAATGTGAACCCAATGACACTTCACAATTCAAATATTGTAGCGTAAAGGACACTTACAAGAGCGCAAATGATGACTTTTTGGTCAACTGCCGCCAACATCCACTAAGCACATTCATTGCTTTTGCAGCCATAAACAGCAAACTACAGCAAGATGACAGCAATATTGCGTGACAATGACGGCAAATAATTATGTATTCAGGTCAATAATCGGTGATTACGCGCGGTGTTTGAGGAAATTGAACGGCGCCAAATTTTCAGCGAATTTCCTGACAAAGGCAACAACAAGTGAAAAGGCAAAATACGCGAGACCAACAATGAAATAGGATAGTTAAGGCAGTGAGAAGGCAGCAGTGAAAGCGATACACATAACTTAGGCAATTTATTATTTGCAGCGAGGATGCCGAAGGAATTTTCATTTCATTAAATTGATAAAATTAAAACCAAAAGCAAACGAATGGCAACTGTTGTAGTTATTATGTTTCAACGGCAGCGTGAGGAATAATGAACGAATAATGAAGGTAGGTGATATACTATATAGATATGTAGACAACAACTGCTGCCAAGGGACTCCATAGCACAAACACAATACGTTTGAATTAATTTAATTTATGCCTCTCAGTTGTTGTTGCTGTTGCTGCTTGCTGTTGCTTGCCCTTGCTATTTACAGCACTTTGACTTTGTTGCGCGAAACGCGTTGAAAATGAATGCAATTATCGCTAATGAATGTTATCGATAAACGCGTATAAAATGCCTGCGAGCGCGTCATGACAACCACTATAAAGTATCCTTCAGAGGAGGAGTGAAAAAGACTGCGCAAGTGTGCTAGAGAGAGAGAGAGAGAGAGAGAGAGTGAAAGGGAGTGCAGGCAGTGTAAGCGAAAGTCTTCTTATTGTAATAAATTTTATGTTTCCGCTTTCGCTGCTTTCAAGCGACCGAGCACGTGTCACAAATAGCCGCGCCAAGTACTGAGTTCAGTATGAAGAATGTATGAAGGCATGACAAGGCAAATGAAACGTGCCGCATCACTTAAAAAGAATTAACTTTTATTGTCTCGCAGAGCACCTACATATCTGTGTATGTAGAGGTCTACAGTAGTGAGGCTAGACTGCGGACAGCGCCACCAGCCGGTTTGCTGGTCCAGCGTCCATCATGCTGTGACGGTGGAGAGACTTGCACGCAATAACAATGCGAAATAAATTTTATTTCCACACCAGTTTTATAGTCACAACGAAAAATTTCAAGTGTCAGTCAAAATAAAAAAAAGAGATGGTCACTTAGTCCCAACGACCTCTCATTGTGCCATTGTAGGTGTCTACTATATATAAATATGTATTTTTGTGTGTTCAAAAAGTGTGTAAAATGGTGTGTGACACGCACTCAAATGGCTCACACACTCGTAGTTGAGTGTCGCTGTCAGCTGCACATTTGCTATTCGGTCAGTGCCGTGCTACACTGCGTATACGCAACTTAATTTTATTTAATTTTGAAATTCTCTCAGCCGCACTGTAGTCAGTTTTTTTTTCCTCGAAAAGGTGTGCGAAATAATGTGTAAATGCTGTTATTTGCTTTAAATTCGATTTGTGCACAATTTATAAAGTGTTTGTTTGCCTAAATCTATTTGATGACCCATTGCTCGATAAATATTAAATTAGAGACTGATTTCTTGGAATCGAAAATTTTCTGTGAATTCTTGCACATTTTTTTAAAAGGAAATTGTACCGTATTGTATGTGAATTAGTTGGATTGTTAAATGAATTTAGGCTTGCGATCACTCCAATTTAACAAACTTCTTTCTTCTTCGAATCGAATCGATAAATCCTGAGTTAGCTGAGTTAGTATACTTCCCATTCTACCATATCTTACATGAAATATTTAGCAGGAGAAAGCTAGCGGCGCACCTTTTCTCACCTCGGGCAATACGCGCAATCGTGAGATCACTTCACAACAATGTTTGACGCTATTGGAGTGCAATCAAGAATGATAGAAGACAAGATTACGACAGGCTGAGCGTTCACGACCAACGAATGGGAATAGGCAACAGTAGAAATGTCAAATGGAAAACGGAAATGCTATGTACAGTGAAACAAATTGAACATGAAATAGATACAATATCACTTTAGTTAAAAATGTGTAAATACTAAATAATATATACTAAAAAATAATTAATAAATCGTTAAATAAATATTTTTAAATATTCGTCAACCTAAAAAATCGTCAAAAAACAAAAAATAAATATGAAATTTAGTGAATGATTAAAAAATGTGTGGTTACGATGTATTCATCAAAAGTTTCTTTTATTCAGAGAATGATTATTGTTTTTATTGTACATTAACATACTTACATTTATCTGTGTTTTGGTTTTATTGTTTTGTACCACAGTGCAATTTTGTTTTGCTCGCGTGTTCGTGGTCGTGAAACTTGTCACTCAACAGGAACTCAAAACTCAAAATAGCTAACTGTAAACGCCTGTCGTAATCTTGTCTTCTATCATTCTTGAGTGCAATCCAAATAAGTTTCGGTGTCGTTTTTATACTCTCGCAACAATGTTGCTACGATAGTATTATAGTTTTGTCCACATAACGGTTGTTTGTAAGTCCTAAAACTAAACGAGTTAGATATAGGGTTATATATACCAAAGTGATCAGGGTGAAGAGTGGAGTTCAAATCCGAATGTCTGTCTGTGCAAGCTGTAACTTGAGTAAAAACTAAGATATCTTGATGAAACTTGACACACTTATTTCTTGGCACCATAAGAAGGTTAAATTCGAAGATGGGCGGACCACTGCCACGCCCACAAAATGGCGAAAACCGAAAACATAAACGAAATAAAGTGCCTTAACTAAGCCATAAATAAAGCTATGGAAATAAAATTTGGTATGAAGGATCGCAATATGAAGGGGCATATTTGGATGTATTTTTTTTTTGGGGAGGTGGGCGTGGCCTCGCCACCAAATAGGTTTTTTGTACATATCTCGCAAACCTATAAAGCTATATAAACCAAACTTTCTGCAGTCGTTTTTTTAAGCCCATTCTTAATACAGTCCAAAAATTAAAGAAATCGGATTATAAACAAGCCCACCTCCCACCGATTTCAATGAAACTTGGATTGTAATAGTTTCCTTACATCCCAATGATATATTGTGAAAATAGGCCAAATCGCTTCACAACCACTCCTACTTCCTATATATCAGAGCTTTGAAGACGATCTGAATCGTTTACATTACAATATATGAAGTAAGCACTAGTGAAGATATCGGTGCAGAACTTTGCACAAATATTATGTTTATAGTGTGGCAGCCCCATTCTAAAAATCACCGAAATCGGACCATAGGTTTTTGAGGCCCCATATATCGAACATGAGGACCTCGGTGCTTCTAACCTGATATTAGGGTTTCCAACTTTCAATGGACTTTATACAATATATATGACGAATATGTGGGTCAAATTGTATATTATACTAATAAAATTAAATAAATAAATTGCGAGAGTATAAAATGTTCGGTTACACCCGAACTTAGCCCTTCCTTACTTGTTTCCTCATCAAAACGAATCTACCGATGTAATCGAAAGGTCAAAGACCGTTGTCACGACAGTCGATTCTACGTAATCGGAATGGATTTAGATTATTATCGAGCCAAGGACTGTCGAATCAGCAGCCAGATCTGAGAAATATTTATTTATTCAACAACAACAATAACGGAGGCGTTGGAAGATTTTCCTATCGACCGGGAAAGTGATAGCGACATTTTTTTTATAAAACGTGATCTACATCGACTATATAGAAGAGGAAATAACCACCACATAGGTCTTTTATGCGGAATTATTCTGATTTGTAGCTAAACTGCAGAAATATGGTCCCATCTGGCAGAGAAGAAAGTAATCTCCTAAAAAGACGATGCAGTTACACTGACCTCCACCGTCGCCATGACAAAACTGATCGAATTTTGTTACGAATTGCAGGTCCATCCAAAATTATAGATTTGAACACGTGTGACTCCTTTTGGTTTCCAAAACTTGAAAAGGACACTCGGCGGAAACTTGAGTCGATTATCATTGCGACTGAGGTCTACTGTAGAGATTTCCATAGGTGATGATCCCAATTATTCTTCAGAACGAATAGTCAAGGTTCACCCAATGAAAATATTTTCAGAAATTCACGTTTTTTTATATCTCTAAATTTTTACATAAAGAGGGAATTTAATAAATAATTTAAGAAATTGGTTATTTAAAAACTTTTTGGAGGATTCCCAGAATCAATTTTATTTTAGTTCTGGAATCAAGGCTCAGAGTAACTATTTCAACTATTTTCAAATTTTTTGAAAATTATTTTAAAATATTTTTTCTGTGTTAAATATATTCATAATATAATTTATAGATAGTCAATCAACTATTAGCAATGACATTAGATATCCACAACACTTCAACATAAACCTCTTCTCTCTTTAACAATTCACCCACATCCCACATCAATACACTCACCTGCAACATTGGCAAAAAGAAGCACAAAAACTGTCCAAATATCCAATTCTGTATGAGCATCACCATCAATGTGATGGGCAAGACCAGCGCACACTGCACCAAATGGCATAATGCCAAATTAACGATGAACGCGTGCGTTACATCCTTGTACAGGCGATTGTACATCGCATACGCGATTATGCTCACATTCATGGCGATGCCGGCCAACGCCAACAATGCATACTGGATGAGGAAAAGCCAATAGACCGACTTGATGCTCGCCTTCAGTATGGGCCCGTTGACACGGTCCATCGCTTCGGTGTCATTGAAATCGCCCGACAGGAAGTGAGCAATCACCATCAAATATTTCTCTGGTATATCTTTCAATTTCAGCTCCATTTGTTGTTGCTGTTGGTGGCGATGGTTGGAGCTAATGGCTGCCGCCATGTGATAGTCCATGCCAGCATCGTCTGTGTCTTCTTCGCTCAAATCGTTGCCGATGTGATAGGCGTACGGAGAGGAACGCATTTTTATTGATTTTGTTTGTTGTTGTTGTTGTGTCTTAAGTGATTCAATTTTCAATTGTAGCCAACGCTGAAAATTGGTGTTGGCTGGCTAAATGTGCGAGCTAAGTGTTTTAGTGGAGTTCAACGAGACATCGGTGTGAATTGCTGTAATGAAGAAGAAGAAGAAGATGCGATTTAGTCAAAGTTAAATTGAGAATTTTTATATGGAACAAGTAAGGAAAGACTAAGTTCGGGTATAACCGAACATTTTATACTCTCGCAATTTATTTATTTAACTTTATTAATATTATATAATACACAATTTGACCCACATATTCGTCAAATATATTGTACACACTCCATTGAAAGTTGGAAACCCTAATATTAGGTTAGAAGCACCGAGGTCCTCATGTTCGATATATGGGGCCTTATAAACCTATGGTCCGATTTCGGCGATTTTTAGAATGGGGCTGACACACTATTAACATAGTATTTGTGCAAAGTTCTGCACCGAAGTCTTCACTGGTACTTACTTTATATATTGTAAAGTAAACGATTCAGATTGTCTTCAAAGTTATGGTATACTAGCTGACCCGGCGAACTTTGTACCGCCTAACAGTCAATGAATGTGGTGTTACAGATAAGCAGAACTTTATGATTTTTTGAAAGCAATACAATGAATACATATAAAGTGAAATATTAAATCAAACTCATTTATAAAAAAAAATATATATATTTAATTATTTGCTAGCTATCCAAAACATTTGGATAAACAATATTTTTTGTTTTTCCATTTTGAGCATGAATAAACAATCGGCTGGGGGTACCGACTCCGGAACAGGCAACATAAAGTTGGCCATGTGAAAAACATGATTCCTCCAAATTCACACCACGAACGTTAAGTGTTTGCCCTTGAGCTTTGTTGATGGACATCGCAAATGATAAACGAACAGGATATTGTAATCGTAAGAATTCAAATGGCATATCAGTTGGAATCATAGGGATACGCGGTATTAAACAAACTTCTCCTTTTGATTTACCAGTTAAGATCGTAGCTTCAATCAAATTTGGCAATAAATTTTTCACTGCCAATCTGGTGCCATTACACAGTTTTGGTGGATTAATATTTCGCAATAATTCCACTTTCAGATTCAAGCAATGCGGTGGCATACCAGCCGGTTCTAATGAATTTAAAAATTCAGTTGGATAATTCATTGTCTCATCTTGATTCATAGCACTGTCAATTGATTTATATGTCGTGACTACGCCTGGGAGTTTTGCTTGAATTTGAAAATTAATGTCATTGATGTGAATGTTCTTCGGTGCTAAAATGGTGCGTTCTCTCAACCAATCATGGTTTCTGTAATTCTGAAGAATATTTGGAAAAACACATTCAATCAATTCATCTATCGATTTCGTAATTGTACAAAAATTGTTCGGTACAGTGATCAATCCGTTGGTTCTGTCGATTTGTATTTTGCCATCACCAATTTGTAACAATTGTTTTGAAAACTCATGGGCAGCTGGATCATTTTGTAGGTGAATACGCATATTAATGTTCAGTGTCAATTTTTGTACATATCTCCAAAGAACTGATGACTTCAAACAGGCATTAATTTCATCAGCAGGAGTTGACCGAGGAATGACAGGCAATGTTTGTCGAAAATCCCCTGACAGTAATATCAAAGCACCACCAAAAAGCTGTTGGTTACCACGTAAATCTTGCATTGTTCGATTAAATGCTTCTAGTAATTTTTTACTCGCCATTGTACACTCATCCCATAAAATAATTGACGTTAATCGCAGAACTTTTGCCATAGCAGAATTTCTCGAAATATTGCAAGTTGGAGTTTCAATCACCTGTACATTCAATGGCAATTTTAATGCAGAGTGTGCTGTCCGACCACCTTCTAATAATGTAGCAGCAATTCCCGAAGATGCAAGTGCCAATGCAATTTTCTGTTCCGATCGAATAGTGGCTAAAATCAGTGATATAACGAACGTTTTGCCTGTACCACCAGGTGCATTCAAGAAATATAACCCACCTGCATTATTGGAAATGGCTTGCATTATTTTGTCATAGACATGTTTTTGCTGAATATTCATTTTGGTTATATTCGATTGTACAAATAAACGCAAATCTTTAGAATTGAATTCCTGCTCACGTTGCAATTCACGATCAAATAGATCATGCATGTCACGATTTGGTGCGGTCATACCCAATTGTACTAATGTTTTATTTGCAATCCGTAGACACATATCTTCAATTATTATCAAAGCTTCGTTGTACTGTTCCAAAGTTATCAACAAATCAGGATTTCTTGCATGATGACGCATACGAATTAAAGTATCTTCTGCAATATTATGTTTATATTTGTTCCATAATTCAAGTGGATTTGATGGCATACATGTTGATAATATAACGGCAAACAGCATTCGTATTTGTTGAGGATGAGCCGAAATAGATGCATCATAGAGTGTTGAATCCCAATGAGCATCATCCTCCAACAAATGCAAAATTTGGCATGCTTCACGGTATGTTTCACACAAATGACCGTTGACTGTTCTCAATTCTTGAAATGATTTTGAGCCATTCACGTTAACTAATAACAATCTCAAATAAAAACACTCAACATTGTTTGGATGTACTGTATATATTCTGCCAATTGCATCGGTTTGGAAAATGTCAGGATGCCCTTGAACTGCTGTTCCTTGTTTACGTCTTTGAAATTTTTTCGAAGACACATTCCATGTGTAATACTGAGGCACTTCAGAATATAACAAAGTTATCGCAAATGTATCAGTTTCGCATAATTTGAAAAAAGCTGTTAACGTAGTTGCTGGTGGTTGCGCTGCTCTTTCCAATAAATTTGCTACATTAAAATAAACACGTTGGCCATTCTCAAGATGTACAGCCAAGTGAACAACCGCAGGATGTCTTTCGTGCATTGGAAACGACATAATCCTCCAGACAGCTTCATTGCTACTAATATAGCGACCCATTTGATACTGAGTAATTTCATCATTTCTATTCTCACCAGCAACACCGAAAATAGCCATATCGCTCCATTTATTTACATACTTGCAAATATATTTAATGGATTTGACAGAATGACAATATTCCACATTTATATGAGCGTTGAATATTTTCGATAATATTGGACAATACGGAACCACCCAACGATTACCAACTTCAACTTCCTGGTTATGCATTCTAATGGTTGCCGTTTTGCCATTATCATTAGGTGATCTACGTCGATACAACGGATATCCGTCATTGCCCGTTATTGTGTGTGAAGTAAATTTCGAACACTTTTCATCAATCATACATGGTGAATTCATATTTAGTTCACCGCACGGTCCATGTATCATGTTTTTAACGACAACTTGAAATAACTCAGGATCAGCAGTGTGATATAAGGTTATCGATTTGATCCGGAGTTACTTTATGTACCAGCCAAATTAGTATATGTGAATGTATAAACTATTATTGATGTATGTATGTTAATATGAAAACGTATAATCCGCTGGCTAAGTGGGATGAATCTGACCAAACAAATGGGTTTTTGGTGTTTTTAAAAATAATTCCACCATACATTGAGCGCTTTTCAGCTTTCCAAGTAGGTACGAGTTAAATAAAAAAAATGTAACATATGTGTGGTGAAATTTTTGAAACATCTTTGCCGATATCTCGAGACCCTAGTCACGGAGCGGCATCAAAAATACTCTATACTATAGAAATCATCAACAGCTTCCATTTGCTACCCATATTGTACTAACACATCCTAGGGTTACCCGGGTCCACGTTTTGGCCTATTTCTCGAGACCCTGGTATCCGATTCTTAAAATTTCAAAACACAAACCATCTACTGAATAGTCCAAACAAAGCCTAAAAATTTGGTTTGGATAGGTGAGCCCGTTCTTGAGTTATAAAGTCACAACGAAAAATGGCATTCATTTTTATATATATAGATAGGAAGTAGGCGTGGTTGTGAAGCGATTTGGCCTATTTTCACAACATATCATTGAGATGCAAGGAAAATATTACAAACCATATGGTTTTTGACCCATAAGTGGGCGGAGCCACACCCACTTAAAATTGTGTATACCAATTTGGGTGGAGCCCCTCTGTCCCTTCTTTATAATGAAATTTAAGGTTTCTGGTGTCTTCCCTTACTGAATTAAAGCATTTTTAGTCATTTTCAATATAACCTTTGTATGGGAGGTGGGCGTGGTTAAAATCCGATATCCTCCATTTTGGACTATATAAGTAAATGCCTGAAAAAAAACGACTCCTGAGAATTTCGAACAACACCAGGAGATGGCGAACCCGATTCCCCAATCGATGACGATGGAATAGATGTTCCATTATCCGACCATGAAGAAATTCGAATAGCAATTACCCGCTTGAAAAACAACAAAGCGGCGGGGGCCGATGGATTACCGGCCGAGCTATTCAAATACGGCGGCGAAGAACTGATAAGGTGCATGCATCAGCTTCTTTGTAGAATATGGTCGGAAGAAAGCATGCCTGACGATTGGAATCTCAGTGTGCTCTGCCCAATCCATAAGAAGGGAGACCCACAATCTGCGCCAACTACCGTGGTATAAGTCTCCTCAACATCGCGTATAAGGTTCTGTCGAGCGTATTGTGTGAAAGACTAAAGCCCACCGTCAACGAACTGATTGGACCTTATCAGTGTGGCTTTAGACCTGGAAAATCTACAATGGACCAGATATTCACCATGCGCCAAATCTTGGAAAAGACCCGAGAGAGAAGAATCGATACTCACCATCTTTTTATCGATTTTAAAGCTGCCTTCGATAGCACGAAAAGGAGCTGCCTTTATGCCGCAATGTCTGAGTTTGGTATCCCTGCAAAACTAATACGGCTATGTAAGCTGACGTTGAGCAACACCAAAAGCTCCGTCAGGATCGGGAAGGACCTCTCCGAACCGTTCGATACCAAACGAGGCTTCAGACAGGGTGACTCACTATCGTGCGACTTCTTCAATCAATTGCTGGAAAAAATAATACGAGCTGCAGAGCTAAATAGAGAAGGTACAATCTTCTACAAGAGTGTACAGCTGCTGGCGTACGCCGATGATATTGATATCATCGGAAGCAACAACCGCGCCGTTTGTTCTGCTTTTTCCCGAATGGATAAGGAGGCGAAGCGAATGGGTCTGGAGGTGAATGAGGACAAGACGAAATATCTCCTGTCATCAAGCAAACAGTCAGCACATTCGCGTCTTGGCTCCCACGTCACTGTTGACAGTCATAACTTCGAAGTTGTAGATAATTTCGTTTATCTGGGAACCAACATTAACAACACCAACAATGTCAGCCTTGAAATCCAACGCAGAATCACTCTTGCCAACAGGTGCTACTTTGGACTGAGTAGGCAATTGAAAAGTAAAGTCCTCTCTCGACGAACCAAAATCAAACTCTATAAGTCGCTCATTATTCCCGTCCTGATGTATGGCGCTGAAGCGTGGACGATGACAACATCCGATGAGACGACTCTTGGGGTTTTCGAGAAGGTTTTGCGCAAGATTTATGGTCCTCTAAACATTGGCAACGGCGAATACCGCAGACGATGGAACGATGAGCTGTACGAGTTATACGACGACATTGACATAGTTCAGCGAATAAAAAGACAGCGGCTACGCTGGCTAGGTCATGTTGCTCGAATGGAAGAAAACATTCCAGCTCTGAATGTGTTCGATGCAGTACCCGCTGGAGGAAGCCGCGGAAGAGAACGACCTCCACTCCGGTGGAAGGACCAGGTGGAGAGGGACCTGGCTTCGCTTGGAATAACCAATTGGCGCCAAACTGCCAGAAGGAGGGATGCGACAATAATGACAATAATTCCACCGTGCCGAAAATTCAACTTTAAATTGTGTAGTGGAGTTTGAATTCACACACACACACACATCGGCTGCATTTTACAATAGAAAGCATTTCGACAAACGACATTCGCACCTTGTAACGCCTCGTGAGTTACTAGGAAAAACTGCATTTTATTGAAAAACTAAATTGCACCAATATACACTCTCTGGAGTACGCCGATATTTATAGCCGCCAGAGAATAATCCATGCTCAACAACAGCAGAAATTCAGGAAAAAGAATTGCAGCAACAACAAAGGAAAATAGAGCATGCACCGCTCTTTTGCACTCTTTACCTTCATACATAGCCACTTCACTCAATTTACGGCCAATTTAGGTGCAAAATCAAGGGGCGCTGAGTGCAGTTGGAGAAATGCTTTTTTCCAAGAATTTTCGAATACAATTCTCAAGTGGCTGGTGGAAAAGGCATTTACGCGCGCACTTGCCACAAACACAACCAAGCACTCAACGCTGGAAGCGGACAACAGCTACTGCAGTAGCGGCAGCTACAACCAAACCATTTCCGTTTCCTTTACGTTGAAAGTTTATTTTCTAAGTTTTTTGTTGTTGTTGTGTATGCCAGCAGCTGATTTCTTTATTTTCGCTGAAACGGCATACGGAAGTGAGCATTTTCACAGCGCAGCACAAAAACTTGCTGCCAATAAATAGCGCGGTACTTTTGGTGGCAGCAAAGAGAAATAGCAAATGAAAAAAATTGTGGCAAATAAAATTGCAAATAACGCAGGTTGTTGTTATTGTTGTTGGCACTTTGAGAGAGATGTGGCTAGCATTTACATACCTAGAAGATATATGTATATGTAGGAGTGTGGGTGCGTGGCAAGTGCGGCACGTGGTATTTTTTCCAACAACCTTGCAACATTTTTTTTTGTATTTGCCTTCTGCAACACAAGCAGAAATGCGCGCTAAGGAGCAATTTCTTTCTGACGGCTACGCGGCTATTCAACCAGTGACCCTTCGTTTTGCCTGCAAAAAGCGGCAACTTCCGTTCAATTTATTGCCCTTAATTTGTTGCCTGTTATTGACTGTCTGCGGCGGGTGCTACTTTGTGCTTTTCAGCTGCCCACAGCTGCTACATACACAGACACACTTACATACTGATGTGTACGTGCTTCTTTATCATGTAGCCATACATGCAGCATGTTGCATGCAACGTTTCATATGTGTAATGGGCATTTTATTGTTGTTATTGTTGCTGTTGTGTTTGCTAGCGTTGACCTGTCAGCGACGGCGAGTGCAACGACCTGACTGGTATTGTTGCCACAAAACCGCACAGCTTGCCAACGACAGCTCCGGCAAAGACCCGGGAAATCGCTAACAGCAACAGCAACAACAACCACATTACTTGTTAAAAAAAACCGACAGCTACGACGACATATGGAACAGACTTTAAGCAGAAATGGGTCTGCCAAGTTTTCTTCAACCTTTTTTTGTTGCGCCATTGCCATGCCACACAGCCATGGCTGCATAGCGAGGGAGGGAGTGTGGGAGCGTGTAAAAAGCAATGTAGCAGCGGCACGTTGCTTGCCGCCTGCCAGCCAGCCAGCCAGCTCACACATGCCACAGCGAATTTGGTCGAGCACGAGATGTGCCTCTTGGCAGTCGTTGTTCTGGAACACTTACTCGCTTATGGATATTAGGGCTGACGGTGGGACAGGGTGACACAATTTTTCATTATCGGGCTTTGAAATTTCTTTTTCAAAAAAAGGCCCTGAAGCATGTATAAATGTAATAGAAACTCGTTGGAAAAGTAATAGAGACTAAGTCAACCATTCAAAAAACTGATGACACCTCAATAAAGGTCATTATAGCCGCTTGTCTATTCGATTGTGGAACGATCCAGTGCAATATCACTACACAAGTTTTGAACTTGGACTTTTTATGACGTCATTTTAGCAATACGTTGAGCGAAAACTGCGATCCCAGTGACAAGCTTTTGATAATAAGTATATTTCAAGGATTCTGAAGCTGTCTTCCTAATATCTCAAATGATCTCCTAACACACATGTGGAAAGCTTTAATATTCCGTAGCACAATGCGAATTTAATAAAGCTTTTGAAGCGTTTTCAACAGAAAGTTTAGTGAAAGCTCTCGAACAGTATTCTTAGATATAACAAAAAATAAGGACCATCTTTCTTTAAAGAGCTTTCACTAGACATTCTCCTAAGAAGCTTTTATCAACAGAAAGTTTAGTGAAAGCTCTTCTTTTCGTATGTACATATTTAAAAACCAGTAAGGAAGGGCTAAGTTCGGGTGTAACCGAACATTTTATACTCTCGCAATTTATTTATTTAACTTTATTTAAATTATATAATACACAATTTGACCCACATATTCGCCATATATATTGTATAGAGTCCATTGAAAGTTAGAAACCCTAATATTAGGTTAGAAGTACCGAGGTCCTCATGTTCGCTATATGGGGCCTTGACAACCTATGGTCCGATTTCGGTGATTTTTAGAATGGGGCTGCCACACTATAAACGTAGTATTTGTGCAAAGTTCTGCATCGATATCTTCACTAGTGCTTACTTTATACATTGTAAAGTTAACGATTCGGATTGTCTTCAAAGTTCTGGTATATAGGAAGTAGTCGTGATTGTGAAGCGATTTGGCCTATTTTCACAACATATCATTGGGATGTAAGGAAACTATTACAAACCAAGTTTCATTGAAATCGGTCGAGTAGTTCCTGAGATATGGTTTTTGACCCATAAGTGGGCGACGCCACGCCCATTTTCCATTTTGTAAAAAAATCTGAGTGTAGCTTCTATCTGCCATTTCCTATGTGAAATTTAGTGTTTCTGACGTTTTTGGTTAGTGAACTAACCCACTTTTAGTAATTTTCAGCCTAACCTTTGATGGGAGGGGGCGTGGTTATTATCCGATTTCTGTCATTTTTGGACTGTATAAGGAAATGGCTAAAAAAAACGACTGCAGAAAGTTTGGTTTATATAGCTCTATTGGTTTGCGAGATATATACAAAAAACATATTTGGGGGCGGGGCCACGCCCACTTCTCCAAAAAAATTACATCCAAATATGCCTCTTAATAGTGAGATGCTTCATACCAAATTTTATTTCCATAGCTTTATTTATGGCTTAGTTATGGCACTTTATGTGTTTTCGGTTTTCGCCATTTTGTGGGCGTGGCAGTGGTCCGATTTTGCTGATTTTCGAACTTAACCTTCTTATGGTGCCAAGGAACACGTGTTCCAAGTTTCATTAAGATATCTCAATTTTTACTCAAGTTACAGATTGCACGGACGGACGGAAAGACGGACAGACAGACGGACGGACAGACAGATATCCGGATTTGAACTTTTCTCGTCACCCTGATCATTTTGATATATATAACCCTATATCTAACTCGTTTAGTTTTAGGACTTACAACCAACCGTTATGTGGACAAAACTATAATACTCTCGTAGCAACTTTGTTGCGAGAGTATAAAAATTATTATAGAACCTTCTGAAGACTTCCTTACTGCTTTTATAAACCGAAAATTTAGTGAAAGTTCTTGGCACAGTCTTTTTAGATACGAAAAAATATATTTACGACCTACTTTCTTTATAGGGCTTTCACTAAAACTTTCACTATACAGTTTTTAAGAAGCTTTTATAAACAGAACGTTTAGTGAAAGCTCTCGAAAAGTCATTTCAAATACAATGTTTTTTATTTCAGTAACTACTACGCACTTCCTTTCGAAAGCTTTTACTGACCTTTCTATAGGAGAGAGCTTCAAAAGCTTTACTAAATTATGTTTGCACACTTTTTCTAACCAGTACAAAGCACTTCGGATCGCACAACCCTTTATAGCTTTCAACACCGCTACATGCACACGCCATAGACTTTTTGTACCGCAAATTACCCGTGTACTTGCTAACAATGTTCTACAATTTTTTTTATAACTTCACTTATTTATTCTTACTATATTTCAATTTTTCTTTTCTTGTAGTTTTTGTTGTTGTTGTGCCTTTTTATTGTAATTTCTCCACACATCCTGTGGGTTTTTTGGCCCATTTGAAATGCTTTGTGTAGCGGAATTTCTATGCAACATCAACGTCACACGTCACTCTGGCACATATACGTCTCGTTTGTGCGCTCATTTAGATCGCACACATGGACACTCATCCATACATGAGTTTGAGTGTGTGCGTGTGCTGGGTGTGTTGCGGAGCATAAACTCATATAAAGCACTCGAGTAGCTTGTTAGCCAATTCCGCTATGTTTTTGCAGGCAGCTGCTGGCCTGCATGCTTGATATGCGATGGGTTACAGGCAAGTGTATATCCCTGCCAGCCAAAGGTGGTGAAAAAGCTGGTTAAACCGAAGTTTTTTAAACCCACAAAAGTGGTAAAAAAAGTGGTGAGTTTGCCATAGGCCAGCATAGCTGCTTGTGAGTTTTTTAACCACTATTCCCCTCACACGTACGAATACAAAAACGAAAGTGCCTGGAACATATGCAACGCTTTGCTATCACTCTAGTTTATTATACTGGAAATGATTTATTTGCAGTGATTTTTATGAATGTGTGTGCATATGTATGTGTGTTTACGCGGCTGTAGTCGCACGATAACACGTCAAATGCGCAGCACTAGCAGTAATGTTGTAATAACTGAGACAGATGCAACGCTTGCCACTTGCAACTTGCATACACAAGCATTTACATGCATTCAGTTCATCATTACAGCGACGCCGCCGGTAATAAACTAGACGCCAAAGTGAAGACAGCAGCTGCAGCAGCAGTTGTGGCAACTTTGTTTTTGACATACGTTGCGTCACGCTTGAGTGGCGTTCAATAGTTTGAAATTATTTTCCATTATTTTCATCACTCACACAACTTTGAAATGTGCAGATTTGCAACATCAAACTAACATTAATAAACATATATATGTTTACACATGCAAATGAGTGTGGTGTGTGTGGCTGTGCTTGCTCTAAGAGCTGCATTTATGCTTCAGTTTTACGCAGTGTATATAAAGTGTGCTGCTTCAACTGATTTTAGTAAAAGTAGAGAATTTTATCAAAAACACAAAAAACACGTTCATATAAAGGGTGTCTTTTTTAGACATATGCTGTTCAAGAAGAAATAAAAAGAACTTAATTTAATGTTATGACCAAGAAGTTAGCTTTATTATAAAGCTAAGAATTTGGTTAAGTTTAAGTTTTAAAAATGATTTCGGGTTCGCGACTAGCTGGATTACAGCCGAGATGTCAACTTTTCGACCACTTTTTGTTACAACTGAGGCCGTATGTCAACAACAAACGTTGTTCCGTCGTAAGTTTTTGTCTGTTCATTATGAAATAGCTAACCAAACAGAGTATAAATCATCAAGCAACAGCTGTTAAAAAGATCAGCTCCGAAAAAAGTATTGTCTCATTGAAATCCACTTTTCTAAAAAAGCACCCTTTACATACATATATTTGTGTATGTAGATTGTTAAAATAGACACATACATTTTGGTTGACAGCTGTTTAATGGAAGTTTCTTAAATTTATGATGCATGCAAACTTGCCTTAATGAAAATGTGATTACATTTGTATGCTGTGCAGAGTTGCCATATTTAAATTTTCAGTTTTGAAAGTAATAATAATAAGCAGTAGAAGAAGAATAAAATACAATGTGTTAGGAATATTGACTAGGTTTAAAAAATCAAGTCCCCAAACGTTGTCTTTGCTTAAGTTTCTTACAATTACAAGATGTCACTTAATGTATAAGTATCAAAGGGTAAAAACATTTAAAAAAATGGATTAAATTTCAGTTTTTTCGACATATTGGCTATAAGGACACAAAAAACATTGATTTTGGTGTTTACAGTCATCTAAGAACTTAAAGACGGACTTATTCTGAGAAGCTTTGCCAAAGAAAGTTTACCAAAAAAGTCAACATTAAAAAAGTTAGAGACCGAAAAAAATGTGCCTTTCTCTTACAATGGGCCACTTTGATGAAAAACTTCAAAAAAAATTTTTGTATGAAACCATGATTGTAACTCAAAAAAGTAATGATGCAGTTCGATTCGTAGGACCCAAAATAGGGGGAAACCGTCGAATTTGGTCTTGTCTTTTTTTTGACTATCACAGTGTATTTAGAGCCGGAAAAGGCTCCACTATAAACAATAAATTTTTAATAACTGATTTCTAAACAAAACAAAGATGGTTTAAATAATGTTCTGCTTTAAAAAAATCGCGTTTGAAAACCCGTTATATAACATTGAGCTCATCATAGGTGGTATTTAATGCACTTCCTACAAGAATATTTTGGAAACACCGAGGAAATTATGGAAAATTCTTAAGCAATTCCCCAGTTTGGTGCCCATATTATAATAATTCGTTTATCTTATCTATTATATTGAATGAAAACTCTTAAAAAGGTGGCAACCCTATAGAAAAAATATTTTCGATCACATTATTATTTGACTTTTTTATTGTTTTGATAGACAAATTGTAGTGTTTCATTCTCAAATCAGTTCTTTGAACTAAATAATTTTCAAACAGTTTGGCAACCTTTTAATGGTTTCAAGCAATTCAAGTATTACACCGAACAATGAACATAGAAAAGCATGCAAATTAGTACATTCTTCATTATATTCAGTTAATGTGATCGTGACGCGATTTCGTTGCGTAACGATTTTTCGTTGCACTTGGTCACTTTTATTACCGTAGTTGTAAAATTTAGAAAAATGTTTTTTAAAATGATTTCTTTAAAAAAAAATTAATTTTATATTTTAGAAATCATGTTATATTTAACAAATAATTCTTTTTAAGAATTTTTTCATGCAAAGGCTTCGAACTCCAATAATCAAGGAATGTTACAAATTGCTTGTGATTCATATTTTTTAATCCGAATTTTAATATGTAAATAAATGCCAAGGCTTGCCTTAAATCTAAGGCTTGATTAATGTAAAAAAAAAACTGCGCGTGCTACTGAATTATCAGCACGCGATTTGTTGTGGGCTGCCATATGTTTATATGCATGTAAATAAATCATACGGTATTTATAGAATGCATTGAATTTAATATATTTTTTTTGTTTGTGTTGCCAGGAGTATAAATAAAATGCAATTATCAGCAAGAGTACTCATAAATCTCACCAAGTGCTTATATAAATTAGTGTTTTGCTGAAAAAATAGCGCATAAAAAAATGCGTATATCAAAAATTTTTAATGCAAAACAAAAAAATAATAAATGAGAGTTCCTCAAATTTACATGACAACATGTATGCATGAGTATTTGCTTTGTAAAATGATAAGTATTTTATATAAGTATGTGCCAAGTACTCAACATGCTATGAATAATCAAAAGCTGAGTGTATGTGTAGATCTCCACACAGTCTACACTTGCCTTTCAGCACTCTAACGGTATAACAACATGCAATTAGCATTGTTCCTCTTGTAAATATACATACATACATACTTACATGCACTTACTTATATTGTGTTATTTTCAGCTCAAGTGTGTGGTTTATTATTTTTGCAATTATTTGAAAATTACTCGACACTCAACAAGCACGTACTTCTTTATGTAATATTTGTTTTAAAAAAATTATCAAATGCATTTGGAGTGCTCTCAGGTATGAGTATGTGGGTTTGTAATTGTTTTGTGATAAAAATAAAATTCAACTCAACTATTGTACAATATATACAAATGAGTTTTCAGAATCAGGCTAAATTTAGGCTCAATTCGACCAAACTGTTTGCTGTGTAAGCAAAGCATAAATTATTTTTGTACATTTTAACTCTATTTGGGCACTCATGTAACTCATGTAAATGTGTATTAAGAAAAAAAATAATAACAAGAAAAGAACATTTAGATACTTTCACTATTTTTAGTAATGGAAGGCCTATGTTCGGGTGTAATATTATGTAAAATCAGTTGCAAATGAAATCCAAATTGCTTATTAAATGTAATTGAATCAAATCTAATTATCATCCAAAGGACGGGAGTTACATGAAGATTTGATTTAATATGGGCCAAATACATACGTACTTCATTTCAATCTCACGCCTTAGCTGGTATATTCCGTAATAGAATTGAAAAGACGGCTGGGAACCTTAGAACTAGTAGATATGTGGATTAGGGCTCTTAAAATTATTCGATTAACCCGAAAACCGATTATTCGAATATCCGGTTTGTAACCGTTCGTACGAATATTAACCGGTTAGCACTATTCGGTTAGTCGCAATGTTCCGACTATTCGAATAGTCGTTCTACTGCGGTTATTCGAATAGTTATACTGTCACTATTCGAATAAATGAAAATTCAGTCTAAAACCAGATATATGTCCGTATTTTCCAGATATATACAATGTGCGGTATAAATCGGTTGAGAAGTGTTCGGGCAGAAGGGCACAAGCAAAACCGACCACTGACCGACCCAAAAAAACCGGTTCTTCACAGAAAACCGACTACCCACTCGTCGAAGTTTTGCCCCAAAACGCCCCAAAGCCCCACCCACCGACCGACCACACTGCCACGAGTGAGTCCCAAAAAAAACCGGTTCCAAAAAGTAACCGGTTACTGCAGTACTAGGCATATGCCGCAAAAAACCGAAAAAATTCGGCAGCAAGTGGGTAGGGGTATAGAATAGCGAACGCAAGAAACATACCACGCAGTGTTGTATCAGTCATATTTTAATTTGCATGTGAAACAACAACAGTGTTGGTATGACAGTCATAAAAAATAGCGAGTTTTTTGTTAGTTTTAATGTTTCACTTTTTTCAATAAGAATGAGAAAATTAATGAACTTGCACTATTCGAATAGTCGACAACGAACGGTTAACCGAATAGTCGAAAATGAGCGGTTAATCGAATAGTCTATGACTGACGACTATCCGAATAGTGCAAACCGAATATTATTATTCAAATAATGCCAATTCAATTCGGTTAGTCGATTAGTCGAATACCAAGAGCTCTAATGTGGATACTTTACCAAGGTCTAGGGTTATTTCATCCATTTTGGACGCTATACCGAGGCGCGTTTTGATCAAGAAAAACAATTAACTCTATTAATATATTTCACTACTTGACCGATGTATAAGTGTGATCCAAACTAAATATTATTGGATATGTGGTCACTAGGGAAAGGTCCGAACTGATTTAATTTACTCTCGGTTTAAACTAAAGTGCGCTTGAAAAATTATTTACAGCATTTTATATAGAATAAAGTCTTTATTTGTAGTATATGGGGACTGGGGAAATTTCTGGATCGATTTTACTTATTTTTGCCACCAAATTTATTTATATACTGATTATACATACGTATGATATATTATTATTAGGTCTACAACTTTGCTTCCTCCGTTTTCCAATAGATGTCTCTAGGGTCAAGCACTGGTCGATTAAATCGTTTTATATCGATCTTGGACATTTGTGTCAACATTAACCCAACAAATTCTCAACTGAAAATGTCACTTTTTGAGCCGAATTCTCGACATTTGCGGGAAATTTTGCTTTTCATTTTTAATTCCAAGAAAAGTGCGGCTGAGGCTCATCGACATTTGTAACCGGTTTTATACAAAGAAAAACTTAAATTTACAAAAAAAACGGCGAAAGCAAAGTTGTAGACCTAATATAATGCGGACATATCTTACGTATTGAGTGAAATTGAGGTATTGAGAAAGGTAAACGAGATTTAGAAAATCGTTTTAGTATGTGAATGGATATAAGTAGAAGTTTTGAACCGAATGTATCGATTTGTGGCACTTTACTATATTATTTTCAGCAAATTTTCTTGCAGGTTAACCTATATTTTCAGTATAAAGTTAGCTAAGCGATCGGAGCTTTTAGGTAGCTGAGGGCTTGAGAAGATATAATTCATTTTTAAATGAGAGCTACCATTCAACAAAGGCGTTATTTGTGCTAAGTTTTGTACCAACTATCTGATGAATCTGATGAAACTCAAAATGGTGTTCCATTGATGGTGAGCGTGGCGGTATACCGATTTCGATCATTTTAAAGCAAAACCATGACATAAAAGCACCATAAATAAAAAATAAATTTATACTACATTTAGACTAAAATAAATAATAATTGAGTCAAGATACTATACTTAATCTTATATTGAAAGCATGACATGTCTTGTGTACATACAGAAAATACTGAAAATTTTAATGAAATTCAAAACAACTTTATATGTTAAAATCATCAGGAAAATCCATCG
The DNA here is from genome assembly GCA_031772095.1 of Zeugodacus tau. Taxonomy (NCBI): domain Eukaryota; kingdom Metazoa; phylum Arthropoda; class Insecta; order Diptera; family Tephritidae; genus Zeugodacus; species Zeugodacus tau. Next base: position 64,401,353 of record CM062650.1, on the reverse strand, counting down.
AATGCCTTGGACCATCTAAAGCAAATATTAAACATTTAAAAAATTGTATTTGCATGTTTTTTTTGCATAACTGAGTATGATTTTCCACAGCCTCATACTAACACACAACTAATACCATCAGTTGAACAACACTTTGCATGTCACTTTATATCCTTTAGCTATACGCGCGCTGACAATACAACAAAATTCAATTTAATTTTGTCACCTAACACAGCTGGAGATCCATTTATGTTATATTGCATTTATTCTGTGACGCTTTGTTTTATTTATGCCAGCATTTTATACTTTTATTTTATTATTCTTGTATTCACCTTTCACATTCACGACATTTCGGGGGATATTTGAAGCGCTCAAAATACTGGCTTTATAGTACAATATAAAGAAGAATAAAACTGTCATCATACGCATACAGTTATGCTAGTTGATTGCACTCGTAAAGAAAAATGGCGCTACGATAAGGAAAAGGAAGTCCTTGTTGGCATTGCCATTAGCGACACTTTACAGTCTGGCACTCAGTTGCCAGGGTTAGAGCAATTCGCTAAGAGTTTTAAATGTGTATTGGTGAGTATATATGTATACATATGTATGTATATAAAATATAAAATATATTCCTATATCTTTGCAAAAAGATACTTACTCGCACCCAATCGTCAAATGTCAATTGACTATGACGAATATGGATGCGCGATCGCATTTCATTCGAATGAAATTTCTGGTCGAATATATATTATAAAGTACCTATATATAAATATATATTTGTATTATGCGCGTAATATCGCTTTTTTTTTTCTATGTACAAGTGCTTATATAGCTTTTAAAGTGCTGCAATAAAATTATATTATTTTCTAAAAGTGGTTGTAAACACAAGACCAAGACCATGTTAGATGTCTGCAGCTTGTTAGCACCTCTCATAAAAGCATTTTAACAGCTCAAACAAATAGCATAATAGTTGAAAGCATCTGCAATGGCATGATATCACTTAATTGTGCTCATCAATTGGATATAAAAATTTTATTTGATGAGGTCAAATGGACATGTGAACATAGAAATTGAGACGGCAGGATACTGTGCATTTGTTTCATTGTCATGACGGATTACCCTTAAAAATGCAGATTTATTGGCTTTTAAACACTAAAATTAATTAATTAAATAGTTTGAGGGTATTGCGCCTAAAAATAGGCTTCAGTGGAATAAATAAATAATTATTATTTATTATAATTGCATAATAGTCATTAACAGAATGGAAGGTGTAGAACATATTCATATTCCAAACTAAATTTCAAGCATAGGACTAAAAAAATATTATATTGTAAATATTGTAATCCAAAACCACATCAATTAAGCCACCATACATACTTTTGGTCGACTTTCAACTCGACGTAAGAAACAAATCAGAATAACTAAGAGCTCTTCAAAACATGTTCCATCATAAAAAAATTCTACTACGACCGACGTCAGAATAATGGAAAATCCTTTTAGTAAAAGTACTAAGTCATAGGAATATGAAAGATAGAGATATGAAATAAACGAGGAACTAGAAAATGTGCCGTTTCTAGATATACATAGCTTAAGGGGTTACATGTGTTTCGTGGGTTTAAAAATCGTTTTTTTGTTTTTGGCTTATTAATTTATACAACATCTCAAGAATATTATCCTAAATTTTCAAGTCAATCCGAATAATAATTTCGGAGATACAGCCTTTGGAAGGTGTGCTCTCCATATCAGGTGTTACTGTTACTCAAAACTTTAAACGCGTTTTTCTCGGAACCGTGTTTTCAAAGTCGGTTGTCAAATTTTCTCGAAAACTACTCAACCGATCTTTAATAAATTTTACACAAGTGTTCAAGATACAATTTACTCGTGCTCGAAAGAAGGATTTTTTCTTTTTTCAATTACAACTATTAAAAAAAAAAAAAACAAAATATTAAAGAAATTTGACCGAAATTCTTATTTGTTTGGAAAAATGTCTGCCAAAATTCCAATTTGTTTTGTCTTTCCTTCGTTCAAACACGAACTTGTGGTCTTACCTAATACACTTATTTTTGTTTTTTTTTTCATTTTGGATGATCCTGTCAGGAGTTATGCTAACAACGCGGACGCACCTTTATTCCGAAGGGTCACCGCAAATGACGTCACAATGGAGTAGATTTAATTTATTTTTTTTTAAATTTCAGAAATTATTCTTTAAATATGTATCTCTAAGACAGAACAAAGTTTGAATTTATTAAATAATTTTTTACATAAAAAAAATATATTAAAAATAGGCCAATTTTTACGCGTCCCAACCCATGTAACCCCTTAAGACACTATAATCTTCGTCGAAACTATCAAAACATCACAGAACTTTCATCACAGATAAATAACTTAAAGCAGATGAACTAAAAATATATAAGGAAGAAACTGTATGACCTGCTAAATAGTACAAGGATAAATATATATGAAATCGTAGACACAGTCGTGAATGTAAAACAAATTATAACCCATCTACGTGAATTAAACAATTTGAACTCTCTCTCTGATTATCCAGCCTCTGAAGCATATGAAATTGAAGTATTAAGTCTAGAACCAGTCTTTAAATATTAGCAAAATCCCAAACTACTTTTAACAAGGCATCAATGCTAACCAGTCAAGCTAAAAGCGGATATAACACTAGTTATTTGTACAATATATATATATATGTATCTATTTTCGAATAATTGTCAAACAAATCAGAAAATTTCAAGGTGACAAAAATTAATTTAATCCACACTACCCTAAAAACAAAGAAAACTAATTTCATTACAATTCATCAATCTGTAAACAAAAGTCAAGCCTACTTCATATACCTCTCCTTTCACTCTTATACTCGTACAAACTATTTCTAGCAACTTTATCTTAAAATAAAACGCTAAACAAATAGCCGTATTAGCACATTAAGATGCACGCATGTGATAAACTAATATCTTTCTTTATGCCATTACAACAACTACAAGTACAAAGACAAATTTAGGTTAATATTTTCATATTACAAATAAAAACAAAGCCATCAGTTTGTCGAAACTAAGCTTGACACTCCAAATTTTGTGTGAGACAAATGTAAACATGTAAAAAAAATATTAATAGTCCCCGCATTAGTTCTTATTACATATAACACGGGTCCGCTTAGAAGCAATAAGAGTACCAAAGCTTTGTTCAAATAGTTTATTTTCTGTTTTTTCGTTTTTTTCTATATTTTACTATTTGCTCTCATGCTCTGCTCTACACATGTTTATTTATAATTTTATTTATTTACTCTTTTATGACCCACAAATGGCCAACGCAAGCAAAATTGTAGACAAATGAGCACCAATAAATTACACGCACACTGTTCGGAGGCAATTTCTGTACGTACCTTTATATAAATAACCACTACATTACAGAGACAAATGTATAAACTCAGAGACATATGCTTGTAATTAACTCAGTCTACTGTCATTCATAATCTATAAAAAAAAGCTGAAATACAAATTTATCGCAATTCGAGTGTGATTAAGGTACATAGCGGTAGATGGTGCTGAGATCTGAAGCAGTCCAAATTTTTTTTTTAATCTTTATAAAAATCGAGGAACTAATATATAATATACCAATCAAATATATGCTTGAGTACCATGCACTCAATAGTACAAACAAGTAGTTTTGATGAGTATAGAATATTCTTGGGAACTGCAACTAGTTAGGGAATCCTTTTAAGTGTGCTGAGAAGAATAGTGCTCGAATAAAAACAAAAGTATGAAGCTGGATAATATTTTGAAACTGGCACTTGATTTAAAAATATTCGTAAGAAGCTTCAAGCTCAAAGTATTACTGGTAAGAATAACATAACCTAACCAAGTCCTTTGAATGATAGCAACTCTCATTAGTCGCCGTGCTTGTATCTCGATTGATGATTCAGCAATAATTTCTTAATATGTCATTAGCAATAATAAATAGCGGCACGTTTCTGCGATAATTGATAATAGTGGATCGACACATAATTCGAATATTTGCATGATGTTGGTGCACTCATTGACAAAATCATTTAATTTGTTGTATTCGTTGGAAGTTGTATTATTCATGCAATACTAAAATTAATGAGATGAGTCCGTTAACTCATTGTAAAAGAAGAAAAGGAATTAAGAGGTTAAAGAAGCGAGGAGCGAAAAAATTAAGTTGATGAAGTTTGGATTGATTTTGGATGTGCTGAAGTAATCGTAAATGACTGATTTCATTCAATCAGTTAAATGGGTCCAATATTTTTCGATGTATATAATTTTTATTTTTTCGAAGATCTAACTTAAATCCCTTCAAAGTTTTATACGCCATTAAATTAGGAAGAAAATTTAGATTTTATGCGTGTTTTGGATTTTCTGTCCCGCAAGTAATACTTTATTTTATTCCTTTTTTCGAACTTCGAATCCAAATATCTCGATCATGGAGGCAAATTTTGAAAATCGGAGACTACACTATTTCAGTATATGTGACCTGGTCTACGGAAAGGGGGCTTAAGTGTCAAAAAATCAATTTTCACTTTTTAGTTGATTCGGATGGAAGATGAGATGCTTTTTTTTTAACAGCTGTTTCCCAGAAAACTAGTTTTCGCACGTTAGCTCCCTTTTCGTAGACCAGGTCAAATATTATGACTCAAACTCCCGGAAAAAAAAGTTTGGGCCAATACTCAGAAAAAAAGTCGATTTTGCCGTATAGCGATATAAGGCCCTAAAGTGGATTCAAATTCGACTAGGAATTAAGTACTTTTCTAAAGAAGACTTTGTTTCTGAAGAATTACTAGAAACAAAAATGGACAAAAATGCTTTAATTCACTGGGAAAGAATCGCAAGAATCGAAAAATCTGTAAATTTATTTATTTTATATTCAATTACATACTGTGACCAACGATTTTGTTGTAATAAAATTATGAAACTTATAACTGACTATATATTACAAATAAAAATATATTTCAGTAAAATATTCTTTCCTACGAAAAATACTTATCTAAATTGCGCTCATTCGCTTGCGCTTTCTTTTATGCGTTGTATTTATGAGTGCACATTACTCATACGCAGCGTAGCACCTGCACAACTTGACCTACTGCATCCCGCTGCTATGTCAGCTGACGCGATAAGGCATGCATTCCATTTCATTTGCAAGCAATTTAAGCATTTTCGCATATTTCTGCAAAGGTATAATTACCACCTCACACACAAACACGCTTATAAACAAAAGCATACAATTTATTAATGTTGGTCATTAAATATTAAATATCACTTTAACTCATAAGCGACAAGTATGTACTGCGCGGAACTATTTTAAGTGTGTGTCTCTGTGTGTGTGTGTGTAAGTGCGCACTACATTATCCGCTGCATTATCTAGCATAATAAACACGGTTAATTGTCATGCATTGCATTTACGAGTAAGTATTTTGTTGTTGACTTGCAATTGCAATTTCGCATGCAATAAAAAACTTATCTCCCATGACATTAACACAATAAGCGCACGTAGAGGAAGTGGAATATTTAAATTTTCATTTGGTTGAGTGGAGCGTGTGTGGGTTGAAAAATGCCTGAGCTGCACATTCCACGACGCCAGCGCACGTTTACACTTTTGAATTGTGTAAGAATGTGGCGAAATGGTATGCATGGAGTAATCGTGTAGCGAGCATTTTTTCCGCATTTAGTTTTCAAAGTAATCTTAAATATATATATATAAAGACTGATAAGAAAATTTTATTCTGCAAAGTCAAATAATTATTGACAATATTTACTTGCTTCTTCTTCTTCTTGACTGGCGTAGACACCGCTTACGCGGTTATAGCCGAGTCCAAAACAGCGCGCCACGCATCTCCCCTTTTGGCAGTTTGGCGCCAATTGGTAATATCAAGTGAAGACAGGTCCTTCTCCACCTGGTCCTCCCATCGGAGTGGAGGTCTCCCTTGCTTATGTTATAAAAATACAAACAAAATTCTTAAATTTTGGTGCTCACTGAAAATTTTGAAACAAGTTGGGACTTATTTATTTGGAGATGATATGAAATTTAATACAATAAGGATATTAAAATATATCGTATTCAAGCTGATTTAAAAAAAAAAAATTTTTAAGTGGTTGCCAATTGTACTCATGGAAACAGCTTGTCAGACTAATTTAAAAATTATTTTGTCAACGACAAATAAAAACAGGTAAATTTTATAAAAGTAATTCATGAGTGGTTGCCACCAGATTTTTATTTTAAAATAAAAAAGAATATTAAAAATCTAATTTATTGAAGTATTATCATATCAACGAAAAATAATAAACAATAAAAATATTAAAATAAAATTCACTGAAAAATATGAAGTGGTTGCCACCTGATTTTTATTTTATAAATAAAGAAATGAATAATAAAAAGTACACAATTTGTAACAAAATAAGGTAATAATATCTTTTTCAATATTAAATTAAAATAATTGTATGATGTTGCCACCTGATTTGAAATATGAAAAATAAAACCAATAAATATGAAAATTTAATACAACAAGGAATGATATTCAAATAAATTTTAGTTTTCAAAATATTAGTATGGCGTTGCCACCTGACAATATCAGAATAATTTATATTATGAACTTTTACTAAACAATTTCTTTACTGAGATTGCTGTAAAAACTATAAAAATTCGAATTTATGTCAACATTTAAAAAAAGGTTGCCACTTTTTATTGAAAGGTGAAAATATTAGATCTACAACTATGCTTCCGCCGTTTTTTTGTAAATTAAAGGCTTTTTTTCACTTAGGACAGCCTCAACGTACGTATCCGAAAGCATTCGATGAGCCTCAGCCGTACTGTTTTTTTAAATAAAAAAAGAAAAGCAAAATTTTCCGCAAATGTCGAGAATTCGGCTCAAAAATTGACATTTTCAGTTGAGAATAAGTTTGGGATGCAAACAGATCTTCGATTAGATTAACCATTAATTTTGTATGGTTAATGTTGACACAAATGTCCAAGATCGATATAAAACGATTTAATCGATTTAATCGACCAGCGCTTGACCGTAGAGACACCTATTGGAAAACGGCGGAAGCAAAGTTGTAGACCAATATATTTTACCCAAATATTAAAAAAAAAATATTTTTTCGAAATACGAATTTAATGCTAGTTAAGCTATGCATTGCTCCGAAAATATAATTTCAAGGTGTTGCCATCTTAAATGAAATATTTAAAATAATAATAATTTTATGAATATTTTTTTGTTTTTCTTTTTTCATTTTGATGATTGAATTGGCGGTTGAAAAAACTAAATTAAAGACACATATGCGACTATAATACATACAACTGCAAAAACTTAGAAAAAGTTTTCTGAAGCGATAAATGCAAGAAGTAGAAAAACAAGCAGGAAAGAAACCTCGAGGTGACAACGTGCATATATTGATCCACAAAACTAACAAAAACTTTTCAATCACATTTACAGTTAATATTTATAAGAGTACGGCAACAAAGTTGTGTCCTCTTTCTTTTGACATACACACTTGAATTGCGGTTGTCTTATAATCTAATGTCTAGCAAATACTCACCATGCTGCCATAAATTAATCAACGAAGATAAACAAAAACTTTCAGTCTTTAGACCACCTGTTGACCCTTTTCAAGTAAGAAGTTTGCCACAAATACACGCTTAAGCTTAAGTGGCTGTGCCTAGAGCTTAACCTCTACTCTATATGGCTGTGGGACATAAACATAAAAACTATAGACAACAACCTTCATGCCACCGGTCATATTGACAGTTAACCTTGAATATTTTATAGCATTTTCTATATAAGTCTGTGTATATATATGTATATAATGGCTTTGCTTTCATAAACTTCATGTGCTGGATAAATAAATCCTAAGCAAACTCAATTCTACGTTGCTTGCAAATAATTAATTAATATTGACAGCTTCAACATTAATCTTTAGCTGGTGATTTGATGTGTCTCTCAAATAACGGTAATGAAATATGATAAGCTTCGGCGCATATATACATGTGTCCCTGTGTGACTAGTTAGTTTAATAGTCTCGTCATTTGTTGGTGTATTTTAACATAATTACTTTAGCTTTTCATGCTAAATACTAGTTAGTTTACTCATTACAGAGATACATAGATACATATGTACATTGAATGGCTCATACATATATAATATTTAATGAATATGATATGTTAATTCAATCATTTGAGCGAGAAATTCCCTGCTCATTTACTGCTTCCCACACAAATATATGCATGTACCTACTTATATACTGAAGTACATATATATACATGTATATAATCCCTTATGTGTATACTTATCTACCTATTCAAACAGTTCAAAGTTCATTGTTGCTATTTAATTAACCGCTACATTTCTATTTTATCCGTTCGTTTTGTCGCATTTCATTGCTTGTTGTTATTGCTTTTCGGTTTCTGCTTGTTTTTTCTTGTTTTTGTTATTTTTTTTTTGCTGTTGCTTCGACTTTTTTTTGTTCTACTGCCACTAAACTAATTAACTAATTTGCCCACACACCTTTACCGCGGCACGAACGCAAACAATCCTGAACCTGAACGTGAACTTGACTTACATAGTGCTGTAGTAGCCGCGTGGACATGTAAATGGTTGGCATTTCAAGGTAAGGTGAGCGCTTGTTAGCTTATTTATTACACGTTTTATGCGTAAATTAATATAATATACGAGTATTTTAGTGAGCGTTAAATAAACATAACTGCTGTGGTGCACAGGTACATATAAGTTGGGAAATTACCAATGTGGTTTTACGTACAAATTTAACTACAGTGATGAGTAGAATTTTGGCACTCAAATATTTATTTACAGTTGTGTGCAAAATTATGGCGTCAAAATTTTTTTTACAGTGTTGAGAAAAATTTTAGCACCAACATTTTTTTTACAGTGGTGAGAAAAAAATTGCAATAAAATATTTTGAATAAAAAATTTCGAAAATATATGTACAAAAAATGTAGATATGATATTTTGCTCATGCATGCCTGTATAGTTTAAAAATTAACAATGCATTTTTGTATTTGCTTACAGTAGTGAGCAGTATTTTTGCACTGAAGTACTTGGCGGTGAGAAAAATTTCAACAATCAAATATTTGTTCACAGTAGTGAGAAAAATTTTAGCACTAAAAATTTGTTTACTGTTTACTTTAAAAATGTTAGTGCGCAAGTACTTTTTTACAGTGGTAAGCAAAAATTTAGTATTAAATTTTTTTACAGTGGTGTGAAAAAAAATTTCAATAAAAATTGTAAAGCAAAAAATTTTGAATATTTAAAAATATATATTTATGTACGTCAATATCCTTATTATTTCCTCACACTTCGAACGGGGAAAAATCTGTATCATAATTATGATTTGGCATTTATACATATTTATAAACATGCTGCGTTATTTTTAAGCACAAAATATTTTAATTTTTTCCTGCACCTTTATACACCTTTGTTTATTCAGCAAATTACAGACAATTGAAATTTCGTTTAATCAATGCATAATCAACTGCACACAAGCAAATCATTTGAGTAAATATTGTCTGCTAAGCCACTGAGTTGCAAACACCCAACAAGTGCCATCACGAAAAGAAGATTGTTTATCAATTGTTCAATTGTTTTCCAGTTCTTTGTTAACAAAAAATGCGCACTCAAATTTCAGCAACAACAAAGTGTAAATAATAAATTAAGTGCCAAGCTGCTGATCACGCATAAATTTGTGAATATTTTTTTCGGATTTTCTACGCACGTGCGCAAATGTGCATATATTAAAGGGCCTGCCATAGTAAAAATATAATTCTTTCTAACAATTTGCAGAGTTCAAGAACCCGCAACACCTGTAAACAAATATAAAATGCATACATTTTGTGTACAAACACATATTTGAGGCGAGCTATAATCCATATTTATCAGGTTCAGCTCACACACTTTGCGCACAAACATTTGTTTTTGTATATAAGCTGCCCTACGATCTGCTGTTTTTGTGATTTGTTATGCGACACATTTTCTCACACACAGAAAAACAGCATCACAGAAAAATATAAAAAATCACACACACACATATATGTCTGTCAATACTGTGCATAAGTGTGTATGCCACATAGCTACATGTGCGCATAGATTTATACGTGCAGGCGTTTCGAAATTATAAATGGCTAACGAACCTGCACATTATTCATTTTATATTAATATGCGCATATTTTTCAACATCATACATATATACATATATGTCACTTTGTGGATATGCAGAAAGAAAGCCTGTAGCGAGATGTGAATATGGTGCTACAGTGCGTATGAGTGATTTTTTTTTCATACGAAGCAGACACATGTGCATATTTTATATTATAATAAAGTATATTATAAATAACTATAAGACTAAGTGTAAATTCAAGTAGTACAGGAAATTGTAAAGATTTCAGGAAGCTGTTTTAAAAATAATTTGGGCCGCACAAAATGAAATCCCAAACCCAAAATGCTTATAATACTTTCATAGAACATTATATATATTCATAGAATTCTTACTTGACTTAATTAAGTTTCGAGCATGAAAATATTAAAAAGCAGACTTGTTATCTTCATTATTACTAATTTTAATATTAAACAAGTAAGGAAGGGCTAAGTTCGGGTGTAACCGAACATTTTATACTCTCGCAATTTATATATTTAACTTTATTTATATTATATAATATACAATTTGACCCACATATTCGTCATATATATTGTATAAAGTCCATTGAAAGTTGGAAACCATAATATTAGGTTAGAAGCACCGAGGTCCTCGTGTTCGATATATGGGGCCTTAAAAACCTATGGTCCGATTTCGGTGATTTTTAGAATGGGGCTGCCACACTATAAACGTAGTATTTGTGCAAAGTTCTGCATCGATATCTTTACTAGTGCTTACTTTATATATTGTAAAGTAAACGATTCAGATCGTCATAAAATTCTGGTATATAGGAAGTAGGCGTGGTTGTGAAGCGATTTGGCCTATTTTCACAACATATCATTGGGATGTAAAGGAACTATTACAAACCAAGTTTCATTGAAATCGGTCGAGTAGTTCCTGAGATATGGTTTTTGACCCATAAGTGGGCGATGCCACGCCCATTTTCAATTTTGTAAAAAAATCTGAGTGCAGCTTCCATCTGCCATTTCTTATGTGAAATTTAGTGGTTCTGGCGTTTTTCTTTAATGAGTTAACCCACTTTTAGTAATTTTCAACCTAACTTTTGTATGGGAGGTGGGCGTAGTTATGATCCGATTTCTTTCATTTTTGGACTGCATTAGGAAGTGGCTAAAAAACACGACTGCAGAAAGTTTGGTTTATATAGCTCAATTGGTTTGCGAGATATGTACAAAAAACTTAGTAGGGGGCGGGGCCACGCCCACTTCCCCAAAAAAATTACATCCAAATATGCCCCTTCATAGTGCGATCCCTTATACCAAATTTTATTTCCATAGCTTTATTTATGGCTTAGTTATGGCACTTTATGTGTTTTCGGTTTTCGCCATTTTGTGGGCGTGGCAGTGGTCCGATTTTGCTCATTTTCATTTTTTTCACCTTCCTATGGTGCCAAGAAATAAGTGTGCCAAGTTTCATCAAGATATCTTAATTTTTACTCAAGTTACAGCTTGCACAGACGGACGGACGGACGGACGGACGGACGGACAGACAGACATTCGGATTTGAACTCCACTCTTCACCCTGATCACTTTGGTATATATAACCCTATATCTAACTCGTTTAGTTTTGGGTGTTACAAACAACCGTTATGTGAACAAAACTATAATACTCTCTTTAGCAACATTTGTTGCGAGAGTATAAAAACAAAAAGCATTTCAAATTTTTAGTGAGTGAGTAAAATGTTACTCATACGCCCTGTACACCCAATTATAGTATTTGCACTAAAACGGCTAATTTAATTTTAACAAATGGATCGAAAATTATAAAAATAGCAAATATTAATTAATTTGTTAATCAAGCTAAATATATTAGACAATATTAATGCCACTACTATTCCCTTGAACCCATAGAAACCCACGCATTTCCACATATAACTTGTTTTTGCTATATTTAATATGTAAAAATATAAAAAAAATGATCCCCCTGGGCACTACAAAACCAGCTATTAACTAACAAACAAACTAACTTGCACTAGCTAACACACATATACACTTATATTACACCCATAGCTAGCTATCAGCTAACCAACTACAGCAGTGAACAAAAGACCGTCCATTCAGGTCGGGGTCATTTCTGTATGCAAACGCAACAACAATATAAACTACACAACAATAGTGTCTACACATTTTTCCACTATTCTATTATTTTCTGTTTATTACCTTTAGTGCCAGTCTTAACGCCTTACTTTTCACGCTTTTCACATTTGTACTGTGGCATTTAATGGCGCTGCTGCAAATTAGTGAAATGCATCAACAAGTTTGTGTTGACCTTTTAATTGCCGCAATTATAATAATTGCGGACTCATACAAATTGCCATTCGAACAAAAATGTGTTATACGCATACAGCGGAAGTGAAAGTATTAAAGCATTTCCTGATCAAAAGGGTTGATTGTGGCAGAATGGGTTGGGAAAGTCGGTCGATCCATCCATATGGTCTTGCTAAAGGAATTATATACAAAAGTTGTGAACTGTTATTTAATGGTTATTAAATGTATACACGAAGCTACTCAATAGTAGAGTATAACATTTCGGAACTTTTATCACGAAAATATTTTGATCAGACTTTCCGAAGACTATAACTCTATTTTTTCCTTCAGCTAGAAATTCCCAGATCGATGATCTTTGGGTTAACTCAACCAGCAGACACTTTTTCAGACGACTTAACGAACAATAGGCGCAATAAAAATATGTCAAAGAAAAGCAAAATGTCAGATAGGGTTTCAGGACAAAAATTCGCTCTAAGTAACGAAAATCTGGACTAATATTTACTCAAAACCCCAATTATTTTTTCGATGTGTTTACTAAGTAACTAAAATGGTAAAATATGTTTAAAAATTCGATAAATAAATAATTTAATTAAACAACTTTTAACAGAGTTACCACCTATTAGAAAACAGAAAACATTAAAAATATTGAAAAATGTGCACCTCTAGGCAAGTTTTTGATAATTTTTTTTTTAATATTTTGCTTAATTTTTAAAAAAGTTGCCACCTATTGAGAAAAAAATCAGCAGAAATCGTAAAAAAATTACAAAATATATTATATTAAAGGAGGCACTACTTTATGCGAATTGTGCTGGGAAATTGTTTGAAATTTATTTAAGGGTTGCCACCTATCGTAAAAAATTAAAGCTAAGAAAAATATTACCAACATTGCATAAAATTATCTTACAGAAAGTATGTAAAATATGGAGTTGGTATGGAGTTGCCACCTATAAAATAAACTAAAATTAAAAAAAAAATTTTTTTTATTTTTAAAGTGTTTATTCAAAATCATGATTTTTTTTAAATTTCAACCTTATTTTTTATACTTTTATATTTTTATTTATTATTTCAAATGCTTATTATTGCCCAGTTTACTCTCAGCATGTCACTACACGCTTGACTTGCGGCTGACATATCAAATTAAATCAACGAAAACAAATTTCCGTGTTCAAACACTAATATTGTCACTACATTGAGCTCACACCGACGCTAGACTGTAGTTACCATATACAAACACACACACAAATGCACACCGCAAGCTATTACACGGATCTTCTCGCCCATTTGAGCATCCGTTAAGCAGCGTATGGCTTCATTAATGCGTTTCCACACACAGACATACATATATACAAATTAGATATGTGTGTCTATGTGTGTAATTTGAGTAGCCAGCGCAAATGAGCGACCAGCCATCATGGACCGTATTTGTAGGTAATGACGATGATAGCTTAGGTATTAACGCCGGCGGCGGCGCCGGCAGCGACGCTTTGCCCACCGGATTAATCACACAGCGCAAAACATCCGTCGGCTTAGATCCTAATTTGCTGCTTGTGTTGCGAGAGAGATGTGAGCATTTAATGACTAATTAATTTGATACACTGAACGAATGGTTATGCGCTACAAAGTTGAATTGTTCGCAGTTTGTTGTGATGTTGCTGTGAATATGCGTTCGCTTATAAATTTTATTAATTGCCACTGTTTGGGTAATTACTTGTCGGTGTAGTCTATTTTGCGGTTCGCTGCAGGCGAATTTAATTTTAATGTGAATTTCTTTAGGGTTTTTTCCGGTGGATTAATGAGAGGGAGGATGGAGAATTTATTTTTAGAGCTAATATGCTGAAAATAGATCTGTCAACGGATATATATAGATAGTCGTTTTTTTTATAAAATTGAGGATACAAATTCATGATTTCTATCGGTTTACAATTTAAATTATTCTTTGAATTTAATATGAATGGTTATAAAAACAAACAACAAGGTAGGGATAAGTTCGGGTGCAACCGAACATTTTATACTCTCGCAATTTATTTATTTATTTTTATTAAGATAACACACAATTTGTCTCATATATTCGGCATTTACCGTTATTTTCGGTAAAAAGTTATTCATTGTCACTGTGGTCTTCATGTTCGATATCTGAGGCCTTGAAAAGTTATAGCCTAATTGCGAAAATTTATAAATGAGCGATGTCATTCTTCAATATATTATATATAGCATTGAATAAGTTAACGAATCAGATGGTATCAAAAATTCTTTTATATGGTAAGTAAGATTGGTTGTTAGCTGAGTTCGCCCATTTCCAAGCTGTAATAAAATTTCAAGAAAACATTATTTACAAAAAAAATACTGGATACGGTTTTGACCACAAAATGGACGACGCCACGCCCATTTTCGATATTTTAGACCTATCTGAATGAAGCCCGTTTATAACATGTGTATTTTCTTTATAATTTAGGAACACTGAAGCGTGACTGAAGAATTTTCTTATATTTTCTTTTTATATAGGGTTTAGTCATGGTTATTATCACCTCTCAATTGGTCAATTTCACCTCTTTCGTAACATTTATGTATATATTAGGTCTACAGCTTTGCTTCCGATAGATGTCTCTACGATCAAGCACTGGTCGATTAAATCGTCTTATATCGATCTTGGACATTTGTGTCAACATTAACCCAACAATATATTTGTAGAGATCTGTTTGCATCCCAAACTTATTCTCAACTGAAAATGTCACTTTTTGAGCCGAATTCTCGACATTTGCGGAAAATTTTGATTTTTTTTTTAATTCCAAGAAATGTGCGGCTGAGGCTCATCGACATTTGTAACCGTTTTTATACAAAAAAAGCCTTAAATTTACAAAAAAAACGGCGGAAGCAAAGTTGTAGCCCTAATCCAAAAAAACGGATTAGTGGGGGAGTCATTCCCTCCTTGTACTGATTCTCTGTATCGAATTTTTTATCTTAAGGGGTTATATACAGTTAGACGGCCGAAAAAAAGTGAATTTTCCAGAATTTTTTCTGAGAAAACTTTTGAATTTATTGATCCAAAAATTTATACACATATTATGGTATCTTTTAACTGTATTTTAAGACTTAGTACTAGTAAAAATATTTAAATATTATTAAAAGAGCTACAGCTGATCTCCAGGAGTTCCTCTCAAAAAAGACGTTTTGCGGTGACCACTATATCTCGGAACTGGATCATCCGAAATTAAAAAACCAAACAGATTTCGTTAAAATAATGTTAAATCTAGTAATTAATCGAAGGAATAAGCAAAATAAATTTTTTTGACAAAATGGCGGTTTCTCAAAAAAAAATCGATTCTTCACCGAAATTTCGGCCTTAAATTGTTTATAAAAAAAAACTATTTATCGGAGAGAAAAAATCTTCGATCAATTACTAAAAAATATATTTAAGAAGGTCGTGTTAAAATTTGAGGCTAATCGGTCTAGCCGTTTTCGAGTAATGTTGGTCACCGACTTTGAAAACACCATTTTGAGAAAAACGCGTTTAAAGTTTGGACCTTGTACTTCCAAGCACTCTGAAACGCCTTTTCAAATTTTTCATTTGCTTGTAACTTTGAAAATATTCACCGGAACGATATGAAATTTTCTGTGTGTGTTCTTAAATATATGTACATTAAGAAAATGAAATAAAAAAATCGATTTTTTGAAAATTCTAACTGTATATAACCCCTTAAGTTTTAGTTATATTTTTTATTGTTCGTTTACATTTATGTATATACATTTTGTTGGTGTGGCAATAGTCTGGTTTTACCAATATAAAAAACCAACCGTCTTAGAAAACCAAGAATCATGTTTCATTAAGAAATCTTATATACAAGAAATAAATAGATACATAAATACTGAATGAAGAGGCCCCTGACCGCCAGCGGCCCATATACATGTGAGTGAGTTCGAAACCACAATCGAATACTCTAATATTTAAACTAAAAAGATCAAACAATTTACAAAAAAAAACATTTGTGTTTTATAAAAATTCCCTTGAAACCTCAAACCACAAAACACCACAGTCCATTCACACTTCAAAGCCTCCAATGCGTAAAGAACTAACCCTTGCTAACAGAAACTACATAACATTTCACTTATTTAAATTCAACCACAAAAGCAGCACACATTGCGCACAAATACCAAACAATGTTTTCCAATTAAAAGTGCTCAGCAACAAATAACCTTTGCATTGAGACCTTCAGCAGCAAACAATGTAAATACATTTCTATATAAATATGTGTGTATGGGCGTATGTGTGTGTATGGAGTAAATCTACACCGCAACGCCCGCAAATGTGTTTGTGCAGTTGAACGCACCCAAATAACAGTAAACAAAGCGCTGCTGCGAGAGCTGTAATAAGACTACAAAACCAACAACAACAACAAACAACATGCAGTGCCTAAGTAGGCAAACAAATAATAGAAAAGTTGCGCCACTTGGCATACTTTTAGGCGGCGCAGCGCACCACTAGCGCAAACAAATAAACACTGCACCACTACATACATACTATGGTGAATTACAACAAACATGTGTGGCACACACACACACACACACTTTGAATCCGCACTTTGTCGTCGGTTCAAAAAAAGTTCAAGGATGCCATGTGAATTAGTTGCTGACAAACTATGCCTGCTGTGCACTGTACGAGTACACTGCAATCAAGGCAACAAGTTCAACAGCGCACTCCAAGCAACAACTACATATGTGTAACTATATTTTTGTCTGTGACTGTATGTGTGCGCGTGTGCGTGTGGCAATCAACGCGTTGAGTGAAACTAACGAATTTTGTCATTAAACCAAATGCTCAGCTCCACACACACTTTGGGCTGGCTGACAGTCGATGCGCCAGCTGTTGACGATGCTGCTGACACTGATGATGGCATTCCGAGCTTGTTGCCACACTGAGTTACCACATTGTATGGCATGCTTGTAAATGTTGCAAGCACATACCTTCGGCGCACTGCAGTTGTTGTTGTTGCTAGTTGTGTGCGTTCTAAACTATATCTATCACTATATCTTTTGTTTGAACACACACAACTCGAGTGAAACACCGCAACCAACAACACAAACCGCACACCAACACACACTTGCAACACACTCATGGAAGCACTTGCTTTGTGTGTTAGCTGCCATAAACTTTTCAAATCTGTGCTGCTGTGTCAACGCAGGTGAGCAAAAGTTTTGTCTTTGCTAATTACGATTGACCGCCTCTAATGTAAACATAAATTGCCTGGCAGCTTTTGTTTTGAGCAAAAATATTTTTTTGATTGTTTCTTTTTTACTTTGTGGAGAGTGTAGTAGTTGAAAGAGAAATTAATGAAATTATGCAAAACAAAAAATAATCATGAATATTCAAACTTTATTAAAGCTTTTTGCATTCGAGTTAGCTTTTTAGTGATGTTGACTAGCTTTCATGAAAATGTTTTATTTTAGTTTAAGTTGAGGTCACACTGAACTTGAATTCTGATATTTTGAAAGAATTATTAACATTAAATAGATTTAATTATAGCCTGGTAATCTGCAAAAAGTGGGCGTGGCCCATTCCCTTAAAATTCCCACATACCTCGTGAACTACTAAAGCTAATAGCAACCAAATTTAGTGCAACAATTGTTTAAGGCAGCAGTCTGCTTTAGAAGCCGAAAAAAAACGTTTTTTTAGCAATTTTTTTGGAAAGGGAAGGAAATGATTGCGGTAAACGGAATTTTAAAACTATAGTGTACTATATTTAAGGCTTAAAAAACAATATTTATTATTAAAAAAAATTGAAATTTCTTCAGAGTTGTAAGTATTTTTCTGGAGCGCCTGGAGTCTGCACTTGTAAAACGGTGCCGGTGATGGAGGTCGTGCGATGCATCTGAAACAGTCGAACCAATTTTTTTTTTTAATTTTTGTAAGTTTCTTTTCTTTATGAACTAAAAAAATACCGAAGTAGTTATAAAATTCCAAATTTTTTCGAAGTTTGAAAAAAAATTCACTTTAAGTTGCAAAACAAATAGTTTAAGTAATAATAAATAATGTCCAACTTTTTTAGTTCAAATAGAAGATAATTTAATACTGAAGCTAGATCACTTTGGTTTTTTCGATCGGACATATATTCTTTTTGCTATCGCCGGCACCGTTTTCTAACACTTGTGAAAATGAAAACTCGAGAAAACGCGCTTTAAAGTCTGCCTGAGCATTCGCACCTGCTCGACGCTCGGCCACTAAAACTGCTCTAGCTTCGAAAATATGTTGAATTGGCCTCTGAAATTTTAAAGACATATTCTTGGATTTGGAAGAAATTTAAAATAAAACAAAAAAAATCGATTTTTTGAAGCCTGTAAGGCAGACTACTTCCTTAATATAATACGACATATGTCAAATCGGGTCATAATCACGCCCACTGCCTATACAAATGTTATATTAAAATTAGTAAAAGTGGAGGAGTCAAGGCATTAAATGTGACCACAAAGTAAAAACCTTTTTTCTAGCAGTGTCTTGATCTTGTCTTCTCATGTCAAGATCTATCGAATAAAAAATATTGTCCCCAGATACCGCTGTAGATAATGAATATGGGAACATTTGAACCAAAAATATCTACAAATCTCTTATAAAATTTAAGGAACATATTTTCTTGATGAGAAAAATTGGTAAAATCAGTTCAGTACTTCCACTAACCTCAAATTTTTTTGGATATACCTATCAGATAATTTCAATTTTCAACCAAATTTTCAACGTTGTGCCGTAGTATGTCTCTTCATTATGAAATGACAAACCAAACTGCGTATAGGTCAAACAACAGCTGTCAAAAAGAATGCGTAGAAAAATATTGCCTCATTAAAAACCAAAATCGTCTAAAAAACACTCGTTATGAATCCATAACATTCTAGAAAATATTTATCAGATAACTTCAAAAGGCACATCATGTATAGCCGGGCAGAGTTGGTTGAACATCTGGTAAAGGTCTCAACCAATCTCAAATGAGCTTTAAATCATGACTTATAGGTATCTAGTAGAGAAGAGTAAAGTATTGTTCTAACAATTTGCATTATGAAACAAGATTTACCTATCAATGAGCTGATAGTGTGCTAGAAAATAACCTAACCTAACCTAACAAGCAACATAACCTCAACTTCAGAGACTTATTTCATATAATCTAATCAAAGTTGAAGACAAATATCAACAAATACTTTCAATATTTATAGTTTATTCATAACTATTTCATATTCTTAAGTAAATAACTGCTTAAGTTGACTTCGGAGAAAATGAAATAGCTTGACTTTGGACATTGATAGACATTTTTTTTTATACTACACCATTTTGCCAGCATCCATACCAAGCTTCTTAACACCTTTGCTTTGCACTTTCTATAAATATCTTAAGCACACTTTACTCCAGCAGCTTACTGCAGCCATTTTCAGCTAGAGATAATAACCACTTAACGACGTAGCACCACTCTCACGCCAGTATAGGTGTTACAAGTACCAAATAAATCATGTAATCGCATTTGATAGTAACAACAACACATACAACTACAAGTACATACATGCATAGCTACTTGAAGACATATACCTGGATATATCTCTATGTTATGCCAGTTGCTGCATGGAAATATGCGATTCTTTGTACAGAAACGATACAAGTCACTTCTTTTCATATCGATATCCTCTTCTACTCATTCATTTATTTATTTATATTTTCTCTTCCTGCTCATTACAAAAATATAAAAATAGCACTCCAGTACAACAACAACACCAACAACTTAGCATACTTGTTAAAGCTGCAACATAAGTTCACACACTGCTTATAGCCACTTGAATGATAATCGATAAACTTTTTCAAAGTAGAAAAAAAAAACAAAAAGCACAACAACAAGATCGGAAGCTGAAGCGGAATGCCAGTAAATGATGGAATGTAATTGTATAAGTGATTGGAATTTAACAGCGAGTAATCTACACACTTGCAATGAGTCGAGGTGTTGGGCGCAGCTGTGGGAGCTAAGCGCTAAATTGTGCGGGCGGGGCCAGAGACCTACATATATAAGTACATATACACATGTGGTATTTTATTGAAAGCGAATTATTTTCTTATAAAGCTCGTTGTTGTAAAGTCAGCCAGTCATCCACAAACAAGTGCTCCTATAGGTATATATATACAAATTTATGTCTGTGTGTATTATTGCTCGTCTAAAGCCACTTGTAGCGACGGTGATGAATGAGCGCTTAACGCAACGAAGCCTAATAGCGGATATATCATTGTGATTTGATTGGAAAACTTTTTTTACACGTACACAACTACAATATACACATACATATGTACATTCATATAGGTTTGTATGGAAATGTAGGAAGTAAATGTAGAATAAAACGAAAAGTTATTGTGCAACATCAATTCCACAACTCGAAATGTACGAAAGGTAGGACGTATAAATGCTGGCTGAAATAGACGAAGAATGCAAGAAATATTGCGTAAGGTAATCATGCAAATTCTGCAGACAAAATGGCCGCTTGTGTCGAAAAAATGTTTTCTTTTTTTCTCTGGCATGTTGAGCGATTTAACTTTATTACTCAAGGGCGCTGTCCGAACATGAAATGCTACAAGCATATAAGAAATAATGAAAATAAATTTGGAAGCTTTGGAGTTTACAAGGGTTTGAAAGAGTAGCTTAAAAGATTTTTTTTTTTTTACAATTTTTTATTTGTTTGCGTAGCACAGTGAGACAGCCCAATAGTAACCGCGGCAAAAAATTGTTTTTGACGTGTCGTCCAATTTGTATGAAATTTTCACAGTATATTATCAGATATATGAGTAACAATTCCCTGAAATTTCAGCCTCATAACTTCATTACTTTTTGGTCTAGAGCAAGTCAAAGTTGAGGTATTCCAACGCGCTTGAAATATGTTAGTTCAATATGTAATAATCAAAAGCTTATTAAAATAAAAATACATAATAAATGTAACTTTAAAGTATTTTTATACTCTCGCAACAACAAAGTTGCTAGAGAGTATTATAGTTTTGTTCACATAACGGTTGTTTGTAACACCCAAAACTAAACGAGTTAGATATAGAGTCATATATACCAAAGTGATCAGGGTGACGAGTAGATTTGAAATCCGGATGTCTGTCCGTCCATCCGTCTGTCCGTCTGTCCGTCTGTGCAAGCTGTAACTTGAGTAAAAATTAAGATATCTTGATGAAACTTGGCACACTTATTTCTTGGCACCATAGGAAGGTTGCTTTCGAAAATGAGCAAAATCGGACCACTGCCACGCCCACAAAATGGCGAAAACCGAAAACACATAAAGTGCCATAACTAAGCCATAAATAAAGTTATGAAAATTAAATTTGAAACATAGGATCCCATTAAGGAGGGGCACATTTGGATGTAATTTTTTTGGGGAGGTGGGCGTGGCCCGGCCCCCTACTAAGTTTTTTGTACATATCTCGCAAACCAATAGAGCTATATAAACCAAACTTTCTGGAGTCGTTTTTTTTAGCCACTTCCCAATACAGTTCAAAAATGAAAGAAATCGGATCATAACCACGCCCACCTCCCATACAAAAGTTAGGTTGAAAATTACAAAAAGTGGGTTAACTCACTAACGAAAAACGTCAGAAACACTAAATTTCACATAAGAAATGGCAGATGAAAGCTGCACTCAGATTTTTTTACAAAATGGAAAATGGGCGTGGCGTCGCCCACTTATGGGTCAAAAACCATATCTCAGGAACTACTCGACCGATTTCAATGAAACTTGGTTTGTAATAGTTTCCTTACATCCCAAAGATATATTGTGAAAATAGGCCAAATCGCTTCACAACCACGCCTACTTCCTATATACCAGAACTTTGAAGGCGATCTGAATCGTTTACTTTACAATATATAAAGTAAGCACTAGTGAAGATATCGGTGCAGAACTTTGCACAAATACTAAGTCTATAGTATGGCAGCCCCATTCTAAAAATCGCCGAAGTCGGACCATAGGTTTTCAAGGACCCATATATCGAACATGAGGACCTCGGTGCTTCTAACCTAATATTATGGTTTCCAACTTTCAATGGACTTTATACAATATATATGACGAATATGTAGGTCAAATTGTGTATTATATAATATAAATAAAGTTAAATAAATAATCTGCGAGAGTATAAAATGTTCGGTTACACCCGAACTTAGCCCTTCCTTACTTGTTTTTAATTGTTTTCTATTTACTTATTGTGCAAGAGAATAGTAATAAATTACATTTGTTTTTTGTTAGTTATTCAGAATTATGCTTTAAAGATCATTTATGTTTTAATAAAAATATTCTTGTTTACATAAATTTTATTTACGTTATTAATTTGATAGATAATTTTGTTGAAGGTCATTGACTTTGGGTTAGATAGTTGCATAATTTTTAATTTAAATTGATAGTGCAAGATATTGTTCTTATCTAAGTTGTGTTATGATCACTTTCTAATGTGGTTAGTTTAATTGTTATATTGTAGTGCCGCTTGTCGCCTGGCAGGAAAATAGAAAATAGTCTCTTGCATTATAATTATTTTTGTTGTCCAAAGCTCATAAGCAGCCTAATATAGTGAGCATAATTTTGGTTTTGGTTGTTGTTGGTTTTTGGGCAAATTTCTCATTCACGGCAGCAAAATGGTATCTGAGGCTATATTGCCAATAGGTTTGTTTGCAATTTTTGTTTTTAAAAGTATTTTTTTAAACTTTATTTAATATTAACTTTTTTTTGGTACAGGAATGTTATCCGAAGAAGCAATGAATAAGGAGTATAGGAACTGTAGGCTAGTCCATTCTCGTAAAAATTCACGTATTTTTACGAATGAAGATGTAATGCACTATTTGCAAATATCATCAGATCCTTATATTAATTCATTTAGAATGAGAAACAAATTGAAAAAATTAGAATACCATGATGATGTTAAAAAATTATTGATTGAATGAAAAAAAAATATTGTTTTTTTATTGCATTTCATTGGGAGGTGGGCGTTTTAGTGGGCGTGTTATTGTAATTTTTGCATGAAACATTTTAAATGATATAAATTACAGTAATATAGAATTTGAAGGTTGTATCTAATATATTTTAGAAAATATGGCACTTTTTATGTTGAGGTAGTATGGGTGATGGGGTTAAAAGTGGGCCAAAGTTCAATTTTTATTTCAAATAATGTTTGTAACTATATAACATTCATGTTTACCAAAATTGAAAGTTATAACTAAAGTATTACGGACAATACGGCATTTTACAAATTTCGACTGGCAGGTGGGCGTAAAAGTGGGCGAATTTTCTTAATTTTTTTTTAAACTGGAATTGTCTCAAAAATAACCTGTGCAAAATTTCAGAGCTCTACAATGACTCCTTGTATTTAATGCCGGTGTTGTCTCACTGTGCGTCGTTGCCTCAAAAATTCGTTTCAATTTACCACACTACTGAGATAAAGCAAAAAGCATATTCACATTTAAGTGCTTTAACGAACTATTATGTAACGCATTACCAAATTATCAGATTCTGCATACCCCTTATATTATATAAATAAATATTCATAAATTGATTGAAAATATTAGAATTGGCGTGGCCCCGCCCCCGCCCTATATAAAAAAAACTTTCTGTAGTCGTTTCTTTTAACCATTTCCTTATACAGTCCAAAATTGAAAGAAATAGGATAATAACCACGCACACCTCCCATACAAAGGTTAGGTTGAAAATTACTAAAAGTGGGTTAACTCACTAACGAAAAACGTCAGAAACACTAAATTTTATAGAAGAAATTGCAGAAGGAAACACGAAAATGGGCGTGGCATCGCCCACTTATGGGTCAAAAACCATATCTCAGGAACTACTCGACCAACGATACTAGACACGCTGATGACACGTGTGGAAAATGGATGAAATCGGCTTACAACCACGACAACCTTCACTTTATAATATATACATAAGGAACTAATGAAGATAGTGAAATAAAACTTTATGATTTGTGGCATCACTTGTGAAAAAATTGTCGAAATCGGACTATAACTTTTCAAAGCCCCGAATATCGAATATGAAGAATTCAGTGCCCCATGGTAATTTTTCACCGGAAATTTCGGTAAATCTCTCAGGTATCTTAATTTAATTTAGAGGAAATATTTTTCTTCTAATAGTGTACCTCTGTACCAGAAATGGTTAAATCGGGTTATAACTTCCTCTAGCTCTCATATGCCTAATTATAGGATTTTCAAATTGGGTCAAATTGTATGTTATCTTAATAATAATATATCAATAAATTGCGAGAGTATAAAATGTTCGGTTGCACCCGAACTTAGGCGTTCCTTACTTGTTCTATTATTCTTAAAGTAAGATACAAAATTATCTCCAAGGTGACAGCAAAGATTTGAAATGACTTTCCAAAAAATGGTCCATTACTTTCTTATGTCTGGGTCTGAATCTTTAAATTCTATTTTAACTTTTCTTTAAAATTTGTTCTTCACTTTCTCAAACTTTAAAAAATTATTAAATATTAGTAGAGTACGTTCGAGTTTAGTTTCTCCAACAAAATATTTATTAAGAATTTATGTCAATATTGGGATTCAAGATTGAATCTTCCCCCGTATACTAGTCGTTTAAAACTTATAAATCTTCCCACACTCACTAGTCGCAGAGAAATGCTAGGTATAATATTCCTAGTAAAACTTCTGAATGGTTTAGTTTGTAGTTCATTCCTTTTGTCTTATATTAAGTTTAATGTCCCATTGCGTTCATCTAGGTAGTTTAGACCATTACTTCTAAAATCTTCTAGAACAAATTTTGAGTTAAATGAACCATTCCGCCGAATATGTCAGGATTTTAATTCTCATTCCAGCACATTTGATCCATCTGACTCAATATTTAGCATCAAAAAAAACTAGTTTGTCTTTTCTTAATAAGTAATATTCAGAAATTTTTAACTTTTTGTTTTTATAAATTTTTAAATCTCAGCTGTTGAAATGTTTCTTTCTGTTGCTGAGCAGTTTGAGAACTGGACGCTTAAAATCTCTTGCCTTTCTAGACTCGGCAAATTCCGCTCGTATGCGGACTGCGCCCCACGCGTCGGTTGGGCGGGAGAAGGTTAATTGTTTGAGTTTATTAAAAAAAATAATAATAATAAGTTGCTTTAACTGGTCATCTAGACGTCCAGTTTCGGCTCCACTTAATTAATATTGATTAAAAATTTTTCAAATAAATATGATTCCTGGCCAGACAAATAATTCTAATTTGTTGTTTACTTTAATAATAATAAACACAAAAAAGAAAATTATGCTAGCATTTAGGAATTATGAAGCTTAAAAGCTGACTTGATTTAAAGCATACATAAAAACTGAAAAAAATGCGCTGCATGCAAGCTAATTAAAATCCAGCCGCACATTTTTCCATTGAATTACTGCAGTTAATTATAGAAAAAGTAATGATTAGCATGAAAAATATGAAAAAAATGCACAGTTTATGATAACAAAGTTGCTCGTAGCAACGCCTAATGCAATGGAGCATTCAGTAATCGAATGAAGTATTTGCGTTAATACACACCACCGCAGGATAATGCTTTTGTAAATGTGCAGTTAAGCGGAATTTCAATGCAGAACATACGCGAAGAATACTAGAAATATATTATATGCCATACATGTGGGTATGTATGCGAGTATTGTGGCATGGCAGCACAAAGGGCTCGTCAGCGCAGAAACGCAAAATATGCTTGTGTGTGCCGCAATGAACTAACTAACTGTATATACTTTACACTATTAGACATTGCATATATTTCCGTCTGCGTGCGTGTGTGTGTGTAAAGTACGCGTATTTATAGACTGAAATGGGTGCGCCACGCTAATTAATATCTCCAGCAACATTTCAACCTTCTCCACACGCACACATAATTACTCATATTAATACGTGTTGCTATCTAGCGTGAGCTCCAGCTGTTTGTGTGCGAGTGTGTTTGAGAGTGTGTACTGTGAAAATACTTTTCATGCTTTGTTGAGACGCTCGCTCATATGTATGTTTGCATATGTTTAACATATTAATTATATAAGTGAAATTTCACGTTTTATTGCTTGCGTAGACGCAAAATATTTGCCTGTCATTCTCACATTAATAATTGTAATTGATATTTATGCATGGAATTAATTGAATTTATACATATATAAATATATATTATTCAACAATAATTATTAGCAATAAATATTATATAATATGATTCACGCTTATATAATGGTGGATACAACATTTCTGTCATTCGTTCTAGACACAAAGTGTCGGGCTATCGAGATACAAAATATTTTTTTTTGGATTTCAAGAAGAAGTAAAACACATTATATTATGGCCAAGAATTTAGCTTTATTATGAAGACTAAGATTTGCCATTATGTTTTGAAAATAATTTTGGGCAAGGTACCGACGCAGCTCGCTTGAATAAATTCTAGCAGAGAGGCCTAGTTTTCGATCACAATGCAGCAATTGATTGGACCCATATGTCAGCAATAAACGTTCTTCTGAAGTAAATCTGTTCATACCAAATTGAATATAAATCAAATAACAGCTATCAAACGATCTAGCCAAGAACACCAAATTTCGACCAAATTAAATGTATAAAAAAATTTATACCACGCTATATGACACTTTTCGGCGAACTAGGTCAATTGGAGTACCAGTGTTTGGTATAGTGCAAGAGATATAAAATAGTAAGACTATACCACTTTCTTGTAGTGTCCACAAACTCCTTTTGTTACATATTGTTTTGTAGATCATTTCATTATCATTTGAAAGCATTTCTGAATTTTTCGTAATTCTCGGGAATTTCTATACAGAAGGTATTGCATTTTCTTATGGGATTGCAGATAGACTGTTAACTTAGTCTTAAGCGAACAAATCCAATTTTGTATATAACCACTAGAAAAAATTTTGACAAATGAGATCGCTCTGTCACTGCCATACAGTGAAGTCATCAATCTAGTCAGGAAACAGCTATACTCTTATACAACTAGACATTCTTTACTAATTTTGATTGATCAAAAATCGTATATCAATTGAAGGCATATTATTTAACCAGTTATTTTATTTTATCAGAGATTTCGCTTTTAATTCAATAAAGAATTTTGGCCATTTTTAAATATTTTTTGATCACTTAAGGGGTTATATACAGTTAGACGGCCGAAAAAAAGTGAATTTTTCAGAATTTTTTCTGAGAAAACTTTTTAATTTATTGATCCAAAAATTTATACACATATTATGGTATCTTTTAACTGTATTTTAAGACTTAGTACTAGTAAAAATATTTATTTGAAAAAGAGCTACAGCTGATCTCCAGGAGCTCCTCTCAAAAAAGACGTTTTGCGGTGACCACTATATCTCGGAACTGGATCATCCGAAATTAAAAAACCAAACAGATTTCGTTAAAATAATGTTAAATCTAGTAATTAATCGAAGGAATAAGCAAAATAAAATTTTTTGACAAAATGGCGGTTTCTCAAAAAAAAAAAAATCGATTCTTCACCGAAATTTCGGCCTTAAATTGTTTATAAAAAAAATATTTATCGGAGAGAAAAAATCTTCGATTAATTACTAAAAAATATATTTAAGAAGGTCGTGTTAAAATTCGAGACTAATCGGTCAAGCCGTTTTCGAGTAATGAAAACACCATTTTGAGAAAAACGCGCTGCCGCTCGGACCTTGTACTTCCAAGCACTCTGACACGCCTTTTCAAATTTGCTTGTAACTTTGAAAATATTCACCGGAACGATATGACATTTTCTGTGTGTATTCTTAAATATATGTTCATTAAGAAAATGAAATAAAAAACAAGTAAGGAAGGGCTAAGTTCGGGTGTAACCGAACATTTTATACTCTCGCAATTTATTTATTTAACTTTATTAATATTATAAAATACACAATTTGACCCACATATTCGTTATATATATTGTATAAAGTCCATTGAAAGTTGGAAACCCTAATATTAGGTTCGAAGTACCGAGGTCCTCATGTTCGATATATGGGGCCTTGGCAACCTATGGTCCGATTTCGGTGATTTTTAGAATGGGGCTGCCACACTATAAACGTAGTATTTGTGCAAAGTTCTGCATCGATATCTTCACTAGTGCTTACTTTATATATTGTATAGTTAACGATTCAGATCGTCTTCAAAGTTCTGGTATATAGGAAGTAGGCGTGGTTGTGAAGCGATTTGGCCTATTTTCACAACATATCATTGGGATGTAAGGAAACTATTACAAACCAAGTTTCATTGAAGTCGGTCGAGTAGTTCCTGAGATATGGTTTTTGACCCATAAGTGGGCGACGCCACGCCCATTTTCCATTTTGTAAAAAAATCTGAGTGTAGCTTCTATCTGCCATTTTCTATGTGAAATTTAGTGTTTCTGACGTTTTTGGTTAGTGAGCTAACCCACTTTTAGTAATTTTCAACCTAACCTTTGTATGGGAGGGGGGCGTGGTTATTATCCGATTTCTGTAATTTTTGGACTGTATAAGGAAATGGCTTAAAAAAACGACTGCAGAAAGTTTGGTTTATATAGCTTTATTGGTTTGCGAGATATATACAAAAAACTTAGTAGGGGGCGGAGCCACGCCCACTTCCCCAAAAAAATTTCATCCAAATATGCCCCTTCATAGTGCAATCCTTTATTCCCAATTTTACTTTTGTATCTTCATTTATGGCTTAGTTATGAAACTTTATGTGTTTTTGGTTTTCGCCATTTTGTGGGCGTGGCATTGGTCCGATTTTGCTGATTTTCGAACTTAACCTTCTTATGGTGCCAAGGAACACGTGTTCCAAGTTTCATTAAGATATCTCAATTTTTACTCAAGTTACAGCTTGCACGGACGGACGGACAGACGGACGGACAGACAGACATCCGGATTTGAACTTTTCTCGTCATCCTGATCATTTTGATATATATAACCCTATATCTAACTCGTTTAGTTTTAGGACTTACAACCAACCGTTATGTGGACAAAACTATAATACTCTCTTAGAAACTTTTGTTACGAGAGTATAAAAATCGATTTTTTGAAAATTCTAACTGTATATAACCCCTTAAGCTTTGACTTAGTAGAATATGAACGCGTAAAGGGCATGTATTACTTCAGTTGGAAGTAGCATAGATGGCTTTCAGATTTGTTAAATTTCACCAATTTATAAAATTATAACTATTAGAGAGCGAAGACATTCACGCTGTATGGAGAAAATCAGGAAAATCGAGCTAAAACCACGCCTTCGTTTTACAAAAGATAACTTAATGATCACTGAATACATCCAAATTAATGGTATAGTCTTATAGAGCACATATAACCAAAATAATGATTTTTAGGTAGGATATCGGAATCGGTTTCAATGAAAATTTAAGATCTAGCACTTATATATAACATATATTACATATATCAATTTGTATCCCATTGGTAGTCTTACTTGATCGTTCCATATATATGTATGTCAACACCTTGGAGGTGTCGAATTCTCGAAATCAGAGTATAAATAATCAAGGCCCCAGATATCGAAAAGGTAAACCTTGGATATAGACTTTTTTTACAACAATTATAGATAAATTCTCGAATATTTTATGGAAATTCAGAAAAAATATTTGTCTTTTAAAAATGTACCTCTGTTCCAAAAATGGGCGAAATTGGGTCATAACTTCACCTAGCTCCCATATACCTCATATAGGAATTTTCAAACGTCCGGTGGACTTAATACCGTATATATCGGTGAGATATTTTGACAAAATTAATAGATATATTGTAGATTGGTGGTAAAAATGTGTGACATCGCTTCAGGAATTACCCCAACCCAATTATAATTTATAGAAAGATTTCAGTTATTCTAGTGAGTTTTACCCGAATATATGTATGAGTCAAATTTAATCAATTTACATAATTATAGATTTTGAGAGTACAAAATGTCCGGTTACACCCGAACATAGCGCTTCCTAACTTTTTACATTACTAATTAATCACTTTTTGTTATATTAACTTACATTATCTACAACAAGTCCGCGCAGTTGCATCGCACGAACCGCCGACACGACAGCGACCCAACAACAATTTCGCCCCCCTTTTATTTGACTTAGTCTTATCAATAGAAGCGCAAATATTTTTCGAATACCCGCGCAATGGACGTTAATGTTGTAAATAATGTTTATTGTTGTTATTGCGAAAATATATAAATTAATTTGGCCATAAGTGATAACACTTGTCAAGTTTATTGGGAAAAAGCAATCACTTGCACAGCTGTGCACAATTCAAGTGCATAGGTGCGAACACAAAGCGAGATTACCAACAGGTAAGCATATTTTTAGGCGCTAACGCTGACGAACTAACAATAATGCCAAGCAATAAATTAATTTGTAAATAATTTGAGTCATAAATTTCTACTCGTGTGAGTTATTAAATGCAATATAATAAATATGACTTCCTTTTTTGTTGCTTTTTTATTTTTTTTTTTCACAATTGACTTCGAGCATTACTGTGCTCTGAGTTATGAACAGCGCGGCGAGCGGGTGAAATGTGCTACTTTTACTGACTTTAATTGACTGAAATTAAAAACTTATGCAAAAACAGTGCAGGCGTGCCAATTAAATTGTGCAAATGCGCACACAACCGGCTTGAGCGCCTAAATGTATGCTTTACAAATGCGCATAAGTGTGTTTTTAAATATTTATATACACTTCTGAGTGCACTTAACACACCACAATTAGACACATATTCACTCACTTAACTACTATTTCAAAGCTCAACTTACTTATTCACCACCATCGCCTCCAACAACAATGTAACTACAGTTACACAGCTCCGCTTACTACGGTCACGTGCGCTCCCCAGACGCACAGTTGTTGCAACAAACACAATAATCGAGGTTAGCCTGCAGCACAGCTGGTATTCCTAGCGGCCCACTTTCAGGCCGATAACTGCAATACTAATTGTGTTGCAATGCATGCTAGCCTAGCAGTATGCAACGGTACAACACTGACATTTAAAATGCGAAACAGGTGCACCAGTTCCGACTGTCACAAAGTGGTAGTAGTGGCACACTGACACCCGAATTTGGTATGACACCGTCGTGTTTATGCACTCACTAGTTTCAATTTGACGCTTGGCCCCTAAATGTAGGCTATGCAGAGTAGGGCAATTGTCAGGTCACATGTAAGGGAGAGGCAATGCCGCATATTTGAACTACACAATTCTTGTTTTAAATGGTTTTTTTCGGTTTTTGTAAATGCAATTAAGTAGGTGTGTTTACTCATATATACACCCGATTTGTGGGCGAATGCGGAATTTTTTTAAACACACAGGATATAGCAGTGCTTAGGGCAAAACTTTTAAGTTGATATATTTTTTCTATTTGTGTATATATGTATGTATGACACTGTGTTTTAAATTACACTAACGGTATTTTATATAATTTTAATGTGAATAATTATTACGATTAACACTTTAAACATATATATTTTTTATAAACATTACAACAACAGCTTCGAGTTGTTTAAAATTTTACAGAAACTTGTATATTTATTTTTTACAAATTTAATTTAATTTTTTTTTTCTTTTTTTTAAATACTTTTAATAATTATTTTATTAATTTAATTAAATTTTCAATTTTTTTTCAAAATTTTTTCAAAAATTTTTCAAAATTCTTTACTGCATCCCACAAGCAAAATCTACACCACACATTTGGTTTTTTTAATTGTTTCAAATTATCTGTTATCCACAATATCCGCTTCCTTTTGCACTCGTTGTAGTTTAGCCAGCGCACGTCTAACGACTACCGCAACCCGACAGCAACTGAAGTTTCTGCTGTTGCATGCAACATATAAAAATCACTTCGGCGAGCTTTTCATAGCCACCTTTAAGCATTTCTGTCATACAGCTGGTCACCTTAGTAGAGCTTAAAGCTCAGCGCCGCGGAGAGCATTTTATGCATAGCATATGTTAAGGCGTTGTAGCGCGCTCATTGTTTTTGTTTACGAATTGCTGGAGCAAAGCAGCTGACACCGAAAAACCGAAACAAAAAATACCGTGGAAAAATAAATAAAAGAACGCACACGACATTATCTATTTTGGTATGGCATGCCGACGTCGTATAGCGTCGGCTAACTGTATTGGCGTGTAATAAACACATGTTGCTTCAACAACACGCAGTCGGCGAGCGACTGAACTTTGTTGGTATTGCGGTAGGCAACGGTGACAAGTGCTCTGCGGTATAACGCTGGAAATTTTCGAAAGGTTAGTTTTACTGCTTTATTGGACGATATTATTTAGTTTTTTATAACGTTACTGTGAAAAAACTATTTAGCTCAAATTTTCCGAAAAACTTTTTAGTGAAAAAATTTAATTTTTTTTATTTTTGTAGTTCTTATAGAAAATGTAGCAGTTAAAAAAAGAATTTCCAGTAATTCTCATGGTTCTTGAACTTCTCTTTTTTGAACTTTTTCGGAGTAATTATACAGCATCGTTCACTAACTAATTTCGTTTAATGACAACAGCTGAGCTTATTGAATTTCTTTGCAGCCAACTTCATATTTAACCTCTTTACCGTTATATATTTGAACAGGTGATATGATAATTTTATTTTTATTTTTATTTTTTGGAATAGTTTTTATTTGGTGCCTTATCGAAGATGATGCTACCAAAAGAGTAAAAATGCAGGCAAGCATGTGATGTGTATCGAGAAGATGAGTTTACCCAACGCCAATACCAAAATTGGTTTGAAAAATTTGTTCCGGCAATTGCGATCTTAGAAGAATACACCACGTCCTGGAAGGTGGATAAAAAAATCGTTGATCGATGAAAATCGTCAAAAATAGCAAAAGGTATTGAATCAAAACTAAGCTAATATTAATTCCAAACTAGACGAAATTCTCTACAATCTTCAGCCTACAACCCAGTAGAAATGTTTCTCTCCTTAATTAATCTTTCTATGCCTTCCAGTTGTCGTTTATACTTCATCATCTTTTGTCTTGCTGAAACTTTCTCTTATTATCTTATTATATTTTCTATTTCACAACCCACAGCCCATCTCATTGGATATTGACATCATTCTTTCATTCTTTTTCTGAATTAACACAACGAGAGATGCAGAGTTAATTTTATTTTAGAATCTCCATCCTTAAGGTCAAAAATAAGCTAATGCTATTTTTTTTCATAGCTGTCTATGTACATATTCATTCCAAAGTAGATGAAATTCTCTACAATCTTAAGCCTACAACCCAGTAGAAAAGTTTCTCTCCTTAATTAATCTTCCGAAGCATTCCAGTTGTCGTTTATACCCAGAGAACATCAACGGCTATTATCTTACTGATACAATTTTTTTTGAACTGATAGAATTATTTTATTCGACTATAGTAAGGTCTGTTAGCAGATGCTCTATGTATTTTTACAGATTTACAGATTTAGATCCATCTTATTCAAAATAGTTGTACAAGTTTTGTTGGTATAGAGCTATTGAAGGTGCTTTAAAAGGTTATGCTGGTAATGAAATTGTTATCTTTCATATTTTCCAGCTTTTGATTTATTGTTGTAAGATTCAATCACTGTGTTGAAGACTGATTCAGAAACATGCTGTGGGTGTGGATGTTTCTAACATATTTTACACCAAAATATGCTGATATTCTGATAGTCTTCGTTGACTGGATCAGAAAGGTGCAATCTTGCGAGATCTTCCAAATTTGATGTTAATAACAAATTAGAATAAGAAAAGATACAAATTCAATCAAAGTATTTATTTTGACCAGATTTTACTAAAAGAATATGTAAAATCTTACAAGTATAAATGGCCGAAGGGTCTGCAAAATTTTATTAATTGACATTTAGAAGCAAGTATGAGTTCGCAGAACAATCGGTTTGTGAGAGTAGGTATTTGTAAGAGACCTTTACCAACTTCATAAAAGTGGATAGTAAGATGCAAAACGGAAGAAAATTTACGAAGCGTTGGTAAATACATACATATGTAACAGGCATCCGTTTAACTTAGTATGATTCTTGAAGCAATGTAGGTCGTTCGCTGTATAAGACATATGGGCACCAAAGATAATGCATGCTCTGGAGCTCTAGAGGGCGTTATGCTCATGGTTTTGGATGACCATATAACATAGTTCATCAAGATAGCTGTGACCATAAAGGTGTAAAGCGTAAATGCTTATCATATAGTTCTTGAAATTTATTGTATCATGCTGTGTGAAAACTGCAGAACCGTTGCAATTTAGCAACTCTGTGAAAGCAATGACGATATTGCATGAATTTAGTTACGAATTATTTACAAGACTACCGTATTCTCCGGATCTAAACTCTAGCAACTTTTTTATTTTCTCAAACTCCAAAAATATGATCGTCGAAATTAAATAGGTGATGTAACGAGTACAGTAGTATACAAATGTACTGAAATAATCGAAGTATCGCTCGTCGTGTTTAGGTGAAGGCTATGAACTTATTGCTTGTTGGGTTGCCTTGCGGCGGTAAGTAGTCAGTATTACAATGGATAGAAATCTACATATGTGTGTATATTGTACGCCTTTCTTTCATAATACTGATTAAAATAATTGTTATGTGCGATGCCAATATATCAAGTATATATAAATATAGTTGTGTATATATGTATGTATATATATAAATTCTTAATATACAATTTAAAAACAATTGATACTTGTAATGCGGTCTTCGGCAACAAAAACAAACGTAACTTCGCTCACCACACGCAAACAAAACACACAAGAAAATAATAATTTCTTTAAATACATATTTCTTGTTATTGAATCTCACATACTCGTTTATAACTATATATTGTATGTATGTATGAATGCAAAGTGTACATATAAACAGGTGCTAAACATATATTTAACGCTGATTAAATTTTTGAGAAATACTATTTATTTTTTTTGTGATTATTACAATGAATTTATTGCAGTCTATAATGAGTATACATATATATTCATGCTAATATGTATTTATGTATGTGTCTCCGTATCTGTCTATGCTTACACTTAATAATTTTGTTTTTGTATTACAACATCAATTTTAGATTGAGTGGAGTGAATATCAAATCATCGCCGATTTTCTCCGTTTGTATAATCGTTGTCGAGGTGATAATCATTGTTATAGATTGGTGTATAATAGCGGGTTCGAAATATTTTTTGTACAGCGGTCGCTCTGGATTGTTCGAACTACAAAAACAATGAGAGTGAAATTATTAATTTTTTATACTAAATAGCGCTAGCAAGAAAAATACTTACGGACAACAAATGATTTCTTCGTAGACCGTATAGCCGCAGTGACCGACATTATTGGCCACTAGGCCTTTCCTGGTCATGGTCGCCTCTAAATGTGGACATTGCTTCTCCACCGAACAGATGCCCTCATAATTGTTGGTAACGCAGTCATCGCCCTCTGGTAAAGTTAAAAAAATAAAATAAATAAATATTTCGTTGTAATATAGAAAGCACAGAAATCTACTTCCAAAGTTTTCTTGTACAGCTGTTATCACTTCACACACATACAATGCAAGACAGAGGTCACACTTTCTACGTACCATATAATACTATTTCTTGCGGTTTTGCCTGTGTTAAACAGCAAATGCACACGAATACTAAGCACGACAGGTAGCTAATATTTCTCAACATGTTTGCCATTAATTTATTTTAATTTTAAACAAGAAAATCTTAATAGAAAATGTGTTAAATCTTATTGTTACGTTTGCGGTTGATTACTTAAACGGGAGCAACGTACCAAAGCCAACGACAGTAGCTAGACAAGTGAAATGAAGCTTCGCACACGGAATGTACTGGTTTCTGAGCTGGCTCACACTGCGGGAGAAGATATATATGTGCATACATATGAGAATGTGTAGATAAGAGTATTCAGCTGAAACGGGTTTTTTAAGAATTAAGTTGCGCTCTTCGCTTGAACGTCTTTAAATGTATGCTTTCGCTAGAAGCAATAACGAAAATTCCCCATAGAGTTGCCAGTTATGCGGCGGATTAGCGGTTTACGTTAGAGAAAATATAGGTACCTTCAAAGTAATCGAAGAAGTAGCGTGTAATTATTATATATATATACATATATAAATATGTAACAAGCTCCATACATCTTGATTAATTCCCACTTAAAAGCTTAGAGCCGACTCCAAGCAGCTAACGGACATTATTAGTGACTTTTTCAAAGCAGAAACCCTTGTCTAGATTGTCAGATAGGTCTGTCGAGGCACGCACATAGTTAGAAAAGTTGTTAATAGCATTTAATTGAAAGTCCCTACTGAAGATACGACCTGTGAAGTGAGCGATTCACATTTCTACACCTTGAAATTTGCTACATAATACTCCTTGACACCATAAACTTGTAACAAAAACTGTTGAAATTCCTCGTAGTCCAAAAGCGAATACACTCTCTGGAGAACCAAAAAGAGACTGGGGCCTTAAGAAACTTACGGAAAAAAAACATTAAAAAATCTGTGAGAAACACCAAGACAATGCGAGCTCTCATACATCAGAGTATTTGGATGGTCCAAAATGCTGAAGTGATGGTTCAACGGTCATTCCTCAGTTCTGTCTTTTTGAATACATAGGACCATGTTCGAAAATTGTAGAAGAAGTTGATATATTCAAATACTAGATTCAAGTTTACAAACATTTTTTTAATATCACGAAGAAACCATAACATTCCTATTCTATCAGATCAGTACAAAAACCAAATTTCGCAACTTGGCAGCCCATTTATAAAGGGTGATTTTTTAAGAGCTTGATAACTTTTTTAAAAAAAAAAAACGCATAAAATTTGCAAAATCTCATCGGTTCTTTTTTTATTTGAAACGTTAGATTGGTTCATGACATTTACTTTTTGAAGATAATTTCATTTAAATGTTGACCGCGGCTGCGTCTTAGGTGGTCCATTCGGAAAGTCCAATTTTGGGCAACTTTTTCGAGCATTTCGGCCGGAATAGCCCGAATTTCTTCGGAAATGTTGTCTTCCAAAGCTGGAATAGTTGCTGGCTTATTTCTGTAGACTTTAGACTTGACGTAGCCCACAAAAAATAGTCTAAAGGCGTTAAATCGCATGATCTTGGTGGCCAACTTACGGGTCCATTTCTTGAGATGAATTGTTCTCCGAAGTTTTCCCTCAAAATGGCCATAGAATCGCGAGCTGTGTGGCATGTAGCGCCATCTTGTTGAAACCACATGTCAACCAAGTTCAGTTCTTCCATTTTTGGCAACAAAAAGTTTGTTAGCATCGAACGATAGCGATCGCCATTCACCGTAACGTTGCGTCCAACAGCATCTTTGAAAAAATACGGTCCAATGATTCCACCAGCGTACAAACCACACCAAACAGTGCATTTTTCGGGATGCATGGGCAGTTCTTGAACGGCTTCTGGTTGCTCTTCACCCCAAATGCGGCAATTTTGCTTATTTACGTAGCCATTCAACCAGAAATGAGCCTCATCGCTGAACAAAATTTGTCGATAAAAAAATTTCGAACCGAACACTGATTTTGGTAATAAAATTCAATGATTTGCAAGCGTTGCTCGTTAGTAAGTCTATTCATGATGAAATGTCAAAGCATACTGAGCATCTTTCTCTTTGACACCATGTCTGAAATCCCACGTGATCTGTCAAATACTAATGCATGAAAATCCTAACCTCAAAAAAATCACCCGTTATAATAACTCGCTTAATTATAACTCTCATACGTTTGTTTTGAGCAAAATTAATTAGCCAGTTTTTTGCAATATACACACCGTCTTCCATCAAGTTAAGCTATACCAAAGCCCCAACTTCAAGTCATGCATACATAATTATATATCATGCATAAATATTATATGTCAGTTCAAACTGAGAGAAAGAAAGAGTTGTAAGTCGAACGCAATTGAATGCCTCACTCTTCGTAAGCTAATTAGTCTCATCTTAATTATGATTCATCATAAAATCCCCAAAGATGTTAGCTTTCAGCAGCTGGATGACGAAAGCACTTGGGGGAAATCCAGCCAAAATTTAATAATCTCGCCAATTTCAAAGAAATGGTGGTAAACAATTGAATGAAGTCTTGAAGAAAGCATAGCATTTCCAGGAATAACAGATAACATTAAAACACATGTATCTTTATCAGAATTATATTACTGAGTTTTGAACTGATTGAACTATGCGTTCAATTGGTATTCCTGGAATTGATAACAAAATTATAATTTTTACCGCGAAATACAAGCATAGTACATAGAGTTGTTAGTGGATCTATTCATATTCACATAAGAAAGTAACCAAACCGGAACTAAGGCAGTGGAAGTAACAGTTGTTATTGATTATGACCTATTCTTAAATGATTGGTTACAAAAGGTGGGTTTGGTATTGATTTGATTTCTTCTTACATCGTTGCTTATAAAGGGTGATCCATTTCGGCGTTCCCTTCTTAAAAAAAACAACACAGAAAATGAAAATTTAATGTGGTATGTTTATTATCATTTGAAAGAACATTATTTGGCATTTATTTCTTAAAGATTATCTCTTTCAAATGTTGGCCCCTGCCACGTCTCAATGGCCAATTCGTTGAGCCCCATTTTCGATTACTCATTCAATCATTACGACTAACTGGCGAACGACACGCGTGATGTTTTGCTCGAAGGTCTGAATCGAAGCGGGATTGTGCGCATAGACTTAGACTTTACATATCCCCACACGAAAAAGTCTATGATATAATAGCACACGATCTTTGTGGTCGATCGTACCAAAACATGATATTATCTGCTCACCAAAGTGTTCTCTCAATAAATACATCGAATGATACGATGTGTGGGAAGTTGCGCCCTCTTTTTTGGAGCTAAATGTCACCGAGATCACGGGCTTCAAATAGTTGGTTATCATGGCGCGAAAATAGTCGCCATTGACGATTACATTCTCATCGGCATAATTTTTTAAGTTATATGGACCGATGATTCCACCGGCATACAAACCACACCAAACCGTTGTTTTTTCTGTATGAAATGGCAGCTTTTTAAATTCTTCTTGTTTACATATGTATTGATGGGCCTCATCGCTGAACAGAATATGGCTCGAAAGTCGGATCTTCTTGGAACTTTTCAAGAGCACATAGCGCGAAGCGATGTCGCTTGGCCCTCCCACTCAGTTCTTGCACAAGCTGTATTTTGTACATTTCCAAATTTAAGAGCTCGACGTAAAATGTGCCAAATCGTTCCAAACGTCAATCCAAGTTGCTGCGAATCGACTATGTTAAATATATATGATGAGAATTTAGGCACTCCGCATCTTTTTTACCATCGTCCACTGCTGTTTTTAGAGAATCATTGAAGTTTTTAACAAAACCGTTATGAGAGTATCCTGTACATAATTATTTATCTAACCAGATTAGTTTAAACCGCTAGGTATTCCTCGTATTATATAAATCAAAAAGTAAATTTAGTGTTTCTTTATTAAAACATTTTTGTTTACCGATATATTATAACAAAAATGCATAGATTACTTAATTAAATTATTTAAAATTTTTTCTTATTCGCACTGAACCAAAAATAACATTTTTTTTTACACTTCATTTACAAAATCACACAGTTTTTTTTTTTTAATTTTCTCCTAAATTTGTTGAGAAAATGTATGGCAATATGGCGTTAACTTGTGCATGGTTGCTAATTTTAAAACTATCACTTTCGAGCAGATAAAGCGTAACATTTCATGGCCAAACAATGCTTTCGATCCAGTCCAAAAATGCAGAGACACGCGTGTAAAGCCCAGGAGTAGCACTACCACAACTGAAACCGGCCGAAATCACACCAACCACACGATACTTTTTCAAAGCCTCATCGACCACCAAATTCAACGGACCACCCGAATCACCTTGACAGGCATCCTTTGTTAGACCCGGGTCATGTGCGCACATTTGACTAGCAATGATACCATCACGGTTGCGGCGCGTCAAGCCATTGTCCACATAACTTTCATTACATTTCGAGTTGTCAACAATCGTCTGACGGGCTTTCAATAAAACATCCGATTTGACACGTGCTGCAACAAGCGAGAAAGCGATTTGTATAACAGTACATTATAGACTATAGTAATTTATGTGTAACACTTACTACTTCTATTGATGACACCCCAACCGGTGACATAGAGCACAGAGTTGGCTGGCGGATCTTTCGAGTCAGTATAAAGGCACGTTGCGAACACATTGTTGGTGTACGTAACCTCTTCCTCCAATTCCAACAAACCCACATCATTATAAACATTAGCGCTCGTATAATCGGGATGTAAGTGTACTTTCTGCGGGGAAAAAATTATAACTTATAACTTATAACTTATCAGAGTTTTCAGCATGACTTACCTTAATTTTGATTTCAACAACTGCCTTCATTTGATCTGTATCTGTGAAATTCACCACACCCATACGCACCGTCACCGGTATTTGACGTGTGACTAGACAATGTGCTGCCGTTAAAACGTAACTCTTCGAAATCAAAGTACCGCCGCAATTATATTCCACAGCACCATCGGTATCAGTCAGGCCAATAGCCACCATATGTGGGTATTCACCTAATTCAACGGGTGTACCGCCTAGGATGTGTGGTGTAAGCAAGGGTTGCAATAGTTCATCGATTTCATTGCAGGCTGCAAGGTATCAAATAAGTGTGGTTAGAATTGATTTTGTGTTAGTTTATGATATCTGCAAGTTTTTATATAATTATATACAATTGAACTGACCTCTTACAGCTGGCCGATCATCAGCGCGTGTCTTTATGGTTGTGGTGGGTATGGAGAGTATTCTGTATTATTAGAAATTTGTAATAATATTTATATAGAATATGTATCAGGGCGTTTAACTTACGGACAACATATGATTTCCTCAAATGTTGTGAATCCACATCGGCTGATATCACGTCTCTTCAAGCCCAGTTGCGCCATGCTATACGGCAGATCCGTACATTTACTCGCCTCAGTGCAAATGCCTTTATAACTTTGCTTTTGACATGGGTCTCCTACTGAAACGAGTATAAAGACATAAGTGCTCTATTAAGCATATTTCATCTCAAAGCCAAAATATTTCCACGAATCTTGAATCTTCCATGTCTTTGCTTGTGGGCATATTGTGGAAAGCAATACAATTTCTTGATAATCTCGAATTCTTTGAAGGTGGGATTCGAGACCCATGCAAAACCAGTTCTAAGATGGTGAAGAAGTATTGATAAATAGTAACGCCTACTAATGGGCTAGTACCTCGATAATATTATACTACTTCGATTTACTGTGGCGGAGTAACTGTTGAATATACATAGATATTCTATAAATCAGTAAGAAAGATCTAAGCCCTTAATTAATACATATTGTCAAAGTAAGAAGTAAGGAAGGACTAAATTCAGTTTAACCAAATGTTAAACATAATTACAATTTACTAATTTGATATAAAATATGATTATACGCGAAATAGGCGAGGTCCCAATCAGTTAATTTCTCAAAAATCTCATAATTTTTTAATATTTTCCTATGGATTAATGTATTATGAATTGAGAGAGAGAAAGTCGGAGAAAATATAAGATATATACGCGAAGTAGCTGTGGCACGAATCACCTGATTTCTCACTAAAAATAATATTTTTTTAAATTACTGCTACGAATTAAGAAGAGAGAAAGAGAAATAGGGAGAGGGAGAGAGTGTTGCATAAATGCGAGAGATGGTTTGGTAGTTATTGTTAAACTCATCAATGTTACAGCTCTTTACATCTCTTCTATAGAGTCTTAATAACAAGCCACAATGAAACATCTGGGGATCCAAAGCCACACAAATCATCAGCGAGCCTTTTACCTTTAGTACTGTAGAATTACTGAGCTATTTTTCGTTGAACGCAGCATAGAATATTGGTTTATGATGACTGAACAATCGGAGGTTTCATGAAGATTTTGTTGCAAAGAATACTTTGATAAGTGATGACACTTAAGTTTCTAGAATGCCTTGAGAGTTATGTACTTCTATTAATATCGACTACTTACCCTCCATTTGAGCTGTTGTCATACCCAGTAGAGCGGCGAACATGC
This sequence comes from Zeugodacus tau, assembly GCA_031772095.1. Taxonomy (NCBI): domain Eukaryota; kingdom Metazoa; phylum Arthropoda; class Insecta; order Diptera; family Tephritidae; genus Zeugodacus; species Zeugodacus tau. The sequence goes on along the minus strand of CM062650.1, from coordinate 64,358,902 downwards.
TTCCCAGCAACAGCAGCATGCTCGTGTATGCTTCAATTCGTCGTAATTTGAAATGTTTGGAATACATTTCGGATATCTTTCTTTAATTCAATAACAATAATAAAAATCAGTTGGCGTGCACAATATTCCGGACTGAGTTGGCTGAAAGTGTTGCGTTGCAGTTTTATCACATAAAATTAATTATTCGAGGTATATGTCTGGATGGTATGTAAGTTATGGAAGCTGCACGCGATACCGTTGGCATTAAGTCATTGAACCGTGAATGAATCTGCAAGTGTAATTTGTAAGCATGTAAGTATATCACTACTACTACTTGGTATCTGAAACCGGTTTTGTAAGCAAATCAATATAAACTTATATGCGTGTGACCTTGTGCGCGACGTCAGATTGCGGAACAACACCTTGACATTGACAAACTACAGTACATACATTAAACGTTTGATGCAGACGGAAATTGAGTTTATTTTGTGACAGCTGATGTTGTGTTTATATATATTTGCAAAAGCAATCAATTTGTTTGGTTTTAAATCTTAGGAAATTAACGGTTTTTTGTTGTTTTTGATTTTAATGTTTGTTTTTATTTTTTTTTTTATTTTAGTGCCCAATACTTCTCAGACATCCCAGCGTCTTCGGTGTCCCTTTGTCATATACTTAAAGCTTTTCTTTAAACAGTTCAAAGCTCTATTAGTTCGATTAACTACATTCCAACAGAACTTTTATCTGAGCTTTCATATTTGTACATGAAATTAAATTGTTGACCGTTATGAAATCGAAAGTTCAGTTAGAATGTAACTGCAGCCAGAGCTTTCATTATAGTATATGAATATCAATTTTTGAAATTCTCGCAAGCAGTTTTGTAGTAGAGACCGTATATGTCTACTTTGTACTAATACTACAATTACATTATATCAAAGCTTTCAACTGAACTTTAATATTTATATATGAAATAAATTTTTTGACCGTTATAATATCGTAATTTCAACTATATTCTACCAGAACTTTCATCCGAGCTTTCATTGTTGTACAAAAATTTCAATTTTTGAATTTCTCTCATTTAGTTTTGACGTGGAAATCGTGTAATATTGGACTAATAAACAGTATTACCTAATAAATATGTGACTAATCAAATATAATGTTATTAGTGATGCTCTCATTATTATGGTGGTTACTAAACGTAAAAAAAAAATAATTGTAAGTATTTTCAAAGCCTGCTCTTTGCACGATATATTCCTTTTAAAAGCGAACATAATAAATAAACTCTTCGAAAATGATGCACAGAGCAGAATTGGAAAAACGTAATTTCACAATTTTTCTTTCAAGGAATCTAATAAATTCCATAGAAGACGATCAAATTCTATCATAAAAAATAAAAGATTATGTTCGTGATAATTTTTTTTATAATTATAACTGATGTTCCTATAAAGTTATGAACGCATCTTAATTTGAAATTAAACTAATCGGAACTGTGTTCCGGGTGTTCAATTTTGATGACGAAGAGATAAGTAAAATGTTAACTCAGAAACGAATTTAATTTGAAATAAAGTTCGGTATTCTAAACTCTAATGACTGATCACAACTGCTTCTTCTTGAAACTCTGAAAAATTTATACATTCAGCATAACTTTAGCTGTAGTGTGAGATAGAGAGAGACGGAAGCTAGCGTCAAAAGTATGGAGTTTGAGGTTAGTAAATAAGTAAAACAAAAACTCAAAAACTGTGTAGATTCTGGAATAAATATTTTGATCCAATAGTAGCACCAAAAAACTTCTTCGAATTATCACCGACCTTTCGAACTACACTCGTATAACTAAAAGTCATGAATCTATGATATTTTTTCAGCGCAACGTTTTACCTGAACTATATGTACTAAATTTTTATTAGCGAAAAAATTGTAATTTTCCACATTTTTCATTATTACACTAGTCTACAGTCAAAAAAGCTCGAAATCCATTACGAAATTAAAATAAATGAGTACTGTTATATAATTCTTGAGTTGTTGTTAGAGCAGATTTTTTGGAACTTATTATAAAAAAAAATCGCAAATATTTCGAAAACCAGCGAAAACCAATGATATTCCAAATGAAAAGTTATGAAATTTTTGACACTTCTGACTTGACTTTTGAGTTTTGAAAATTCAAGAAAAGTTTCATCAACTCAAGTTTTTTGAAGAACTAAGAAAGAAGGCAATTTTATTAATAATTAAGAAATATTAAATTAAACAGTTTTGTAAAGAAATATTTAAACAGTATAAATAATCAAAAAATAACAAACTAATTGTTGTTTTTGTTTATTATGACTCTTGATTTCTTCGAAAAACATGCGAAATTATTAGAATGAAAATTCCGTTAATTTCGTTATCAATTTAGGTCGTCATATTGTTTTTTTCTGTATATATTTATAATAAGTATTCTCTGTATATATACATCATATATACTTTGTTGGCCAACTTTACTGTAGGGATTTTACCTGTTCCACAGAGTCATGCGTCAATACTAAGCCTCGCTGAAAAATTGTTTTTACGAGTAACTTTTTGCGTCCTAAATACACAGACAACTTTTATATATGTTATACAGTATAAGTAGTAGTTCTATTTAAATATATTATATATATATTCCACTTGTTTCAATTGCGTTTTCAGTCTTATCACTTTGCTATTGACACTTCATGTACATATGTATATGTATGGATGCACTATTTGACACTGCTTGTGTTTTTGTTTTTTTGCGCTTTATTTTGTTTCGTTGCTTTTATTGCTTAAGTTGATTACAGATTTGTGTGCTGTGCTGCGTTTTTCGCGCGTATTCAACAGTTGTCCATCCGGTTTTGCGATTTTTTTGTTTGACACAAACTGTTTATTTTCGGTTTATATGTAAATGGCATAAAAATAAAAATAAAAAATTTAACAAAAATATCAATGAACTTTTTGATGTGGTCACGTGATTAAAAATTACAATTTTTTTTTGTGAGATTTTATTTATAATTATTGTACTCGATTTTCTACCAAAACAATATTCTAGCAACTAGAACTAATGTGCGGTGAATTTTTGTTCAGCCACACGCCACAGCTAAGCCAGCACTGGCTGGTGAGCACAAACTCTCTGAGCTCTGAACACGCTGCTCCACGAAAATGTAGTAAAAGGTAGGCCAAGAAATCGTAGTATAAAAAGAATTTACAGTACAGACTTTATTGTATTTGGAAATCTACATAAAGAATCTTTACAATTTTACTAAATATTTATAAAATTGCGCTTCGTCACTAATGAACCTGAGTTTCAAATTCATGTTTCTTGAAGTTCTTGAAACTCTTTATGCCTAAAATTGTTTTTTTTTTTCTACTTTAAAATTGCAAGAAAATCACAAGTTTACCATTTATTCCATCTACTTTCAAATACTTTTATTTTTTATATTTTTTTTAGCACAACATAACTCTGTATAAAATCGTATGAAATATGTATCGCTTACAATACTACAATACAAATCAGAAAACTACTACATTCACTCAGCTAGTAAACACTGCTCAATCTCAACTATGACTTTGCTGCTGGAGAGCCAAACTTATGCATTGATTTTGTATTCGCACTTTTTACGTCACTTTGAGAATCGTCGTGTCGAGAACGAGCGCAGACAAAATTAAATATTTATATGCATATATGATGAGCAGATAAGACCGGCTTAGAAGTGACAGTAATCTTGAATTAATTGTCAAGTTCGAGAGAGAGAGAGAGAGAGAGAGTGCGCAGAGATAGAGAGAGCTAGTGTAAATACAAGTAGGCAGCATGCAAGACAGCTGTAAGCAGTGTTGGCGCTACAAACGTTTTTCATTAGCGTATTCAACAATATATGGAAGCTTAGCTTAAAATCTCACAAAAAGTCGTTAACAGTTAATAATGTACAAATTTCATCGATTTTTATAATCTCACTCAAGACTACTCAAGGAATGTTTTGTAGTAATTGCTTCAGCTATATGTTGAAACTTATATGAGTGACTGGTCACAACGGTATCGAAAAGGCAACGGTAAAGCCATGGAGCTTTTACCCTAATATTATCCGACCCCGGACATATCGCACCGCTCTTGTTCTCTTATGGTTTAATATTGGATGACTCGTCTTGAAATATGAAATGATCTTGCGACCATACAATTCTAGCTCCATAAAACAATAATGAGAATAAAAAAAAAACAAAAAATAGAAGCCAAAAGCACGGACAGAGCTTCGGAATTTATTGCCGCTTCCAAATATTGATATGGAAATTTCTAAAAATCGTTAAAATACTCTCGATTTCATATGAATTCGTTTAATAATTCTTCATTACCAACAACATTGAAACGTTTTGTAAATTTATTTATAAAATTTATTTAAAATTAGTGTGTAAACAGAAATTGATAAACTTATGACACAGTGACTTTCTTATCAGTTCTGCGAATTTCAATTTAACCCAAAAAATTACTCATAACGCATAAAAAATCGCACAAATAACACAGCAACAACAACACAAAGGGAAGTTCGACATAAACAATTTCATTTATTTTTGTATGCTACATACATATCTACATTTAATGCTGAACATCAAAATATATATTAATAAAATAAAAATATTATATGTATATGTATTAATAAAACGAAAAATGTTGGAAGAAAGAAGAACGATTAAATTTTTACCAACAACTTGCTTTAAATAATATTTATTTTTATTTAAGTTTATATTTATATATATATATATATGTATATCTAAGAAATTTAAACAAATTTAAAAGCATTTCATTTATCTTTGAATGATTCAGGAAACCACAAATATAATGAAGTAATTTGTGCTTACTCAATTATGGTTTCGCGTGCGTCTATGCCGCGTTGATTGTGGCCTAGCATTCTTTCTACCTCGTTGATGTTGTGGTTGCTTTTTACGGTGTGGAGTTTCTTCAAACCTTTTACGTTTCCACAACTCAAATTGTCCATTATTGAATGAATTTCGACTTTTCAAAGATACATTTTTTGTTCTTTCATTTGATATGGGACTCCTATTTAAACTTGAACCATTTATTCCTGCATTTTCTTTTGCACCCGTTGTTGGGCTAAGAAATCTATTTAGATTACCATTGAGTATGGCATTTAAGAATGCATCTCCATCTGTAATATTTTCGTTAAGTATTGCTGCATTAGCCGTTGGAGATGCATTGAAGATCCTGTTTGTATTTACGACCGGAATAGGCTGTCCCAGCCTTTCAGCTTTATTGTAACCATTGTCAAACTGTGCAGCGTTATCACCGAATATGGCATTTAGTAGTTCATTGTTAACAGGTTTGCCATTCACATTCGGCACTGGATTTGTATTGGAGAAACCGTTATTGTTGGCATTTCCAAGTGGAGCAGAGTCTCCATTCCATATCCCTTCACTAAATCCATTTCCAGGTTGTCTAGGGTTGGCACTAAAAATATCATCAAGTCTTTCATTTTCATTGTTAACAGGTTTGCCATTCACATTCCGCACTGGATTTGTATTGGAGAAACCGTTATTGTTGCCATTTCCAAGTGGAGCAGAGTGTCCATTCCATATCCCTACACTAAGTCCATTTCCAGGTTGTCTAGGGTTGCCACTAAAAATATCATCAAGTCTTTCATTTTCATTGTTAACAGGTTTGCCATTCACATTCCGCACTGGATTTGTATTGGAGAAACCGTTATTGTTGCCATTTCCAAATGGAGCAGAGTTTCCATTCACTTTGCCTACATTAAGACCATTTCCAGGTTGTCTAGGGTTGCCACTAAAAATATCATCAAGTCTTTCATTTTCATTGTTAACAGGTTTGCCATTCACATTCCGCACTGGATTTGTATTGGAGAAACCGTTATTGTTGCCATTTCCAAGTGGAGCAGAGTGTCCATTCCATATCCCTACACTAAGTCCATTTCCAGGTTGTCTAGGGTTGCCACTAAAAATATCATCAAGTCTTTCATTTTCATTGTTAACAGGATTGCCATTCACATTCGACACTGGATGTGTATTGGAGAAACCGTTATTGTTGCCATTTCCAAATGGGGCAGAGTTTCCATTCACTCCCCCTACATTAAGACCATTTCCAGGTTGCCTAGGGTTGTCACTAAATATAGCATCAAGTCTTTCATTTTCATAGCTAACAGGATTGCCATTCACATTCGGCACTGGCTTTGTATTGGAGAAACCGTTATTGTTGCCATTTCCAAATGGAGCAGAGTTTCCATTCACTTTGCCTACATTAAGACCATTTCCAGGTTGTCTAGGGTTGCCACTAAAAATATCATCAAGTCTTTCATTTTCATAGCTAACAGGATTGCCATTCACATTCGGCACTGGTTTTGTATTGGAGAAACCGTTATTGTTGCCATTTCCAAGTGGAGCAGAGTGTCCATTCACTTCCCCTACATTAAGTCCATATCCTTGTTGTCTAGGGTTGCCACTAAAAATAACATCAAGTCTTTCATTTTCATTGTTAACAGGATTGCCATTCACGTTCGACACTGGATTTGTATTGGAGAAACCGTTATTGTTGCCATTTCCAAATGGAGCAGTGTGTCCATTCCATATCCCTTCACTAAATCCATTTCCAGGTTGTCTAGGGTTGCCACTAAAAATATCATCAAGTCTTTCATTTTCATTGTTAACTGGATTGCCATTCACATTCGACACTGGATGTGTATTGGAGAAACCGTTATTGTTGCCATTTCCAAATGGAGCAGAGTTTCCATTCATTTTGCCTACATTAAGACCATTTCCAGGTTGTCTAGGGTTGCCACTAAAAATATCATCAAGTCTTTCATTTTCATAGCTAACAGGATTGCCATTCACATTCGGCACTGGCTTTGTATTGGAGAAACCGTTATTGTTGCCATTTCCAAGTGGAGCAGAGTTTCCATTCACTTCCCCTGTATTAAGTCCATTCCCAGGTTGTCTAGGGTTGCCACTAAAAATATCATTAAGTCTTTCGTTTTCATTGTTAAAAGGATTGCCATTCACGTTCGACACTGGATGTGAATTGGAGAAACCGTTATTGTTGCCATTTCCAAGTGGAGCAGAGTTTCCATTCACTCCCCCTACATTAAGACCATTTCCAGGTTGTCTAGGGTTGCCACTAAAAATATCATCAAGTCTTTCATTTTCATAGCTAACAGGATTGCCATTCACATTCGACACTGGATTTGTATTGGAGAAACCGTTATTGTTGCCATATCCAAGTGGAGCAGAGTGTCCATTCCATATCCCTTCACTAAATCCATTTCCAGGTTGTCCAGGGTTGCCACTAAAAATATCATCAAGTCTTTCGTTTTCATTGTTAACAGGATTGCCATTCACATTCGGCACTGGCTTTGTATTGGAGAAACCGTTATTGTTGGCATTTCCAAATGGAGCAGAGTTTCCATTCACTTCCCCTACATTAAGACCATTTCCAGGTTGCCTAGGGTTGTCACTAAATATAGCATCAAGTCTTTCATTTTCATAGCTAACAGGATTGCCATTCACATTCGCCACTGGATTTGTATTGAAGAAGCCGTTATTATTGCCATTTCCAAATGGAGCAGGGTTTCCATTTACTTCACCTACATTAAGTCCATTTCCAGGTTGATTATCGTTGCTCTTTTGAATCAAAATCATTGGTGCATTTGTAGTGATGGCAATAGAATTGGGATTAAACACACTGTCTGGTTGTGGCTTAGGCCGTTGGGATAGATCGATATATGCGTTGGGAAGTTCTGGTGGGGTTTGTACAGGTGTTGGCCATTTTCTGCAAATGTTTTTTTATTAATAATAGTTACATTTACAAACCTTTTAAAATATATCAAATTAGTCTTACGGGCAACATATTATCTCCTCTGTAATCGTAAAGGCACAACGGCCCACGTTGTAGTTTTCCAAACCCATTGAATCCATAATGAGCTCCAAATCAGTACACTTGCTAGCTTCCAGGCATGTGCCATCGTAACCAGCGAAATCACAAAAGTCGCCCACTAGAATTACGTTTTATTACTAATAAGAGGGATTTCTAAATATTTTAATAGATTTACCATCAAGCATTTGAGCAGTACTAAGCGCACAGTAAGCAATGAGCATAAGTATTCGGCTCATCCCGCTGATTTTATAAATGTACGGCATTTTATACGCCGACCTCAATCTGGAATACTATATATATAAAATATATGTATATATAAGGACAAAAGTATATACATATCATATAACAATATATTGAAAATAATTTAATTTTAAGAATAATGACCAAACTTGGCTTCATCGCTTATGAAATGAGTTCTGGATAAATTGGAGGTTTAAAATGTTAAAGATTATTATATTGCCGACCACTGCACTTGTGCAAAAGAATTCGAGCTTTGCGATTTACTATATGTATACAAAAAGCTATCGTTCGAAAGTTGTTTACTTGGTTGTGTGAAAGGATCTACATTTGTATTGTTTGAACTATATACATATAACTATTGAACAAAACAAATATGATTAGCTGGGGAAATCCTCAAATTACTTAATATAGATTATTTCCCGAATACGAGCGCTGAGTATATAGACTTTGTTGAACTTAGATAGGCAAATTTAATCGTTTACCCCATCTTACTTAATTTGCATAGTTAAGTTACACAATCATTTCGCATAATTGTATATTGGATCCACTTCACTTCACCTAGAGTTGTTTTCTTTTTATGTTCACCAACGAATTTATCTGTTGCAACGGTTGAGTCGCTTAGCACTCACCTTAAAATTCAAATGAATACTTCCGTGCACTTTTCAATACTTGTTATCAATCACTTGTGCTCGCAATAACTGCGCGTTCATTACTGCGAATCTTTCTTAAAATATAAGTATTTTATAATACAGGGTTATACATTACGCTGATAACACGCATACAATACATACATACATGCGTATGTGTGCGAAAATATAAACAATTTATTGTGAAAACAATTTTTTTATTTTATCATCTTCAATACATATATGTATGTACATATATACATACATACATATGTATGTATGTCTGAAACTCCCGATTAATCACATTCCATAGCTACTGGGTATTTTACGAGTCCGTCGCTGAGCAAAACTTTCACGAAAACTGTTTAATGTGAAGTATTACATTTTCCTAGAAAATGTATAAGGTTATCAATGCTTTAAGAACTGCCGAAGCCAACATACTCGTATTTATTGAGAAGAGCTGCTATATTTTTCGCTTGCAATAAACAAACCGTAGCAATCTTGTTCTGTACTATGTACTATCTACTCTTTTAGGCTGATAAGCTTAAGAATTTTTTTTAGAACAGAAGTGACTCCTTTGGTCTTTCCACATAATTTTATTTACAAATTCCAAAAGCGCAGCCGGTGATACCATATCCCATGAAGTGTCCAAAAAACAGCGCTTGTCGTGGATAGCATAACTCATTATAAGTTTATTTAAAATCAATAAATACATTTTTGACATCCGCTTACTATAGCAGCAGTGTCAATAAGTTTCGAGCTGACTATAATAGTATATATGTATGTGTTCTATTTGGAAAAGAATTATACAATTTCTCATTTAATTTCCATTCAAAAGTCGATTGAGCATTAATGCTTTATTATATAAATATTTATAGTATCTATATGTATATACAGGAATATTTTATTAATATTTTTGACACCATTTTTTTATTAGGAAAATATTTATAACATTTGCTATTATTATCAACTTCAGTTTATATAATTCTAAATATAAACATAAATGCTTGTTAAGGGGTTATATACAGTTTAGATTTATACACATATTATGGTATCTTTTCACTGTATTTTAAGACTAAGTACTAGTAAAAATATTTATTTGAAAAAGAGCTACAGCTGATCTCCAGGAGTTCCTCTCAAAAAAGACGTTTTGCGGTGTCCACTATATCTCGGAACTGGATCATCCGAAATTAAAAAACCAAACTGATTTCGTTAAAATAATGTTAAATCTAGTAACTAATCGAAGGAATAAGCAAAATAAATTTTTTTTGACAAAATGGCGGTTTCTCAAAAAAAAAAATCGATTCTTGACCGAAATTTCGGCCTTAAATTGTTTATAAAAAAAAATATATTTATCGGAGAGAAAAAATCTTCCATTAATTAGTCTAGTTTTTTTCGAGTAATGTTGGTCACCGACTTTGAAAACACCATTTTGAGAAAAACGCGTTTAAAGTTTGGACCTTGTACTTCCAAGCACTCTGAAACGCCTTTTCAAATTTTTCATTTGCTTGTAACTTTGAAAATATTTACCGAAACGATATGAAATTTTCTGTGTGTATTCTTAATTATATGTACATTAAGAAAATGAAATAAAAAAAAAATCGATTTTTTGAAAATTCTAACTGTACATATATAACCCCTTAATGGTGTTGGAACATGAGTATAAACAATACATCAAATATAGATTATTGTTTGCGTAGTGCCTCTGGCCATACAATGTCCTCAATGAAATCCAAAAACGCCGAGACTCTAGTATATACACCTGGTGTGGTGTGACCACATATTAGGTCACCAAAGGAAACGACTCCAACAATTCTGTAGTTGTTATAGGTTGCATTTTTAACTAAAAGTAATGGACCACCAGAGTCACCGCTACAGGTATCCTTCCCGGGTGCAAGAGCACACAGCTGAGTATCGTCAATGCCATGATCTAGATTATGATCAATGCGATTTGCATAACTTTGATTACATTCTGCATGCGGCACTTTATTCAATTGCACCGCCATTAAGTGCGCTGAAGTAGCTATATGTATTAAAGAAAAGTTGAAATATGCCATAGCGTAAATAATTAATTAAAATGAGATCGTATTTGTTATGTATTTATAAAACATACATTGATTTTCGGTGCGTCCCCAACCAGCTGCAGTTAGTTCAACGCCAGCAGTTAACTCTGTGGGATCGGTATGCAAACACGTTGGATACACGGTTTGACTAAATTTGATATCTTTAACCAATTTAATCAAAGCGATATCGAAATATTTGGAGAAACCTGAATATTGCCGATGGTCAAACGTGGCCTGTTGATACAAGTAAGTAAATAAAATTATAAACACTTAAAGTTGTTTCTCTTCTTTTATAATAAAGTTTAAATTATATATTTTATTTTTTAATATTTTTCTCATTATATTCTGGTAATGAACCAATTCAAATACTCCTCAAGATCACATCAAATTGCTTGTGTTCAATTGCTCAAAGAGGTTACCACCTTGTTTAAAAATTCCTTTAATTTTGACAGAAAATAACTAACTGTAAAAATAGCTTACCCGAACCTCCACGATTGCAATAAATTATTTTTTATTAACTTATCAATTGCATATGATTCAAATAAATAAATATGTGGCAACACTTCACAAATATAAGCTGAGCTGTATGCTTTCCAAACTGTATTTACTTCGATAGCTAACATATCTACTTATATTGTAAGAATATCTTTGTATTATATGATCAATAATAAAATTTGTAAATAGGTGGCAAGCATAACGCGAAAATTAAATTCTAGTTTCTTCATTATTATAAATTCTTTTGAAATTGAATTTTCACATTACTCACCTCAATATCAATCTCTTGGCGAGAGCGCGATTTTGTGTCAGTTAAATCAGCCACGCCCATAATCACTTTTAAAGGTTTTGTACCTCTTACGATGACACAATGCGCTGCCGTCAACACAAAACGCTCATGGATCAAGGTACCACCACAGACATATTCGTTTTGATCATACACAATTTTAGCCATATGAGGATACTGCATGACGGACACATTGTGTCCACCGAAAATATGTCCACTTTGAAAAGGTGATAATCTACGTTCAATGGCACGGCATGCTAAAGCAAGAAGATTACCGTTATTTGTTTGCCGCTAGTATTTGAGGAAATCTCTTGCGTATATACTCACCACGAACAGCGGGTCGCTCAAGATTGCTGTAAATAATTATGTATGTATTTGCTCAATGAAATAGTCTAGTTATTTAAAACTCTTCCGTTACAAATGATTAAATACTTACGGACAACAAATCATATCTTCTCGTCCGCAAAGTGGCACATCATTATCCTTTAAACGCATATCCGTCAAACTTTGGGCCAAATGTGTGCACTGTAGTCTTGGCTTGCAAACACCTTTGTAGTGCTGCGTCTCGCAAGCGGTGTTAGCTGCAGCGTGTCGAAGGCAAAATGATCATCAGTCTGTAATTTAACTGGAAAGTATACTCACCATTTTCATTATCTTTGTCATCTCCCAGTCGATTCCCATTATGAAATATATCATTTAATATTGCTTTTAAATCCTCAGGCGGCACTTGATCTGGCTTAACAGTCGTTGTTCCAAGTGCAGCCACAATAGGTGGCACTTGCTGGCCATTAAAAACTCCAACAGGCCTACGTTCACCCTCAATGGGTACACTTTGTAATCTCTGCCCCACACTGGGCGTGTGTACACTGCCGTCTAAAATATCCGGATGTTGCGGCTTTTTATTAAATAATTGCAAAAATTTATCATTTGTGACCGACACCATGTCTCTATTTTTGTTCTCATTTTCATTCTCAGCCGACGCATTTTTACCAAATATTTCTTCAAGTAATTCATTTAATTTCTTGCTGTCATTTGAAGCTATTTGTCTGCCTTCCGTATTTATCTCAGTCACATCTTCATTCACAACCGACGCATTTTTACCAAATATTTCTCCAAGTAATGCGTCTAATTTGCTGATGTCTGTTACATTGTGAGCATTTGAACCTATTTGTATGCCTTCCGTACTACTCTCCACAGGTGACGGATCCAAATTTTTAGGCGGAGTTTGCACTACCGGTAAATTTCTAAATCGAAGGCGATTACTAATTGTGTCAATAACAGGATTGCCATTCACATTCGACACTGGATTTGTATTGGAGAAACCGTTATTGTTGCCATATCCAAGTGGAGCAGAGTGTCCATTCCATATCCCTTCACTAAATCCATTTCCAGGTTGTCCAGGGTTGCCACTAAAAATATCATCAAGTCTTTCGTTTTCATTGTTAACAGGATTGCCATTCACATTCGGCACTGGCTTTGTATTGGAGAAACCGTTATTGTTGGCATTTCCAAATGGAGCAGAGTTTCCATTCACTTCCCCTACATTAAGACCATTTCCAGGTTGCCTAGGGTTGTCACTAAATATAGCATCAAGTCTTTCATTTTCATAGCTAACAGGATTGCCATTCACATTCGCCACTGGATTTGTATTGAAGAAGCCGTTATTATTGCCATTTCCAAATGGAGCAGGGTTTCCATTTACTTCACCTACATTAAGTCCATTTCCAGGTTGATTATCGTTGCTCTTTTGAATCAAAATCATTGGTGCATTTGTAGTGATGGCAATAGAATTGGGATTAAACACACTGTCTGGTTGTGGCTTAGGCCGTTGGGATAGATCGATATATGCGTTGGGAAGTTCTGGTGGGGTTTGTACAGGTGTTGGCCATTTTCTGCAAATGTTTTTTTATTAATAATAGTTACATTTACAAACCTTTTAAAATATATCAAATTAGTCTTACGGGCAACATATTATCTCCTCTGTAATCGTAAAGGCACAACGGCCCACGTTGTAGTTTTCCAAACCCATTGAATCCATAATGAGCTCCAAATCAGTACACTTGCTAGCTTCCAGGCATGTGCCATCGTAACCAGCGAAATCACAAAAGTCGCCCACTAGAATTACGTTTTATTACTAATAAGAGGGATTTCTAAATATTTTAATAGATTTACCATCAAGCATTTGAGCAGTACTAAGCGCACAGTAAGCAATGAGCATAAGTATTCGGCTCATCCCGCTGATTTTATAAATGTACGGCATTTTATACGCCGACCTCAATCTGGAATACTATATATATAAAATATATGTATATATAAGGACAAAAGTATATACATATCATATAACAATATATTGAAAATAATTTAATTTTAAGAATAATGACCAAACTTGGCTTCATCGCTTATGAAATGAGTTCTGGATAAATTGGAGGTTTAAAATGTTAAAGATTATTATATTGCCGACCACTGCACTTGTGCAAAAGAATTCGAGCTTTGCGATTTACTATATGTATACAAAAAGCTATCGTTCGAAAGTTGTTTACTTGGTTGTGTGAAAGGATCTACATTTGTATTGTTTGAACTATATACATATAACTATTGAACAAAACAAATATGATTAGCTGGGGAAATCCTCAAATTACTTAATATAGATTATTTCCCGAATACGAGCGCTGAGTATATAGACTTTGTTGAACTTAGATAGGCAAATTTAATCGTTTACCCCATCTTACTTAATTTGCATAGTTAAGTTACACAATCATTTCGCATAATTGTATATTGGATCCACTTCACTTCACCTAGAGTTGTTTTCTTTTTATGTTCACCAACGAATTTATCTGTTGCAACGGTTGAGTCGCTTAGCACTCACCTTAAAATTCAAATGAATACTTCCGTGCACTTTTCAATACTTGTTATCAATCACTTGTGCTCACAATAACTGCGCGTTCATTACTGCGAATTATTCTTAAAATATAAGTATTTATAATACAGGGTTATACATTAGGCTGATAACACGCATACAATACATACATACATGCGTATGTGTGCGAAAATATAAACAATTTATTGTGAAAACAATTTTTTTATTTTATCATCTTCAATACATATATATATATACATACATACATATGTATGTCAGAAACTCCCGATTATTCACATTCCATAGCTACTGGGTATTTTACGAGTCCGTCGCTGAGCAAAACTTTCACGAAAACTGTTTAATGTGAAGTATTACATTTTCCTAGTAAATGTATAAGGTTATCAATGCTTTAAGAACTGCCGAAGCCAACATACTCGTATTTATTGAGAAGAGCTGCTATATTTTGCGTAGCAATCGTGTTCTGTAGGTACTATCTACTCTTTTAGGCTGAAAAGCTTAAGAATTTTTCTTAGAGCAGAAGTGACTCATTCGATCTTTCCACATAATTTTTATTTACAAATTCCAAAAGCGCAGCCGTTGATACCTTATCCCATGAAGTGTTCAAAAAACTCATGTCCAAACTCATTATAAGTTTATTTAAAATCAATAAATACATTTTTGACATCCGCTTATTATAGCTGACTAGTATATATGTATGTACATAGTTGAATGTGTTCTATTTGAAAAAGAATTATACAATTGCGCATTTAATTTCCATTCAAAAGCCGATAGAGCATTAATATTTTATTATATATGTATATACAGGAATATTTTATTAATATTTTTGATAC
This sequence comes from Zeugodacus tau, assembly GCA_031772095.1. Taxonomy (NCBI): domain Eukaryota; kingdom Metazoa; phylum Arthropoda; class Insecta; order Diptera; family Tephritidae; genus Zeugodacus; species Zeugodacus tau. Next base: position 64,343,626 of record CM062650.1, on the reverse strand, counting down.
CATTTTTTTATTAGGAAAATATTTATAACATTTGCTGTTATTATCAACTTCAGTTTATATAATTCTAAATATAAACATAAATGTTTGTTAATGGTGTTGGAACATGAGTATAAACAATAAACAATACATAAAATATAGATTATTCTTTGTGTAGTGCCTCTGGCCATACAATGTTTTCAATGAAATCCAAAAACGCCGAGACTCTAGTATATACACCTGGTGTGGTGTGACCACATATTAGGTCACCAAAGGAAACGACTCCAACAATTCTGTAGTTGTTATAGGTTGCATTTTTAACTAAAAGTAATGGACCACCAGAGTCACCGCTACAGGTATCCTTCCCGGGTGCAAGAGCACACAGCTGAGTATCGTCAATGCCATGATCTAGATTATGATCAATGCGATTTGCATAACTTTGATTACATTCTGCATGCGGCACTTTATTCAATTGCACCGCCATTAAGTGCGCTGAAGTAGCTATATGTATTAAAGAAAAGTTGAAATATGCCATAGCGTAAATAATTAATTAAAATGAGATCGTATTTGTTATGTATTTATAAAACATACATTGATTTTCGGTGCGTCCCCAACCAACCGCAGTTAGTTCAACGCCAGCAGTTAACTCTGTGGGATCGGTATGCAAACACGTTGGATACACGGTTTGACTAAATTTGATATCTTTAACCAATTTAATCAAAGCGATATCGAAATATTTGGAGAAACTTGAATAATTACGATGGTCAAACGTGGCCTGTTGATACAAGTAAATAAATAAAATTTTAAACACTTAAAGTGGTTTCTCTTCTTTTATAATCAAGTTTAAATTATATATTTTATTTAATATTTTTCTCATTATATTCTGGTAATGAACCAATTCAAATACTCCTCAAGATCACATCAAATTGCTTGTGTTTAATTGCTCAAAGAGGTTACCACCTTGTTTAAAAATTCCTTTAATTTTGACAGAAAATAACTAACTACAAAAATAGCTAACCCGAACCTCCACGATTGCAATAAATTATTTTTTATAACCTTATCAATTTTATATGATTAAAATAAATAAATATGTGGCAACACTTCACAAATATAAGCTGAGCTGTATGCTTTCCAAACTGTATTTACTTCGATAGCTAACATATCTACTTATATTGTAAGAATATCTTTATATTATATGATCAAGAATAAAATTTGTAAATAGGTGGCAAGCATAACGCGAAAATTAAATTCTAGTTTCTTCATTATTATAAATTCTTTTGAAATTGAATTTTCACATTACTCACCTCAATATCAATCTCTTGGCGAGAGCGCGATTTTGTGTCAGTTAAATCAGCCACGCCCATAATCACTTTTAAAGGTTTTGTACCTCTTACGATGACACAATGCGCTGCCGTCAACACAAAACGCTCATGGATCAAGGTACCACCACAGACATATTCGTTTTGATCATACACAATTTTAGCCATATGAGGATACTGCATGACGGACACATTGTGTCCACCGAAAATATGTTCCCCTTGAAAAGGTGATAATCTACGTTCAATGGCACGGCATGCTAAAGCAAGAAGATTACCGTTATTTGTTTCCCGCTAGTATTTGAGGAAATCTCTTGCGTATATACTCACCACGAACAGCGGGTCGCTCAAGATTGCTGTAAATAATTATGTATGTATTTGCTCAATGAAATAGTCTAGTTATTTAAAACTCTTCCGTTACAAATGATTAAATACTTACGGACAGCAAATAATATCTTCTCGTCCGCAAAGTGGCACATCATTATCCTTTAAACGCATATCCGTCAAACTTTGGGCCAAATGTGTGCATTGTAGTCTTGGCTTGCAAACGCCTTTGTAGTGCCGCGTCTCGCAAGCGGTGTTAGCTGCAGTGTGTCGTAGGCAAAATGATCATCAGTCTGTAATTTAACTGGAAAGTATACTCACCATTTTCATTATCTTTGTCATTTTCCAGTCGATTCCCATTTTGAAATATATCATTTAATATTGCTTTTAAATCCTCAGGCGGCACTTGATCTGGCTTAACAGTCGTTGTTCCAAGTGCAGCCACAATAGGTGGCACTTGCTGGCCATTAAAAACTCCAACAGGCCTACGTTCACCCTCAATGGGTACACTTTGTAATCTCTGTCCCACACTGGGCGTGTGTACACTGCCGTCTGAAATATCCGGATGTTGCGGCTTTTTATTAAATAATTGCAAAAATTTATCATTTGCATTTGTGACCGACACCATGTCTCTATTTTTATTCTCATTTTCATTCTCAGCCGACGCATTTTTACCAAATATTTCTTCAAGTAATTCATTTAATTTTTTGTTGTCATTTGAAGCTATTTGTCTGCCTTCCGTATTTATCTCAGTCACATCTTCATTCACAACCGACGCATTTTTACCAAATATTTCTCCAAGTAATGCGTCTAAGTTGCTGATGTCTGTTACATTGCGCGTATTTGAACCTATTTGTATGCCTTCCGTACTACTCTCCACAGGTGACGGATCCAAATTTTTAGGTGGAGTTTGCACTACCGGTATAGTTCTAAATCGAAGACGATTACTAATTGCGTCAGTGGCATAAAGAAAGTTCGACTTACGGACAACAAATCATTTCTTCAAGCACTAAGAAACCACAGCGGCCTATTTGATGTGGCCCTAAGTTCAGCGCTTGTGCCAAGGACTGCAAGTTAAAGCAATTACTGATTGCCAAGCACGTTCCGTTGTAGCCCGCAAAGTCGCAAAAATCGCCCACTAAAATGAAGCCATTGTCTTCAATAATACACCAACACTGTTGTCATACTCACCCTCGTAGTCTTGTGTAGCGCCGAGACCGCATATTATGAGAAATATATAAAGTCGAGCGTGTTCTTTCAACATAGTTATCGTTATGCGTAGCATTTTAGATGAACTTTTACAAACACATATACGAGATTAGCTATAGAATGTAGGAGCAAGTTTTTTCTCACAATTATTACTATTTACTGTTACACGGTGCTGATTACGCAATGAAATACAAATCTTCAGAAATAAATTTTCTTCAATATAAATAGAAAAGCCCCCCGAGTTTCGTTAATTTAACATAAGTTCCACACAACCGTCTGTTCTAAGTACACCGCGCACTCTTGTATCCGTTCTTTGAAACACTTGAAAAGAAATCTACCAATTCACTATAAGTACCAATCTATGCGCTTGTGAACTTCGTTTCGTCCACACCATAATGCAACTGAAACGTTCAACACAAAATTGTAATATTTTATTGAAAATATAATCGCAATCAAATCCGAGTGGCCGACACACTAACAGAATAATGCATTTGAGTTTTACAATCAGTTGCAATGTTTCTTTTGCTCGATTTTCTTCCTTCAAACCCATGCAGTCTTATTTGAAATCAGTCAGAGTGGACCGGTACTCACCGATACTGTTCTTTAGATGATGTTCATTGTAAATAAAAATGTTAAGCAAGAAAACTAATAACTAAAATTAATACTAAAATTAGTTGACATGAAATAAAATATGATTTTGTAATTATGGGTGGTATATACTAGCAGGTAGGCAGTGAAGAAATGAAATAAAACAGCTTGAAAGTAATGAGGTAAATGGTGGTCAGTGATATGTAGTGAAATAGTTAGTGAAGTATAGATGGTGAGATCACTAGTGAAAAGTGTATACTGGTTATCGCCAATGACATCGCCGTGTTAAATTCATGAGTGATTTGCATTGCCGGTAAACTGGTGGGTAACCAGTGATGGTTACCGATGGGTAGTGAACTCACTAGTGTTTCACTGGAGTTCTAAACTGGCGGGTAGTAACAGTATTTATATGTGGACATATTTATAGCATAAAAAAAGTCAAATTCAATTAGTGATAAGCTGAATGTGCTAAGTGATAAGCTGAATGTGCTTGCAATCATTCTCTCTTTTTTTTAATCCTTTTATACTACTACTAAAATGAATGTTCTGCTTTTTCCCGCATGGATAAGGAGGCGAAGCGAATGGGTCCAGCGCAGAATAACTCTTGCCAACAGGTGCTACTTTGGACTGAGTAGGCAATTGAACAGAAAAGTCCTCTCTCGACGAACCAAAATCAAGCTCTACAAGTCGCTTATCATCCCCGTCCTGATCTACGGTGCAGAAGCTTGGACGATGTCAACATCAGATGAGACGACACTAGGAGTTTTCGAGAGGAAAATTTTGCGCAAGATTTATGGTCCTAAGAACATTGGCAACGGCGAATACCGCAGACGATGGAACGATGAGCTGTACGAGTTATACGACGACATTGACATAGTTCAGCGAATAAAAAGACAGCGGCTACGCTGGCTAGGTCATGTTGTCCGAATGGACGAAAACACTCCAGCCCTGAAAGTGTTCGATGCAGTACCCGCCGGAGGAAGCCGAGGAAGGGGAAGGCCTCCACTCCGTTGGAGGGACCAGGTGGAGAGCGACCTGGTTACACTTGGGATCTCCAACTGGCGCCGAACTGCGAAGGAGAGAGAGAGATGGCGCACTATCGTCGATTCGGCTATAACCGGCTAAACGGTTGCAACGCCAATCACATACATACATACTACTACTAAAAATTTACAGTGCCGGATTAGTCACATAGAAAATTTAACAAATGCGACGGACCCTGCGACTCGCCGTAAAATATTATATAATATATATATCAATTTATCGTAAAAATATTTTGCGGCTTTACTCTCACCTAAAATTTTAAAACTTGATTTCGTCACGTATATATAATTTTATAATTATGTATTAGATAGGAAATTCATTAATTAACAGATATGCCACATTTTTAAGACAATTTTACTAATGTCTTAAGAGGCTACACCAGTGGCAATTAGGCGATTTTTGTTATTTTTTTTTTAAGAAAGTACTCAATCGAATGTTTAGAAGTTTTTTGGACGTAATAAGGTATATTTTGAGATTGTGTTTTACAAAAATAATGGAAACAAGAAAAAACGTTACCTTCGGCTGTACCGAATCTAATATACCCTTAACAGGTGCATTTCTTTTAGTAACTATGTATGTGTTTAAGCAAATCTAAAGACGTAAGAAAAAGTAACTAAAAAAAAGAAAACATTTTACTAATTCTTTTTAGCCGGGTTGTTTGCTAGAAACATTAAGGTTATAAAGTAAACCGATCTGAACAATTTCTTCGGAGATTATATTATTACCTTAAGCAGTAATCCATGTCAAATTTCGTGAAGATACCACGTCAAATGCGAAAATTTTCCATACAAGCCTTTGATTCCGATCGTTCGGTTTGTATGGCAGCTATTTGCTATAGTGAATCGATCTGAAGAATTTTTTCGGAGATTAAATTATTTCTATGAGCAATAACTTACACCAAATTTCGTGAAAATATGTAATAAAATGCGGAAGTTTTCCATACAAGCCCTTGATTCCGATCGTTCAGTTCGTATTGCAGCTATATGCTATAGTGAACCGATCTGAACAATTTTTTCGGAGATTAAATTATTTCTATGAGCAATTACTCACACCAAATTTCGTGAAGATATGTAGTAAAATGCGGAAGTTTTCCATACAAGCCCTTGATTCCGATCGTTCAGTTTGTATGGCAGCTATATGATATAGTGGTCCGATATCGGCAGTTCCGACAAATGAGCAGCTTCTTGAAGAGAAAATAACATCTGCAAAATTTTAAAACGATATCTTAAAAACTGAAGGACTAGTTCGTATATATACAGACAGACAGACGAACGGACAGACGTACATGGCTAAATCGACTCAGTTCAACATACTGATCATTTATATATATACTTTATAGGGCCTCCGACGCTTCCTTCTGGGTGTTACAAACTTCGTGACAAACTTAATATACCCTGTTCAGGGTATAATAACACAGTTATGTGCTGTCTTCGAAGGTGCCAAACAAAAAGTTCCCCAACTGCTAACATTATTCCGGCCGAATAAGTAACTGAAACAATTAAAATTCAAAAAGGTTATTAAAATTTAAGGTATGTACTATACTATAATGATCTACGAATTTGAAAAATATCAAAAATTAACAAAATTGCTTAGTTCTGAAAAGGTGTCGTGTTTCAGAATTTCAACCAAATCAAAATATCGTAAGTCATTGTATAAAATATATTCAAGAATACTCAGTTTCCATTCAAACACTATTCAAGATACGACCATGCTGATTTCATAGTGTCACACTGAGGTACCATAATGTTTATGGGTTTGAAAACACTACAACATCCGATAAATACTTTTTATTACTATTCATAATACTCAGAGCAGAGCACTTTGGAAATTGAGATCAATAATTTTTCAAGCGCAAATATTTTAAGGGCATGTTAATCAATGATGAACATACTATCATTAAAAAATTTGCCTTTAAAAATTATGACCTTATATAATATTTAGGTTTTATATTTCGCGAACAAAGTGAACTGTTTATTTTTTAATTCAGTCACGATCTGTGGTTGCTTGATTTGTTATAAAATTTAGATTAATTTTATGAGTGAATATAGCTGATCTTTTTTGAAACGGTTATCATGTGGATCATGTTCCGAAATTATTGAAAGCTAGTAACAATACCAAGCCTACTCATTTAAATCAAATTATTTCAGTGTAATTTTAGTACTTATGTAGTACGAGAAACGTTTATCAAAATCTACAACAAACAAAAATTTAAAATTATATCACAAAATTGCGCGCTGGTCTCACCAACACCACATGCAGATTGTCCGCAGTGCAAAACTAATTACGGGAATTCCCTGATATTGTCATCGAACGAGCGAGTCGTAACAAGATAAAAAAACTTTTAAAACGACGAAGTAGTGTAATTCGCTGAACTGCTGAAAGCAGTTGTGGCTAATGTCAGTGACAGCAAGAAACAAGAACTTCTGGAACTGCAGATTTATAAACTTTTATTAAATAATTCCTTCGAATTGTGCTTTCCAAGCGTAGTCATTTCCCCTCTTTATCACTAACTGTAGTGGCGAACATTTCTTTCCAACGTTAACATGTATTAAAAATGAGTTGAAAAACACGATACGTCAAGAATGCCTTAATCATCTCACTTTGATGAATATGATTTGCTTAAATGTCATAACTGTCTTAAATTCTTTAGTATCATTTGTCGCCAACCATTGCGTTCCTTGTGGGAAGTGAATAGTGGACATCGTAGTTCTTAGAAACACTTCATTAGCCAAACTTAAAACAAACCTTACTTTGTATGTGTACATACATAAATACTAAAAGTCATTCAAACCCAAGAAAACGTGGATAAAAATATGGGGTCAGTGCGTTAATTATATCGAAATTCTTAGTTTAATCGACAAAATATACATTCTAAGCATTTTTCTGTATAAGGAATAAGTAAATTCTGGTTATAACCACGTCCATTACCACACAAAGGTTATGTTGAAATAAAAGTCTCAGAACATTCAAACAAATATAAAGCAGAAAACCTCGACCTGACTCGAATATAGTTGAATGTATTTGTCTGACAATTTACCACATTTCTATTAAAACACCGATTGCGCACGAATATATTATAATGTCTTTGCTAATTAATATTTTTGACACTTATTATTTTATTATGAAAATATTTGAAATAATATAGTTCTAAATAAAAACATAAATGTTTGTTAATGGTGTTGGAACATGAGTATAAACAATAAACAATACATCAAATGTAGATTATTGTTTGCGCAGTGCTTCTGGCCATACAATGTTTTCAATGAAATCCAAAAACGCCGAGACCCTAGTGTATACACCTGGTGTGTTCTTACCACACATTAGGTCACCAAAGGAAACGACTCCAACAATTCTGTAGCTGTTATAGGTTGCATCTTTAAGTAAAAGCAATGGACCACCAGAGTCACCTCCACAGGTATCCTTCCCGGGTGCAAGAGCACACAGTTGTGTATCGTCAATACCATGTTTTAGATGACGATCAATGTGATTTGCATAACTTTGATAACATTCTGCATGCGGCACTTTATTCAGTTGCACCGCCATTAAGTGCTTTGAAGTAACTATATGCATTAAAGAAAAGTTGAAAGATGTCATAGAGTAAATACATAGTTAATTAAAATGAGATCGTATTTGTTATGTACGTACCTTGCTTTTCAGTGAGTCCCCAACCAGCTGCAGTTAGTTCAACGCCATCAGGTAACTCTGTGGGATCTGTATGCAAACACGTTGGATACACAGCTAGACTAAATGTGACATTTTTCTTCAATTTAATCAAAGCGATATCGAAATATTTGGAAAAACTTGAATATCGCGGATGTTCAAATGTCGTCTGTGGGTAAAAGTAAATAAATAAAATTATAAACACTTAAAGTTGTTTCTCTTTTTTATAATTCATTTGAAATTATATTTACAAAGTTGCTAAGAGAGTATTATCAGTCCTAAAACTAAAAGAGTTAGAAATAGGGTTATGTGTATGAAAATGATCAGGATGACGAGACGAGTTAAAATTCGGATGTCCATCCGTGCAACGAATAACTTGAGTGAAAATTAAGATATCTCGCAAAAAAATAAACACCATGAAAATAGTTGAAATCGGATAATAACCACTCCCATACAAAGGTTATATTGAAAATTACAAAAAGTGCGTTAACTCACTAACGTCAGAAACACTAAATTTTACAGAAGAAATCGCAGAAAGAAGCTGGACTCAGATTTTTTTACAAAATGGAAAATGAGCGTGGCGTCGCCCACCTATGGATCAAAATCCATATCTCAGGAACTACTCGACCGATTTCAATGAAATTCGGTATATAATATTTTCCTGACACCCTGATGACACGGATGAAAAATGGACGAAATCAGTTCCCCACCACGCCCATACTTCGCATATAACTCAATTTGGAATTCGACCCGATTCCTTCACTTTATAATATATAACATTAGGAACAAAACTTTACAGAAATACTGCATTTGAGTTGAAGTATCACTTGTGTGTTTAAGTGTAATTTTTCACCGAAAATATCGGTAAAACTGGTTAAAAGCGGGTCTTAGCTTTCTCTAGCTCCCAAATGGCTTATATTCGGGTTATCAAACTTCCGGTGGGTTTTATACCGCATACATCGGTTAATAAATGAGATATCTTAGCAAAATTAAGTGAGCGTATAGTCTTGAATATAGTGAACCTTGGTGGTGAAAATGAGTGAAATCGGTTCAGAAATTATCTCAGCCCTCATATACTATATATACAGATTTTCGTTATTCTATTGGACTTTATGTCTAATATATGGGTCGTATTGTTTGTTATCTTAATAAAACAATATCAGTAAACTGCGAGAGTATACAGTATTCGGTTTACCCTAGCATAGCCTTTCCTTACTTGTTTCTATCATTACATTCTAATATTAAACCATCTTATCAATTGCATATGATTAAAATAAATAAATATGTGGCAACACTTCACGAATATAAGCTGAACTATATGCTTTCAATCCTGTCTTTACTTCGATAGCTAACATATCTACTTATATTGTAAGAATATCTTTGTATTATGTGATCAAGAATAAAATTTGTAAACAGGTGGCAAACATAACGCGAAAATTAAATTCTAGTTTCTTCATTATTGTAAAATCTTTTGAAATAGAATTTTCACATTACTCACCTCAATATCTATCTCTTGCCGAGAGCGCGATTTGGTGTCAGTTAAATCAGCCACGCCCATAATGACTTTTGAAGCGTTTGTACCTCTTACGATAACACAATGCGCTGCTGTCAACACAAAACGCTCATGGATCAATGTACCACCACAGACAAAGTTGCTTTGCTCATACACAATTTTGGCCATATGAGGATAATGCAAGATGGACACTTTGTCCCCACCGATAATATGTTCTTCTTGAAAAGGCGGCAATCCACGTTCAATGGCGCGGCATGCTAAAGCAAGAAGATTACCGTTATATGTTTGCTGCTAGTATTTGAGGAAATTTCTGGCATCTATACTCACCACGAACAGCGGGTCGCAGAGTATTGCTGTGAATAATATTGTACATATTTACTCAATTAAAAAGTCTAGTTATTTAAAACTCTTCCGTTACAAATGATTAAATACTTACGGACAGCAAATCATATCTTCTCGTCCGCAACGTGTCACATCATTATCCTTTAAATGCATATTCGTCAAGCTTGTTGCCAAATGTGTGCATTGTAGTCTTGGCTTGCAAACGCCTTTGTAGTGCCGCGTCTCGCAAGCGTTGTTAGCTGCAGCGTGTCGAAGGCAAAATGATCATCAGTCTGTAATTTAACTGTAAAGTATACTCACCGTTTCCAAGACTAAATATATCATGTAATATTGACTCTGCATTCCTAGATAGAACTTGTATTGGCGTAACAGTCGTTGTCGTCGTTGATCCAAGTGCATGTCCCGGCCAGTTTTTATAATAGAATTTAATATATTTTTCATTTGCATTTGTAGCCGACGCCTTGTTTCTATGATTGGTCTCAGTTTCATTCTCAGCCGGCGCATTTTTACCAAATATTTCTTCAAGTAATGCATTTAATTTGTTGTTGTCAACGACATTGCGCGTATTTGCACCTATTTGTATGCCTTCCGTACTACTCTCCACAGGTGACGGATCCAAATTTTTAGGTGGAGTTTGCACTATCGGTAAATTTCTAAATCGAAGGCCATAAATACTAATTGCGTCAGTGGCATAAAGAAAGATGGACTTACGGACAACAAATCATTTCTTCAAACACCGAGAAACCACAGTGGCCTATTTGAAGTGACCTAAAGAACGGCAGGTTATGGCAATTGCTCTTTGCCAAGCACGTTCCGTTATAGCCCGCAAAGTCGCAAAAGTCGCCCTCTAAAATGAAGGCATTGTCTTCAATAATACACCAACACTGTTGTCATACTCACCCTCGTAGTATTGTGTAGCGCCGAGACCGCATATTATCAGAAAAATATACAGTCGAGTGTGTTCTTTCAACATAGTTATCATTATGCGTATGAAATACAAATCTTCAGAAACAAATCTTCTTCAATATAAATAGAAAAGTTTCCCCCCGAGTTTCGTTAATTTAACATAAGTTTCACACAACCGTCTTTTCTAAATACACCGCGGACTCTTCTGTCCGTTCTTTGAAACACTTGAAAAGAAATCTACCAATTCACTTTTAGTACGCTTGTGAACGTCGTTTCGTCCACACCATAATGCAACTGAAACGTTCAACACTAAACTCTTATGTTTTATTGAAATATATTCGGTTGGAGAAGTGTCGCAATCAAAGCCGACTTGTCGGTACACGGAATTCGATCACACAGAATCAGACGCTGCAGAAATTCTCTTGAACTTTTCATTGCCAAACCTAGCGATATGAAAGAAATTAGTGCCACACAGTCTCAGTGGCTCCGATAAGGTTTCCCCGCATTCAGAAAGTTACCACGCAAACGGCTATATTGATAATATAACAACAATAATATACGTAAGTTTCAAACCCAGTTGAGATGTATAATACATATATACATACTATATGCGAAGATATTTATAAAACAAATGCATGGGCGCTGCCAAATTATTTAAAGAATTGTTATCACTAAGACATTCCCAGAAATACTAATGTGATAAGCTAAAATTGCTGACGAATAGTTTTTCGTTGTTTTTAGGCGATCATTATTTTTATACCCTGAACAGGGTGTATTAAGTTTGTCACGAAGTTTGTAACACCCAGAAGGAAGCGTCGGAGGCCCTATAAAGTATATATATAAATGATTAGTATGTTGAACTGAGTCGATTTAAACATGTCCTGTCTGTATATATACGAACTAGTCTTTCAGTTTTTAAGATATCGTTTTGAAATTTTGCAGATGTTATTTTCTCTTCAAGAAGCTGCTCATTTGTCGGAACTGCCGATATCGGACCACTATATCATATAGCTGCCATACAAACTGAACGATCGGAATCAATTGCTTGTATGAAAAACTTCCGCATTTTACTACATATCTTCACGAATTTTGGTGTGAGTTATTGTTCAAAGAAATAATTTAATCTCCGAAAAAATTGTTCAGATCGGTTCACTATAGCATATAGCTGCCATACAAACCGAACGATCGGAATCTATGGCTTGTATGGAAAATTTTCGCATTTGAAGTGGTATCTTCACGAAATTTGACATGGATTACTGCTTAAGGTAATAATATAATCTCCGAAGAAATTGTTCAGATCGGTTAACTATGTAACCTTAATGTTTCTAGCAAACAACCCGGCTAAAAAGAATTAGTAAAATTTTAACTTTTTTTACTTACTTTTGCTTACGTCTTTAGATTTGTTTAAACACATAGCTACTAAAAGAAATGCACCTGTGAAGGGTATATTACCTTCGGTACAGCCGAATTTAACGTTTTTTCTTGTTTTTTTTTTTTAGAATCTTCTGAGAATAATTGTACTGGTAAGCTATTTTCGTATTTCTTTTAAATATTTTGCAAAGTATTTCAAGAAATCCAGTTGAGTCGTTATCATAAAAGACGTGGAAATCTTAGTTCATGGAAGTGCCAAGTTCATTTTTAAATTATTGTTTAAACTCTAGCAATATGCAGCGCTCAAAGGGGGATAATATTTTCATTTAAAAAAATACTTGTTATGCAACGAAACCATTTGTTATGACTTGAACCAATAATACCAAAAGGCAGAGTTGTATACATGCATATATTTTTTAAGGGAAGGGGATTGTACAAGATCAATACCATTATCTTTACCATATTAGGTATATAATGTGGCTAAATGAAGTTCTATATTCGAGAGCCATGAAATTTTATAAAAATAAATCATAATTTGACTCATATTTTTGTCATTATACTATAATAACGATGTTCATTATGTATAATATAGGGGGCTGTGGTAATTCGTCGACAGATTGAACACATTTTCGGCATTAAATTATCAATTTTCACATATTTTTTAAGTTCCTTATATATTATATGTATATTGAGCGACAAAGCCAAACAGAGGTTTGTAAATCTATATATGTATTAGGTATATGACTGACCCGATTTTATACATTTTTGATAGCAGGCCTTAGTAATACTAACTGGAAGAGATGTCCTGTGAATTTGAAACCATTATTTTTCAGTAAAAAAAACAATTCAGGGATATTCTGTTTCTCATCTTCGATATTTACCTTGCAAAGTTAAAATTCGATTTCGACCATTCTTTTATGTATATGATAAATGCCACTATTTGGAGTTGTATTCCGTATAAAAAAGACTTTCACTACTTTAATATGTTAGTAAAGAAATTTTATTAAACTCAAGTAACATGACGATTAAACATAACCATTAGGCCAAATAATGCTTTCAATATAGTCCAAATATTTAGCAACTCTGGTATGTAAGCTCGGTAAATTCGCACCACAATTAATACTAGCCGATACTATGCCAACCACTTTGTATTTGTCATTATCAATTATGACCACACCACCACCTGAGTCGCCGCCACAGATATCTCTACCCGGTGCGTAAGCACACAATTGCGAATCCAAAATGCCTCTGGGAATACGACGGTCAATATAACTTGCATAACTAGCGTTGCACTGCGAAAGCGGTATGTACATCAATTTGGTCATCATTAGTTGAGTGGAATGAACTAAGTAAGTATGAAAGGAAGTAATATATATATATGTATGTGTACATGTAATTATTATAGTCGCAACTTACGATCTTTTTCGGTACTTCCCCAACCGGTTACAGTTAGTTCGGTGTCATTGAATAATTCCGTTGGTTCTGTGTACAAACAGGCAGGATTTACTTTACCTTGAAAATCGTCATATTCAACCAATTCAATTAAACCGATATCATCGTATTTGGTGAAGGCTGAGTAATTCTGATATATATGAATATTCTATTTAAAATTTAAAACATAAAAAAAAAACAAAATTAAAACATAAGTCAACTTCAATTATCAAGGAGCAAGTACTTACTTTTACATCTACTTCGATTCCCTCATCTTCAAACCTTTTGAGATTACTAACGCCCAAAATGACTTTTGTAGGCATTGCTTCTGGTAAATCTAAGCAATGTGCTGCAGTCAGTATAAAGTTTTTGTGAATTACTGTACCACCGCAAATATGTCCAGTTACATTGTAAACAATATAAGCCATATATGGATATCTTCTTTGAGCTCTGCTATCATATATGATGCCATGCGTTATTAGGCGACTCTCAATCTTCTCACAAGCTGAAATTTGAAAAATCATTCACTAAAACTTTTTTGAACTATACTTTACTTTATACACCCACCATGCTCGGCTGGTCGATTAGCGCTACGTACTAAGCTCTTCTCGGGGCTAAAATTAAAACATCTCAGTAAAGTATATAACATGGTCTGTATATGTATGTATGTACATGGGAGACACTTACGGACAGCAAATCACTTCCTCCTTTATATCATAGCCGCAACTCATCACATCTGTGCTTTTGAGACCCAAATTATCCATAAATTCACTGATGTGCGAACACTTGGAGGTGCTTATGCAAGTGCCTTGGTAATGTTGGGTGGCGCATGCATCGTTCACTGGAAATGTTGAAATTAAAGCAAATGCTTAAATAACAACTAATATAGGGTTTTATTAGGGTCTTATCACCAACATCGTACGAACTAAAGAAATGAATCCGATTTGAAATTTGGCAAATAGGATTTTTGAAGTAAATATAATCAATGAATTTTTCAATGTAGGCTCGTCCTCGGACTCAACAACGCTGAGCTATCCAGCTCTTGTGTTTGGAAGCATTATCCTGTTGAATGATATAAAAGCTCTTTTCATCAGCACTTTTCCAAAGATTTCTCTTTAGTATCACAACATAGATCTCGCCAGTCATCTTGTACTCAGTACAAGCCTACCAACCCTTGTCAATGAAAAGCAACCACAGGCCATTAGTGACCCACTTCCAGGATTTTTTGTTTGTATGCGCTTAGAGGTGGCCCCCGGGCTCTTTGACTTCCTACCGTGTACAATGGCCGAGCCTAGCCCTAGCGGTCTTTTCTCCGCTTTTATACATTCAAGAGAATTTTGGGTGGGTAGGAGTCGCTGGAGAAGAGGCGCGGTGAGCTTTACGGTTGGATCGAAGTTAGCGGGGAGGGTTTGGGGGAGGAGTTTATTGTCGGGAACTTCTCATCAACCTCAGCTTCAATCTTCCGCACTGTAGCGAAGTGGCTGCTATATAGGTTGCAACGGATTTACTGCTACGAAGCGCAGCATCCTTCACTGAGGTGACAAACCACTCTGACAGTAGAGCGGCGATACTAGCTTTGAGCTCGCTGATTGTGGCTTCAGACTGGTGAAGGAATACCAGTCCTCGCTATCAGATCGGATCACTTCGCAATCAGACGAGTTTGCGTGCCTGGCCATAGCGGAATCACGGGAAATTGCAAGGCTGTTGAGCTTACGAGGTTCGGCACGTCGGTCTCACATGGAGTGGAATGGGAACAAGTAGAAGCATCACTATCCTATTGCAATTTTTTCCTGGTTGAATAGGTCTCCTCTGAACTGAGCTAGCACTGACCTGTTCTGTCGCTAGATTCCACTGACTCAAAGTAAAACGCGAGAGGTCACCCTTCGCCCTCATTAAGTTGAATATTTCCCTGGTCATAGAATTCTAACTGGCTATTGTCTCATCAGAAGTCAAGCGGTCAAATTAAAAATTTAACTAAAGCTAGTTGTTTGGAGGAGTATGAGTTAGAATCTTCACAAACACTTTTTTTGGAATGGAATGGAAATATGTTTTTATTACACAAATTACGATTTTTCTGATCAAAAAATGCGATAAAGCCGTTTTTTAATATTTGCTGAGCGGGGTAGAGTTTTCTTTTTAGCAAAATAACTATTCATTCGCGACTCAACCAATCTTCTTTGTACTCTACGTGATGAAATATTTAAATTACAGGATTATTTTATTTCTCTTGCAGAATTCAATGGACTTTTCTAAAGTTTATACTCTCAGAAATACCCTGTAAATCCTGTGGCATTAAAGAAAAAACTATAATTATTTTTACCAAAAAAAACTAGGTATTTTTTCAAAATTATGCCAATTTGTTAATTTTTCATATTTTTTCAAAAAGTATACATAGATGATTGTATAGTGAATAGCTTCAATTTTAATAATTTTTTTTTTATTTCAGCTACTTATTTGGCCGGAATCAAGTCAGCAGTTGGGGAACTTTTTTTGTTCGGCACCTTTGAAGACAGCACATAACTACGTTATTATACTCTCGCAACAAAGTTCCTAAGAGAGTATTATAGTTTTGTTCACATAACGGTTGCTTGTTACACCCAAAACTAAACGAGTTAGATATAGGGTTATATATACCAAAGTGATCAGGGTGGTGAGTGGAGTTCAAATCCGGATGTCTGTCTGTCCGTCCGTCCGTCTGTGCAAGCTGTAACTAGTAACAAGTAAGGAAAGGCTAAGTTCGGGCGCAACCGAACATTTTATACTCTCGCAATTTATTGAAGAAATTTTAATAAGATAACACCCAAATTTACCTATAAATTCGGCACAAAGTTTAATAGAATAACGAAAATCGTCCTATATAGTGTATGAGGGCTGAGGTAATTCCTGAACCGATTTCATTCATTTCCACCAGCTAGGTACACTATATCCAAAACTATACACGCACTTAATTTCGAAAAGATATAGTATCTCACATATTAACCAATACATATATGTAGATTAAAGCCCACCGTATTTTTGAAAAACCTATAATTAGGTACATGGGAGCTAGGAGATGTTATTATCCGATTTTAATAATTTTTGGAACAGAGACACACTATTAGAAGAAAACAATTTTCTCTGAATTACATTAAATTATCTAAGAGATTTACCAATATTTTCGGTTAAAATTTACCCTTAGGCGCTGAGTTCAACATGTCCGATATCTAGGGTCTTGAAAAGTTATAGTCCGTTTTCGACAATTTTTTCTCAAGTGAAGCCAGAGATGATATGTACTATTTGTGTAAAGTTTTATTCCGCTATCTTCATTGGTTCCTTATGTAACATTATAAAGTAAAGCAATCAGATGGAATTCAAAATTGAGTTATATGGGAAGTTGTCGTGGTTATGAACCGATTTCATCCATTTTTCACATGTGTTATCAGAGTGTCAAGAAAGTATTATATACCGAATTTCATTGAAATCGGTCGAGTAGTTCCTGAGATATGGTATTTGACCCATAAGTGGGAGATGCCACGCCCATTTTTCATTTTGTAAAAAAATCTGAGCGCAGCTTCCTTCTGCTATTTCTTATGTAAAATTTAGTGTTTCTGACGTTTCTCGTTAATGAGTTAACCCACTTTTAGTCATTTTCAACCTAACCTTTGTATGGGAGGTGGGCGTGGTTATTATCCGATTTCTTTCATTTTTGGACTGTATAAGGAAACGGCTGAAAAACACGACTGCAGAAAGTTTAGTTTATATAGCTTTATTGGTTTCCGAGTTATATACAAAAAACCTATTTGAGGACCTTTTCCAAAAAAATTACATCCGAATGTGCCCCTCCCTAATACGATCCTATGCTCCAAATTTTATTTTCATAACTTTATTTATGGCTTAGTTATGACACTTTATAAGTTTTTGGTTTTCGCCATTTTGTGGGCGTGGCAATGGTCCAATCTTGCCCATTTTCGAAAGCAACCTCCTCAGGGTGCCAAGGACGTGTTCCAAGTTTCGTTAAGATATCTCAAGTTTTACTCAAGTTATCCGTTGCACGGACAGACGGACGGACGGACGGACAGACAGACATTCGGATTTTGACTCGTCTCGTCACCCTGATCATTTTGATATATATAACCCTATATCTAACTCGTTTAGTTTTATGACTTACAAACAACCGTTAGGTGAACAAAACTATAATACTCTCTTTAGCAACTTTTGTTGCGAGAGTATAAAAATTAAGATATCTTGATGAAACTTGGCACACTTGTTTCTTGGCACCATAGGAAGGTTGCAAAATCGGACAACTGCCACGCCCATAAAATGGCGAAAACCGAAAACACATAAAGTGCCATAAATAAGCCATAAATAAAATTTGGTACAAAGGATCGCACTATGAAGGGGCATATTTGGATGTAATTTTTTTTAGAGAAGTGGACGGGGCCCCGCCCCTTACTACGTTTTTCTCGTAAACTACATAAGCTATATATACCAAACTTTCTCATTTATTTTAGGTACTACCTTATACAATCCAAAAATGGAGGATATCGGATTATAACCGCGCCCCCCTCCCATACAAATGTTATGTTGAAAACTACTAAAAATGCTTTAAGGGAGGGGTCTGGGTTTCAGCGCAAAAGAAAACACTTTTTTGTGATTTTTTATCTCAAATATCGATTAAGCAATTTTATTCAAACATTCTATACATTATTGAGCATAGTTTTGACTATGTTCTGTAAATTTTTCATGCAAAAATATTAAACCATTAGCCCGTGACAGAGCTTCCCCTAGGACGTCTTGAAAAACAAAAACAATTTGCGGTGTTCACTGTAACTTTCATGTGCTGCTTTGTTATAACCACTTAAATTAGTTAAGCACTTATTTACATACTTACCTTCTAGTTTCAAATCTGCCAAGCACCAATTGCCAAAGCAAATAATTAACAAAATTAAAAACCGATTGAGAAGAGTTGCGCACATTTTTATTATAATTCTTTGAAGACTTTGAATATTATATTTTCTGAAAAGAAGAAAGTTAGTTTTTTTTTTAATAATATATTGTCGACACGAAAAGTATTTTCTATTTTAATTTTTTACATTAACTTGTCATTTGTGCCATTCAAAATGATTAAACTAGTCCGCTTTTATATCACAATTCACACAATTATACAATAATACATATACATACATATGTATGTATAGTATCATTAACGCCAGTGTAATTGCATCAAGAGCAATGTTAGTTTCGAAAAGCTTTATTTTGCGTGGTCTTCCTGTTCGTGCGAATTCGTGGCAATGCAATACGCATAATATGTAGTGTACGAGTACTTCGTTATCAGTGCAATATTTTCTCTTCTTTTAGACTTCGTGACATTTGCACACTTTTGCCATTTCAATTTTTAATCATTTAAAAAAATACAAAATATATACAAAATTGATTACACAAATGCGTTAAAAAAAACGAGAACACTTAAAAAATATTTAGAAAATATTTGGATTTCCACACACTTCTCGAACACACATTGATTTCGGTTGAACTAAATTACGAGCGCGTCATTAGTTACTATTACAGTTGGGTCCACGTAACCCCGAAACAGAAACAGAATCAGACTGTCCACCGATGTACTTCCAACACAGCAAGAACAGTGAATGCAATAAGCCGCATTAAAGGCAAAGCTTTAGAAAAAGCAAACAATAGCGAAAGAAAGAGATAGAAAGATGAATACAATTCCTTGGTGGCGTTTAGCGTTGTTCTCCCTGAATGGAATGCAATAAATTGAAGTGATAAGCTCAGCTTGAACAGTGGCTTTATGTTGTTTATTATTTTTTTTTTTTTTTGCTTTTGTGTAATGATTTTTTGTTGCGATCTCTTTTCTTTACAAGTACTCAAATCCCGTCGTAAACGTCACCGTTCGAAAATATCACTGTTCCCTGTCTCTATGTGCTCATTTTGAAGTGTGAATAAATACCATGTTGAATGGAATCAAATCAGCATGTGTAAGTATATCAATAATTCGGAATTTCTAGACGAAATTATAGATATACATGACGCAAACATATAAATCATGTCAGATCCGTTCTTACTGTTGGCTGTATATCAGATATGTGTAACAGACGGATGTTCAGATTTTTACCCGAAAACCATATTCACCACTGTGAGTCAACACTCTAGTTGATTTTATAGAATACTTGTGTTCCCTAATACTTACTTAAATAGCTTTTCAAAAGCTTAATAGTTATCTTTAATTTACCGTTACAAATTTTAACATCTATTCTAATAGACTGTAATTACTTACGATGAAATATTACTCTCTCTAACATATGTTCGCTTTTCTTTGGTGGTGAAATTTAACTTTGACATCAAATAACGGTTTAATCAATCATGATTTCGAACAACATCCATGCCATAGGTTTTCCATAACGAATTAGCTTTGAAGAAAGCATTTAAATAGCGGTTTAAATGAGGTGCTTGGATGCTCTCAACTCAACTAAATTTGTTACTCGACAATACTAGAACGTAATTGTTGTGACTGCATATGGTAAAAACTCTAAGTAATCACATCTAATTTCATAACATTTTCGAGTCATTTATAAAAATGTATGCTCTTGAGTAAACTAATAATTTATTTATAATGGCAAAAGAAGAATACTTTAAATTGTATTACGTATAAATATAAACGATTTAACAGCATATCTTATATATAGAAATACATAGTTATCATGCTTGATAACACAACTCAGCCTTCTGGCCATACAACATTTTCTATAAAATCTAAATATTTTGACACTCTAGTATATACGCCAGGTAGCGGAGAACCACATACAGTTCCGAATGAAACTACACCCACTACTCTGTAATTATTTATGCTTTTATCGTGAACAATATGTAACGGACCGCCAGAGTCACCGCCACATGCATCTCTACCTGGTGAATACGCACATAGCTGTGTATCAACGATGTGATGATACAAGCGGCCATCATTGGCCTTAGCGTAACTGTTACCACATGATTGAAGGGATGTGTAACTCAAATTGGTCGCTAATAAAATACTGGAAGTCTCTAAATGTATTAAGAAACAAGGTAAAAAATGTATAAAATAAACGAATTGGTTTCGTGCAAATAGAAAATTGTATACAGTTGTCTTACTATTATATTCAGTTAGCCCCCAACCAGTCACAACTAGATCAACATCTTTGGGCAATTCACTTTGATCCGTTGATAGACAAGTCGGATACACGTTCTGATTGAATACGGCATCTCTGTCCAATTCAATTACCGCAATATCATTGTATAAACCAAAAACATCGTAGTTTGGATGAACATGAATTTTCTAATTTAAGGTGAAATATTGTTAATACAGAATCGGAAAGTATATAGATAATGAATGCGGATATAATTACTTTGATATTTATATCCTGTCGAGTTTCTGTCTGTGTTGCATCATTAAAGTCATTTACGCCCAAAACAACCTGTATTGCTGTATCATTTTCGAGGTTTACGCAATGCGCAGCAGTGAGCACAAAACGCTTATCAATTAAGCTGCCACCACATCTCACCATATTTGAAGCGTACATAATTCCGGCCATATGGGGGTACTCAGCATAACTGGTGGCTATTCCTCCACTTATACGTGGTTGAATCAAATATATTTTATTCACTAACCCTTGTTCGATTTTTTTACATGCTGTAATGTTTTTCAAACGATTAATACTCAATTTGTTGTTTGGTTTTTATATTATACTCACCACGATTAGTTGGACGTTCCAAAGACCTTATGAAAATTCTAAATCTGAATTGTCTACAAAAATAAAAATATATAATTTGGTAATGAAAACCAAAATCGAAAACATTTATACAAACCTAGTCGATGGCCATTGTTGTAATTCACCTGACGTTGGCACATTGACTCTTTGTGTCAACCTAATACCGTTAAGCGAAAAATTACAAAGTAGTTATATCACAAGCATTCAATTTGTGTGTTACGTTACTAACTACTGTAAAAACTTACATTGGTTAATACATGAGATATATGTACTTACGGACAGCAAATAAAGGTTTCATTATTCCTGTAACCACAAACAGTCAAACCACTGTAAGTTCCACAGTTTTGGATCTTGGTGCATTCTGCTTTATCGTTCGAACATTGGTTGTTTTCTAAAAAACAAAGAGTGAAATGATGGCGTTAATTGAAAATACAGGCTAGTTGGAATAAAAGAAAAAAATAAAGGAAAAGAAAGAATATGAAGTGTATCGGTGATTGAGCTAAGTTGAGCGATATTACAACATGAAAGTTACTCAAATGTTTGATAAGGACAAACAAATCAAAGATCTCAAACTAAGTTAAAATACTACCTATAACTATAGGTATATACACTTTAATAAGATACATCAATAATGAGAATATTTGTTCATTCGAACAAGACATTAATGTCAACAAAATTTATATTTTTTTATTGTATTAAAATAAATCTCTCTAGTTAATAATCTAGTTAATCACATACTGACATACATACCTTGTTGAGCATAAGTTCCAAGACACCAATTGTCAAACAAAATAATTAACAAAATTAAAAAGCGATTGGGAGCGGTTGCTGACATTTTTGTAATAGTTCTAGGAATATTTGTACTCGGAAATTAAATTGTCTGTAATGAAAAAAGTAATTATTTTTAATTTTAACAAGTAATTTATAAAATATGTACAATTTTATACAAATTCTCACAAAAATTCGTAAATAATAAAAATATTAAAATAACAATTTAGTTATTAATCAATTCCAATCAATTCAACTGCAGTATTCCGTATTTGTTAATGAAATTAGATGTAATTAAAACATTTCAAATACATATTTATATCGATATTAAGAGGAAACTTTTGTTATCTCAAAGATTTGAAAAACTTCCTGGCATTTCAGTTTAACAATAACAGTTCTTTGTATTCAAAATATATACACAAACATATTCATGAAAAAATGCGATTAATTAAAAATCATAATTCATGAAATTTCATTAAATCTTGTCGAACGCACATTGATTTCAGCTGGTTCCTTAACGCATGTCGAGTATGCTAAGAACGTCTTAGAACCGCTTATTAATTAAACACAATTTTTATTATATTTTTTTTCACATTCACCACCGCTTGGTACAGCAAATAATTTGAACAGTGAAATTGAAACGTTGAACTAATTTGTTCCGAACACTCGACAAATGTTATCACCAGCACTACCAAAACTCAACTGAAGTGCACTGAACTGAACTCGGCTTAAGCAGCGATTATGTATAGTAATTCAATTGTTTGAGCTTCTTTAGTTTATCACATTATTATTAAGAATTATAGTGTTGTTATTGGCCGAATAAAGCATTTATAGTTGAATTCCAAGCAAACCCATTTCGCTCTTATCAGCTAGCGTCATGCTTGAAGAATTTGCAAAATTCAAAGGCGGGGCTACATTTTCGGTTGTTAACAAAACTTTACATAAAAAATATGTTGCATTTCAATTCAGCTTTCCGTATGTTCACCTAATTAAAAAAAAAAGCATTTAAACAGCGATTTGAATTAGGGGATCACATACTAACTTATGTTCAACTCGCTAAATTTGTTACAGTAAATTAATATCGAAATCATAGACGAATTACGTGTTTGCAATAAACAGGACCTTTGTTCTCGGTTCAACTTTGCGAAAGCTAACTTCAATAAGATTAATTGTGAACTTTCTAAATTGACTTGGCTTGATTATAGTGGTAATATTGAATTAAATGTATCACATTTTAATGAAACAATTTTAAATATTTTTGAAAGATTTGTTCCGAAATGTTTTATTATCAAAAGAAAAAATTTAAATTTGTGGTATTCGAATGAGCTATGTAAATTAAAAAATAAAAAAACTCGAGCTTTTAAACTTTATAAAAAAACTGGAGCTCTTGTTGACTATTTAAAATATTCTAAATTGCGTCGACAGTTTGCGGAACTTAACAAAAAATGTTATAAAAACTACATAATCAAAGTAAAAAATAATATTATTCGTAATCCGAAACTGTTCTATGGTTTTGTTAACTCCAAACGTATGATATCTAATTTTCCGTCCGCGATGAAATATAAATCAACAATGTCATGTGACAATTATATTATTTCTAATATGTTTGCAGAATTCTTCAAATCCAATTATTGTTCAAACTCCCCTATGAATGTGCCATATCATCAAGTGTTATGTCCGAGTACTGTAATTAATACACCAATTATTTCTGAAACAGATGTCTTAAATTATTTAGTTACGTTAAAAAATTCGTTTAAATATGGCAATGATATGATTCCCTCAAGCTTTCTTAAAAATTGTGCAAAATATATCTATCTGCCTTTCACTAAGCTTTTCAACCTATCTCTTAAACAAGGTATTTTTCCGTCAATGTGGAAAAACTATTTTATATTACCTTTGCATAAAAGTGGAGTTAGATCATCTGTTGAGAACTATAGGGGGATAGCTAAAATTTCAGCTATACCCAAACTTTTTGAAGCTATTGTCACTGACCAAATAACTTTCGTAATCTCTCCTTTAATTTCATTTTCTCAGCATGGATTTTGTAAAGGGAAATCTACAGTAACAAACTTGCTAGAATTCGTAAACCATGTGTCAATGGGTTTTAGGGATAATAAGAATACTGATGTTATATATACAGACTTTAGTAAAGCATTCGATAGAGTAAACCACTCAATTCTCTTGCAAAAAGTGGATCTCTTGGTTTTCAACCAAGACTTCTTGAATGGGTATCCTCATATCTTACTAACAGAAATCAACAAGTTTTATTTAATAATACATTATCCGATTCAATTAGTGTCACTTCAGGGGTTCCACAGGGTAGTCATCTCGGCCCGATTCTGTTCTTGTTGTTCATCAATGATATACCTTCTGTAATTAAGTTTTCTGAAATTTTATTATATGCGGATGATGTAAAACTTTTTAAATCATATAACGGGTGATTTTTTTGAGGTTAGGATTTTCATGCATTAGTATTTGACAGATCACGTGGGATTTCAGACATGGTGTCAAAGAGAAAGATGCTCAGTATGCTTTGACATTTCATCATGAATAGACTTACTAACGAGCAACGCTTGCAAATCATTGAATTTTATTACCAAAATCAGTGTTCGGTTCGAAATTTTTTATCGACAAATTTTGTTCAGCGATGAGGCTCATTTCTGGTTGAATGGCTACGTAAATAAGCAAAATTGCCGCATTTGGGGTGAAGAGCAACCAGAAGCCGTTCAAGAACTGCCCATGCATCCCGAAAAATGCACTGTTTGGTGTGGTTTGTACGCTGGTGGAATCATTGGACCGTATTTTTTCAAAGATGCTGTTGGACGCAACGTTACGGTGAATGGCGATCGCTATCGTTCGATGCTAACAAACTTTTTGTTGCCAAAAATGGAAGAACTGAACTTGGTTGACATGTGGTTTCAACAAGATGGCGCTACATGCCACACAGCTCGCGATTCTATGGCCATTTTGAGGGAAAACTTCGGAGAACAATTCATCTCAAGAAATGGACCCGTAAGTTGGCCACCAAGATCATGCGATTTAACGCCTTTAGACTATTTTTTGTGGGGCTACGTCAAGTCTAAAGTCTACAGAAATAAGCCAGCAACTATTCCAGCTTTGGAAGACAACATTTCCGAAGAAATTCGGGCTATTCCGGCCGAAATGCTCGAAAAAGTTGCCCAAAATTGGACTTTCCGAATGGACCACCTAAGACGCAGCCGCGGTCAACATTTAAATGAAATTATCTTCAAAAATTTTATGCGTTTTTTTTTTTTAAAAAGTTATCAAGCTCTTAAAAAATCACCCTTTATTTCTCATAACGAAAGGACTGAGTTGCAATCGGATTTAAATAATTTAGTTACTTGGTGAGACAAAAATGATATGACACTGAATCTTAAAAAATGTAAAACGATGTGTTTTCCCGTAGAACTGTTGATCTTTCTCCCTACGTAATAAATAACTTCAGTTTAGAGCAAATTTTTAGCTTTGTTGATTTAGGAGTTACTATGGACCCTAAACTAGATTTTAATTCTCATGTGAATTCATGTGTCTTAAAACCTAAAGGTGCTCTTAGCTTTGTTAAAAGTTGGTCTAAAGAATTTAGTGATCCATATATTACTAAAATTCTTTTTACAACATTGATAAGGCCTATATTGGAGTATGGTTGGTTCTGTGGTATGGAATCCTTGCTATCAATCCCATTCTGATAAGCTTGAGTCCGTTCAAAAACAATTTCAACTTTTTGCTTTAGGCCACTTACATTGGGATTCAAGATTGAATCCTCCCCCGTATACTAGTCGTTTAAAACTTATAAATCTTCCCACACTCACTAGTCGAAGAGAATTGCTAGGTATAATATTCCTAGTAAAACTTCTGAATGGTTTAGTTTGTAGTTCATTCCTTTTGTCTGATATTAAGTTTAATGTCACATTTCGTTCATCTAGGCAGTTTAGACCGTTACTTCTAAAATCTTCTAGAACAAATTTTTGAGTTAAATGAACCATTCCGCCGAATATGTCACGATTTTAATTCTCATTCCAGCACATTTGATCCATCTGACTCAATATTTAGCATCAAAAAAACTATTTTATCTTCTCTTAATAAGTAATATTCAGAAATTTTTAACTTTTTGTTTTTATAAATTTTTAATTCTCAGCTGTTGAAATGTTTCCTTCTGTTGCTGAGCAGTTTGAGAACCTGACGCTTAAAAATCTCTTGCCTTTCTAGACTCGGCAAATTCCGCTCGTATGCGGACTGCGCCCCACGCGTCGATTGGGCGGGAGGAGAGTAATCTTTTGGATTTATTATTATTAAAAAAAATGTTTTGACAAAAGCTCAGTGCTCACAGATATCGGCAAAGAAA
Source organism: Zeugodacus tau (assembly GCA_031772095.1). Classification (NCBI taxonomy): domain Eukaryota; kingdom Metazoa; phylum Arthropoda; class Insecta; order Diptera; family Tephritidae; genus Zeugodacus; species Zeugodacus tau. The sequence goes on along the minus strand of CM062650.1, from coordinate 64,317,076 downwards.
TTGCTCTTAAACAATAGAGTAAACTAATAAGCAACATAAAGGGAAATATTTTCAAATACATATGCACTTGATGTCAACTGTTTTGAATGAGTCCGGCAAAAACTTTGGGAAACCCAAATCTTTCACATTGTTTTAGAAATTCTTTTTATGCACACTCCGAACAAAATGAGATAAGACTTAAGAGGTCGCAATCGTTTAGAAATATGTTTATACATATGTCATTTCTTTAAAAATTTGGTTAATATAAATTTAGTAGCTTAAGGGGTTATATACAGTTAGACGGCCGAAAAAAAGTGAATTTTCCAGAATTTTTTCTGAGAAAACTTTTTAATTTATTGATCCAAAAATTTATACACATATTATGGTATCTTTTAACTGTATTTTAAGACTTAGTACTAGTAAAAATATTTATTTGAAAAAGAGCTACAGCTGATCTCCAGGAGCTCCTCTCAAAAAAGACGTTTTGCGGTGACCACTATATCTCGGAACTGGATCATCCGAAATTAAAAAACCAAACAGATTTCGTTAAAATAATGTTAAATCTAGTAATCGAAGGAATAAGCAAAATACAATTTTTTGACAAAATGGCGGTTTCTCAAAAAAAAAATTGATTTTTCACCGAAATTTCGGCCTTAAATTGTTTATAAAAAAAATATTTATCGGAGAGAAAAAATCTACGATTAATTACTAATAAATATATTTAAGAAGGTCGTGTTAAAATTTGAGACTAATCGGTCTAGCCGTTTTCGAGTAATGTTGGTCACCGACTTTGAAAACACCATTTTGAGAAAAACGCGTTTAAAGTTTGGACCTTGTACTTCCAAGCACTCTGAAACGCCTTTTCAAATTTTTCATTTGCTTGTAACTTTGAAAATATTCACCGGAACGATATGAAATTTTCTGTGTGTATTCTTAAATATATGTACATTAAGAAAATGAAATAAAAAAAAATCGATTTTTTGAAAATTCTAACTGTATATAACCCCTTAAAGTATGAGTTTTCGGTTCACTTTTACAAAACAGTCGAATTCACTGAATTTCACTCATACATTCATTTTCGCGATATTAGTACAAGGTCTAGTGAAAACATAAAAAGTTTTATTTAGTGCTATTAGGATATTGAACAAAGTATTTTGTTTTTTTGTTGGAACAAACTTGAAGTAATATGTAATTTGATTGAAGATTTGATACATTCCAATTATAAAACACTTCCCAAACAAATTTTCCCTAAGCAAATTTATATACCTTTAGGCGGTTTCACTATCGAAGTGTGCGGCATGTGCGAACACAACCCCTCTCCTATTGTCCAATCGCTTCCTTCAAGCCGTACAAGCATGCTGAAATGTTTCACAAAAAATTTTTTAATGCTAATCTAACCATCTTCATTGTATTTTATATTCCCCTTGATTAGCTGGACGATAGGAAAAACGTGGATTTATAAAATTTCTACTTGTCTTTTACTGTCTTACCTCTTATCGTAGAATCACCCATATTCAAATTTTACTTCACATCTTCCCGAAACCCCATATTTGGAAACGCTTTGGCATCCGATTTGTTGTAAAATACGGAGAGTTCGTTAGTGGAATGTTCGCTTGTAAAATATTGCGGTTAATCTTATGCAAAGAATGGCGCTGATAACACGGAATCTTCGGACGAGTGTGAAACAGAACACTCGGTTGATGTTCATCACTTTTGGCCTACCAAAATATGAAATGTATGCTATTAAATTTACCAAGAAGCAAGTAAGGAAAGGCTATGTTCGGGTGCAACCGAACATTTTATACTCTCGAAATTTATTGTTTTATTTTTATTAAGATAACACACAATTGGACACATATATTCGGCATAAATAGAATAGAATAACGAAAATCATCATATATAGTATATGAGGGCTGAGGTAATTCCTGAAGCGATTTCACTCATTTTCACCACCAACATACATACGTTTTATCTAAGATTATATGAGTATAGAGTTTTATTACGCGATCTTCATTGGTTCGTTATGCATATGTATGTATATTATAAAGTGAAGGAATGAGATGGAATTCAAAATTGAGTTATATGGTTGTGAACCGATTTTCATTTTGTAAAAAAATCTGAGTTCAGCTTCCTTCTGTCTTTTCTTCTGCAAAATTTAAGGTTTCTGGTGTTTTTCGTTAGTGAGTTAACGCACTTTTAGTAATTTTCAACATAACCTTTGTATGGGAGGTGGGCGTGGTTATTATCCGATTTCAACTATTTTCATGGTGTGTGATGGGGGTCTGTAAGTGAAACGACTCCAGAAAGTTTAGTTTATTTAGATTTACTGGTTTACGATTTATATACAAAAACATAGTTGGGGCCGCGGCCACGCCCATTTCCCCCAAGTTATACTTTTATAACTTTATTTATGACTTAATTAGTCAAGGAATATGTATACCAATTTTCGTCAATATATCTTAATTTTTATTCAAGTTATCCGTTGCACAGACGGAGGGACGGACATCCGGATTTCAACTCGTCTCGTCATCTTGATCATTTTGATATATATAACACTATATCTAACTCGTTTAGTTTTACAACCGTTATGTGAACAAAACTATAATACTCTCTTTGCAACTTTTGTTACGAGAGTATAAAAATAGTCTACCGTGTCCATCACTGACAGCCTTCCTCAGTTCATCATACGTACTCTTTTGCTGCTCATTCAATAATGGAATATTTCTTTGCACTTGTTGTTCCAAAGTTATTCGGTCGTATCCACGATTCCGTACATCTCTGATTTGACGATTTGATGGTAGCATATGAATATCAGTCAATATTTTGCCACTCATAATCAACCACAAATCCTGAATCAACACCAATGTTTCATTGTTGATGTCATCGTTCATTTGGAAATCGGAATTCACTGTTGCCACTTGCCACTTTCCAACTCTTCCGATTTAAGAGCTTGATAACTTTTTTTAAAAAAAAAACGCATAAAATTTGCAAAATCTCATCGGTTCTTTATTTGAAACGTTAGATTGGTTCATGACATTTACTTTTTGAAGATAATTTCATTTAAATGTTGACCGCGGCTGCGTCTTAGGTGGTCCATTCGGAAAGTCCAATTTTGGGCAACTTTTTCGAGCATTTCGGCCGGAATAGCCCGAATTTCTTCGGAAATGTTGTCTTCCAAAGCTGGAATAGTTGCTGGCTTATTTCTGTAGACTTTAGACTTGACGTAGCCCCACAAAAAATAGTCTAAAGGCGTTAAATCGCATGATCTTGGTGGCCAACTTACGGGTCCATTTCTTGAGATGAATTGTTCTCCGAAGTTTTCCCTCAAAATGGCCATAGAATCGCGAGCTGTGTGGCATGTAGCGCCATCTTGTTGAAACCACATGTCAACCAAGTTCAGTTCTTCCATTTTTGGCAACAAAAAGTTTGTTAGCATCGAACGATAGCGATCGCCATTCACCGTAACGTTGCGTCCAACAGCATCTTTGAAAAAATACGGTCCAATGATTCCACCAGCGTACAAACCACACCAAACAGTGCATTTTTCGGGATGCATGGGCAGTTCTTGAACGGCTTCTGGTTGCTCTTCACCCCAAATGCGGCAATTTTGCTTATTTACGTAGCCATTCAACCAGAAATGAGCCTCATCGCTGAACAAAATTTGTCGATAAAAAAATTTCGAACCGAACACTGATTTTGGTAATAAAATTCAATGATTTGCAAGCGTTGCTCGTTAGTAAGTCTATTCATGATGAAATGTCAAAGCATACTGAGCATCTTTCTCTTTGACACCATGTCTGAAATCCCACGTGATCTGTCAAATACTAATGCATGAAAATCCTAACCTCAAAAAAATCACCCGTTATATTTTGACCCATAGATAACATATCGATCATTTACATGAATAGTGTCATAACTCAAAAAAGATGATTTCGGAGTTGAGTATGCAGAAATGAGCGCAATATCATTGTCATTGTCCCTATTGTGTAAAAATTGCATTCTGATGCGTACGAAAATAAACAGTCGAGATGAGAAAGTGTTGTTATTCAATTTGCCATGTCGTATTATTTTTAACCACAACAACACACATCCCTGTTACGCTAGAATTAGTCATGTTTTTTTCTCAGAAATAACAACATATTTTGTTTTACAACGTTGTTTGTGAAAAGGTAATTTAATTTTCAAGTAATTTAAAAATATGTATGTTTTTGATTAAAGTAATAAATTATTTCTGATGGCAAAATAAGAATACATTTTATTTTATTACGTATTTTATTAGTATTAGATGATTTAATAGCATATCTTATATATAGAAATACATATACAGCCTTTTCGCACTGAAGTTAATTTATTAATTAAAGAGCAATTGATCGGTTAAAACGCTGGTTTACATCGATTTACCATACAAAATAAAATCCCGTTTATCTACAGTAATTTTTTATCGACCACAAATCGAGTTGCAAATGCACTGCAACTCTGCAAATTTGGCTGTATTTATTGTTGAAATTGCAGAAAGGCAGCATAACAGTAGATGTCACTGCTTTAAATAATGGTTGTGCTTATTGGTAAAATAACAAACATCTGTTGAAACTTGTCAAGTTCTTATGAAAAGTAAAAAAATGAATAACAGCTGATCGTTTATCGAGTAGCCGGCGGTTCAAATGGGCGAAAACTGGTTTCTCAATCATAATCATAACCAGTTTAAAAAGGCTGTTGACTTCTTGACAACCCCACTGGCCATACAATGCCTTCGATAAAATCTAAATATTTTGACACTCTCGTATATACACCCGGTAGCGAAGAACCACATTTAGGACCGATTGAAACTATACCCACCACTCTATAATTATTAGTGTTTTGATCGTGAACAATATGTAACGGACCGCCAGAGTCACCGGTGCATGCATCTCTATCCGGTGAATACGCACATAGCTGTGTATCAACGATGCCACGATTTAGACGAGTTTCATTACGGTTAGCGTACTTTTTAACACATGATTGAAGATATGTGTAATTTAAATTGGCAGCTAATAGAATTTCGGAGGGTTCTAAAAGTATAAAGAAACTCGATAAATAAGAGTAGATAAAACAAGTAAGGAAGGTTTAAGTTCGGGTGTGCCGAACATTTTATACTCTCGCAATTTATTTATGTAGCTTTACTATGGGAATAAACAATTAGAGCCGTATATTCGGCATAAAGTCCAGTAAAATAACGAAAATCAATATACATATATACTATATGGAAGCTGGAATAATTTCGAGACCGATTTTTTAAATTTTTGCCACCAAGTTACAATATATGCCAGACTATACGCTCACTTAACTTTGGTAAGAAATCTCATACGATATATGGCGTATACAGTCCACCGTAAGTTTGAAAATCCGTATATGGATTATATGGAGGCTAGAGGCAGTTGTTATAGTTCTATTTCGACGATTTTTTGACGACCGATGTCACGTTATAAACGCAGTATTTGTTCAAAGTTTTGCTCCAATATCTCCGCTGGTACTTGACTCATATAATATAGTAGGCGTCGGTTAACAGATTTCGCCAGTTTTAAAACTATATTATTGGGATGAAAAGAAAATGTCATGAACCGAATTTCGAATTTGAAATTTCTCGAATATTTCCTAAAATATGGTTTTTGATCCGCGCCGCCACGCCCGTTTTCCATTTTTTATACCGATATGAGTGCAGTCCTTGTTTACCATCTTTTCCATAAAATAAAGGATTTATAGTGTTTTTTCCTACAAAATTAAATCACTTTTAGTAGTTTTCAACATAATGTTTGTATTGAGGTAGGCGTGTTAATAATCCGATTTCATCCATTTTCATACTGTATAATGAAGTGCCTAAAATATATTGCTTCAGAAAGTTTGGTTGGTATAGCTTTAGCAGTTTATGGGATATATAGTATACAAAAAACCTATTAGATGGCGAGGCCACGCCCTTTTTCTAATTAAAATGACATCCGTGGCATGCACAGACGGACGGACATACATCCGGATTTCAACTCTACTCGTCATCCTTATCATTTGAATATCTGTATAGGTGACAAGCAACCGTTAGATGAACAAAACTATAACATTTTGTGCAACATGTTGCAAGAGTATATAAATTGAATTCGTTCAACATTGTATTCAGTAGTCTTACTTTGGTTTTCAATTAACCCCCAACCAGTCACAACTAGATCAGTACCACTACTTAGTTCAGTTTGATCCGTGTGTAGACAAGTCGGATACACGTTTTGGTTAAATTTGGCATCTCCGTCCAATTCTATTAGCGCAATATCATTGTATGCACGAGAATCATCGTAGTTTGGATGTAAATGGATTTTCTAATTTAAGGTGAAATATTGTTAATACAGAACCGGAAAGTATATAGATAATGAATGCGGATATAATTACTTTGATATTTATATCCTGTCGAGTTTCTGTCTGTAATGGATCATCAAAGTCAGTTACGCCCAAAACAACTTTTATTGGATTGCCCGGATTACCGTCTACGCAATGCGCAGCAGTGAGCACAAAGCGCTTATCTATTAAGCTGCCACCACATCTCCATTTAGGATTATCGTACATAATTCTGGCCATATGCGGGTACTCTACATAACTGGTTGGTCTTCCACCTAGTATACGTGTTTGAATTTCGAATCTTTTATCATTTAATCCTTGTTCGATTTTTTTACATGCTGTAATGTTTTTCGAACGATTAATACTCAATATGTTGTGTATTTTATTTATACCCACCACGATCAGCTCGACGTTCAAAAGAACTATTGCAACTAAATCTGAATTTTCTACAAAAATAAAAATATATAATTTGGTAATGAAAACCAAAATCGAAAACATTTATACAAACATAGTCATTATAGGCCATTGTTGTAATTCACCTGACGTTGGCACATTGACTCTTTGTGTCCACCTAATACCGTTAAGCGAAATATTACAAAGTAGTTATATCACAAGCATTCAATTTGTGTGTTACGTTACTAACTACTGTAAAAACTTACATTGGTTAATACATGAGATATACTTACGGACAGCAAATAAAGGTTTCATTATTCCTGTAATCACAAATCGTCAAACCTCTTTTAAACTTTATTCGACAGTTTTGGATCTTGGTGCACACTGCTGTTTCTTTCGAACATAGAGAACTTTCTAAAAAGCAAAGAGTAAAATAATGGCGTTAATTGAAAATACGGGCCAGTTGGAGTAAAAGCAATATGAAGTCTATCGGTGATTGAGCTAAGTTGAGCGATATTACAACATGAAAGTTATTAAAATGTTACGGACAAGCAAATCAAACATCTCAAACCAAGCTAAAATATTAGCTAACTATAGGTATATTCACTTTAATAAGATACATCAATAATAAGAATATTTGTTCATTCAAAAAGTCATTAATGTCACCAAAATTTATATTTTTAGAATGTATTAAAATAAATCTCTCTAGTTATGATAATTTAGTTAATCACATACTGACATACATACCTTGTTGAGCATAAGTTCCAAGACACCAATTGTCAAACAAAATAATTAACAAAATTAAAAAGCGATTGGGAACGATTGCTGCCATTTTTGTAATAGTTCTGGGAATATTTGTACTCGGAAATTAAATTGTCTGTAATGAAAAAAATAATTATTTTTAATTTTAACAAGTAATTTATAAAATATGTACAATTTTATACAAATTCTCACAAAAATTCGTAAATAATAAAAATATTAAAATAACAATTTAGTTATTAATCAATTCCAATCAATTCAACTCCAGTATTCCGTATTTGTTAATGAAATTAGATGTAATTAAAACATTTCATATACAAAAATTATTCAAAATATATAAACACAAACACATTCATGATTAATTAAAAATCATAATTCCTGGAATTTCATTAAATCTTATCGAACGCACATTGATTTCAGTTGGTTTATTAACGCATGTCGAGTATGCTAAGAACGTCTTAGAACCGCTTATTAATTAAACACAATTTTTACCATATTTTATGCACATTTATTACCTCTTTACCACTGGAACAATAAACAATTTGAGCAGTGAAATTAATTTGAATACTAAAACGTTTGACTTTCGAACACTCAACAAATGCTGTCACAAACTCTTCCAAATCTCAACTGAAATGAGAAGCTTGGCTTAAGCAGCGACTATATATAGTAATTCAAATGGCTGCGCTTCTTTAGTTTATCAGTTTATTATTTAGAACTATAATGTTGTCATTGGCCGAATAAAACATCTAAATTCCAAGCAAACCAATTTCACCCTTATCAGGAAGGTTAAGTTCAAATATTACATTATCGTTATTTGCAAAGTTCAAAGGCGGGGCAACATTTTCGGATGTTAAGAAAACGTTACATAAAAAATATGCTGCATTTCAATTAAGCAAAAGTTAATAACTGTTTAATTTGTGGTACATTCGACATATAAACCATTAGAATAAGGAAAATCTTGTAGTTTATATATAGAGGGACTGGAATAGTTTCTGCACCGATTTCATCCATTATTGGCACAACACCACAGTAAATCTATGAAAGTATGTTCACCTAATTCAAAAAGAAGGAAGCATTTAAACAGCGATTTGAATGAGGGGATCACATACTAACTTATGTTCAACTCGCTAAATTTGTTTCTGGAAATGTTTTGACAAAAGCTCAGTGCTCACAGATAACGGCAAAGAAATTGCTGTTAAACAAATGAGTGAACTAATAAGCAACTTAAAGGGAAATATTTTCAAATACATATGCACTTGATGTCAACTGCTTTGAATGTGTCCGGCAAAAATTCTGGGAAACCCAAATTTTTCTTATGCTGAATCACAACAAAACGAGATAAGACTTAAGAAGACGCAATCGTTTAGAAATATGTTTATACATATGTCATTTCTTTAAAAATTTGGTTAATATAAAATCTAATCGCTTAAAATATGAGTTCTAATTCAATGGCTACTGAAAATAGTCGAATTCACTGAATTTCACTCATACATTCATTCTCGCGATAATAATATAAGGTCTACTTAATAAAAATTTTTTTTTGTATTGCATAGAATGGCTTATTTAGTGCTATTAGAATATTAAACAAAGTATTATGTTTTCTTTTTGTTAGAACAAACTTGAAGTAATAAATAGTTTGATTGACGATTTGATACATTCCAATTATAAAACACTTCCCAAAACAATTTTACATACCTTTAGGGGGTTTCTATACAGTAACAATGATGTCTTCTATTTTTGGCAAATATACACAAAACATAAGAAAAATGTAAAATTCAATTTTATTAAATGCCAACCAATTTCGAATCTAACCGAAGACTCACAAAAAATTGCATTCGGATCGGTTCAGCCGTATACGAAGAGTGCAGCGACATACGCACGTACAGAAGAACTTAATATATGTAATCATTTGATGGTACGGACTATAAGGTTGCATAATATCCTTAAAACAAGCTTCTGCACTTGTCACTATCGAAGTGTGCGGCATGAGCGAACACAACCCCTCTCCTATTGTCCAATTGCTTCCTTCAAGCCGTACAAGCATGCTGAAATGTTTCACAAAAATTTTTTTAATGCTAATCTAACCTTCTTCATTGTATTTTATATTCCCCTTAATTAGCTGGACGATAGGAAAAACGTGGATTTATGAAATTTCTGCTTGTATTTTACTGTCTTACCACCTATCTTATCGTAGAATCACCCATATACAAATTTTACTTCACATCTTCCCGAAAGCCTATATATGGAAACGCTTTGGCATCCGTTTTGTTGTAAAATACGGAGAGTTCGTTAGTGGAATGTTCGCTTGTAAAATACTGCGGTTAATCTTATTTTAAAATGCTATGCATTTCTGTTTTATACAATATGCAAAGAATGGCGCTGATACCACGGAATCTTCGGACGAGTGTGAAACAGAACACTCGGTTGATGTTTTGAATCATCACTTTTGGCCTAACAAAATATGAAATGTATGCTATTAAATTTACCAAGAAGCAAGTAATGAAAGGCTATGTTCGGGTGCAACCGAACATTTTATACTCTCGAAATTTATTGTTTTATTTTTATTAAGATAACACACAATTTGACACATATATTCGGCATAAAGTCCAATAGAATAACGAAAATCATCATATATAGTATATGAGGGCTGAGGTAATTCCTGAAGCGATTTCACTCATTTTCACCACCAACATACATACGTTTCATCCAAGATTATATGAGTATAGAGTTTTATTACGCGATCTTCATTGGTTCGTTATGCATATATGTATTTATTAGAAAGTGAAGGAATGAGATGGAATTCAAAATTGAGTTATATGGTTGTAAACCGATTTTGCCCATTTTCCATTAGTGTTATCACTGATAACTTATCAGGTTGTCAAGAAAGTATTATGTACCGAATTTCATTGAAATCGATTATAAGATTTTTGTCTAATAAGTGAGTGACTTAATTATGATATTTTATATGTTTACGGTGGTCGACATTTTGTGGACGTGGCAGTGGTCCGATTTCGCCCATCTTCAAAGGAACCCTCACACGGTCCCATGGGATATGTGTACCAAGTTTCGTCAATATATCTTAATTTTTATTCAAGTTATCCGTTGCACAGACGGAGGGACGGACATCCGGATTTCAACTCGTCTCGTCATCCTGATCATTTTGATATACATATACATATATATATAACCCTATATCTAACTCGTGTAGTTTGATGACTTACAAACAACCGTTATGTGAACAAAACTTTAGCAACTTTTGTTACGAGAGTATTAAAATAGGCTTCCGTTTCCATCATTGACAGTCTTCCTCAGTTCATCACTCGTACTCATTTGCTGCTCATTCAATAATGGAATATTTCTTTGTACTTGTTGTTCCAAAGTTATTCGGTCGTATCCACAATTCCGTACATCTCTGATTTGACGATTTGGTGCTAGCATATGAATTTCAGTCAATATTTTGCCACTCATAATCAACCACAAATCCTGAATCAACACCAATGTTTCATTGTTGCTGTCATCGTTCATTTGGAAATCCGAATTCCCTGTTGCCACTTGCCACTTTCCAACTTTTCCGGCTTATTTTATGACCCATAGATAACATATCGCTCATTTACATGAATAGTGTCATAACTCAAAAAAGACGATTTCGGAGTTGAGTATGCAGAAATGAGCGCAATATCATTGTCATTGTCCCTATTGTGTAAAAATTGCATTCTGATGCGTACGAAAATAAACAGTCGAGATGAGAAAGTGTTGTTATTCAATTTGCTATGTCGTATTATTTTTAACCACAACAACACAACTGTTACGCTAGAATTAGTCATGTTTTTTCTCAGAAATAACAACATATTTTGTTTTACAACGTTGTTTGTGAAAACGTAATTTAATTTTTATTTTAATTGTAATTTAAAAATATGTATGTTTTTGATTAAATTAATAAATTATTTCTGATGGCAAAATAAGAATACATTTTATTTTATTACGTATTTTATTAGTATTAGATGATTTAATAGCATATCTTATATATAGAAATACATATACAGCCTTTTCGCACTGAAGTTAATTTATTAATTAACGGGCCATTGCTCGATTAAAGCGCTGGTTTACATCGATTTACCATACAAAATTAAAAACTCATTTATCTACAGTAATTTTTTATCGACTACAAATTGAGTTGCAAATGCACTGCAACTCTGCGACTTAGGCTGTATTTATTATTTAAATACTTAGCAGTAAGGCAACTTAACGGTAGATGTCACTGCTGGAAATAATGGTTGTGCTTATTGGTAAAATAACAAACATCTGTTGAAACTTGTCAAGTTCTTATGAAAAGTAAAAAAATGAATAACAGCTGATCGTTTATCGAGTAGCCGGCAGTGCGAATGGGCAAAAACTGGTTACGCAATTATAATCAGAACCTGTATGAAAAGGCAGTTTGCAGTGTGACAACCCCACTGGCCAAACAATGCCTTCGATAAAATCTAAATATTTTGACACTCTCGTATATACACCCGGTAGCGAAGAACCACATTTAGGACCGATTGAAACTATACCCACCACTCTATAATTATTAGTGTTTTGATCGTGAACAATATGTAACGGACCGCCAGAGTCACCGTCGCATGTATCGCTATCCGGTGAATACGCACATAGCTGTGTATCAACGATGCCACGATTTAGAAAATTACGATAACGGTTAGCGTACTTTTTAACACATGATTGAAGAGATATGTAATTCAAATTGGCAGCTAATAAAATTTCGGAGGGTTCTAAAAGTATAAAGAAACTCGATAAATAAGAGTAGATAAAACAAGTAAGGAAGGTCTAAGTTCGGGTGTGCCGAACATTTTATACTCTCGCAATTTATTTATGTAGCTTTGCTATGGGAATAAACAATTAGAGCCGTATATTCGGCATGAAGTCCACTAAAATAACGAAAATCAATATACATATATACTATATGGAAGCTGGAATAATTCCAAGACCGATTTTTTAAATTTTTGCCACTAGATTATACGCTCCCTTAATTTTGGTAAGATATCTCATACAATATATGGCGTATACAGTCCACCGGAAGTTTGAAAATCTGCATATGGAGTATATGGAGGCTAGAGGCAGTTTTGACCAGATTTGGCCCATTTATAAGAAGATCATCTCCTTTGAATTTCTTTAAAATATTTGAAAGATTTACTGATATTTTCGGCAAAAAGTTAGCCACAACCTTTTAGGCCCTCATGTTCCATATATGGGGCCTTGAGAGTTATAGTTCTATTTCGATGATTTTTTTGACGGGCGATGTCACGTTATAAACGCAGTATTTGTTCAAAGTTTTGCTCCAAAATCTCCGCTGGTACTTAACTCATATAATATATTACAGATACTTCAAAATTGTGCTATAAGGAAAGTAGGCGTGTTTGTTAACCGATTTCACCAGTTTTCAAACTATATTATTGGGATGAAAAGAAAATGTCATGAACCGAATTTCGAATTTGAAATTTGTCGAATATTTCCTAAAATATGGTATTTGATCCATAGCTGGGCGGCGTCACACCCGTTTTCATTTTTTATACCGATATGAACTGCACTGGTTGCCATCTTTACCATAAAATAAAGGATTTATAGTGTTTTTTCTTACAGAATTAAATCACTTTTAGTAGTTTTCAACATAATTCTTGTATTGAGGTAGACGTGTTAATAATCTGATTTCATCCATTTTCATACTGTATAATGAAGTGCCTAAAATATATTCCTTCAGGAAATTTGGTTGGTATAGCTTTAGCAGTTTATGGGATATATAGTATACAAAAAACCTATAGATGGCGCGGCCACTCCCGACGGACATACATCCGGATTTCAACTCTACTCGTCATCCTTATCATTTTAATATCTGTATAGGTGACAAGCAACCGTTAGATGAACAAAACTATAACATTTTGTGCAACATATTGCGAGAGTATATTAATTGAATTCGTTCAAAATTGTATTCAGTAGTCTTACTTTGGTTTTCAATTAACCCCCAACCAGTCACAACTAGATCAGTACCACTACTTAGTTCAGTTTGATCCGTGTGTAGACAAGTCGGATACACGTTTTGGTTAAATTTGGCATCTCCGTCCAATTCTATTAGCGCAATATCATTGTATAAACCAAAAACATCGTAGTTTGGATGAACATGGATTTTCTAATTTAAGGTGAAATATTGTTAATACAGAACCGGAAAGTATATAGATAATGAATGCGGATATAATTACTTTGATATTTATATCCTGTCGAGTTTCTGTCTGTGTTGGATCATCAAAGTCAGTTACGCCCAAAACAACTTTTATTGGATTGACCTCATTGCCGTCTACGCAATGCGCAGCAGTGAGCACAAAGCGCTTATCTATTAAGCTGCCACCACATCTCCATTTAGGATTATCGAACATAATTCTGGCCATATGGGGGTACTCTACATAACTGGTTGGTCTTCCTCCAAATATACGTATTTTAATTCTTTCATTATTTAATCCTTGTTCGATTATTTTACAGGCTGAAATATTTTTCAAACGATTAATACTCAATTTATTGTGTTTGTTTTATATTATACTCACCACGATCAGCTAGACGTTCGAAAGAACTCTTGAAATTTCTAAATCTGAATTGTCTACAAAAATAAAAATATATAATTTGGTAATGAAAACCAAAATCGAAAACATTTATACAAACCTATTTGATGGCCGTTTTTGTAATCTACGTATCGGTTGCGCATTGACAAAAGAACTCTTGAAATTTCTAAATCTGAATTGTCTACAAAAATAAAAATATATAATTGATTAATGAAAACCAAAATCCAAAGCAATTATACAAACCTATTTGATGGCCGTTTTTGTAATCCACGTACCGGTTGCGCATTGACTCTTTGTGTCCACCTAATACCGTTAAGCGAAATATTACAAAGTAGTTATATCACAAGCATTCAATTTGTGTGTTACGTTACTAACTACTGTAAAAACTTACATTGGTTAATACATGAGATATACTTACGGACAGCAAATAAAGGTTTCATTATTCCTGTAATCACAAATCGTCAAACCTCTTTTAAACTTTATTCGACAGTTTTGGATCTTGGTGCATACTGCTGTATCGTTCGAACATAGAGAACTTTCTAAAAAGCAAAGAGTGAAATGATGGCGTTAATTGAAAATACGGGCCAGTTGGAATAAAAGAAATATGAAGTGTATCGGTGATTGAGCTTGGTTGAGCGATATTACAACATGAAAGTTATTAAAATGTTTCTTACGGACAAGCAAATAAGTTAAAATATTGGCTAACTATATATATATTCACTTTAATAAGATACATCAATAATAAGAATATTTGTTCATTCGAAAAAGTCATTAATGTCAACAAAATTTATATTTTTTTATTGTATTAAAATAAATCTCTCTAGTTAATAATCTAGTTAATCACATACTGACATACATACCTTGTTGAGCATAAGTTCCAAGACACCAATTGTCAAACAAAATAATTAACAAAATTAAAAAGCGATTGGGAACGATTGCTGCCATTTTTGTAATAGTTCTGGGAATATTTGTACTCGGATATTAAATTGTCTGTAATGAAAAAAGTAAGTAAATAATAAAAATATTAAAATAACAATTTTGTTATTAATCAATTCCAATCAATTCAACTCCAGTATTCCGTATTTGTTAGTGAAATTAGATGTAATTAAAACATTTCAAATACATATTTATATGGATAGTAAGAGAAACTTTTGTTATCTCAAAGATTTGAAAAACTTCCTGGCATTTCAGTTTAACAATAACAGTTCTTTGTATTCAAAATATATACACAAACACATTCATGAAAAAATGCGATTAATTAAAAATCATAATTGTTGGAATCGAACGCACATTGATTTCGATTGATTTATTAACGCATGTCGATTATGCTAAGAACGTCTTAGAACCGCTTATTAATTAAACACAATTTTTACTATATTTTATGCACATTTGTTACCTCAATAAACAATTTGAACAGTGAAATTGATTTGAATACTAAAATGTTTGACTTTCGAACACTCGACAAATGTTGTCACCAGCCCTTCTAAAACGCAACTGAAGTGAGAAGCTCGGCTTAAGCGGCGATTATATATAGTAATTCAAATGTCTGAGCTTCTTTAGTTTATCATCTTAATATTTAGAATTATAGTGTTGTTATTGGCCGAATAAAACATTTTTGGTTGTATTGCAAAAAACCGATTTCAATCTTATCAGCTAGCGACATGCTTAAATAGGATTTGTTAGACAACGTTCGAAAACACCCCTGTTAGCTTAATCGCTTTGTGAAAGAAAATACAAACAAATAAAAAAAGGTTAAGTTCAAATTTTATATTATCGCAACATTTTCGGATTTTAAGAAAACTTTACATAAAAACAAAACGGTCAGGACGGTCTAAGTTCGGGTGTAGCCGAACATTATATACTCTCGCAATTTATTTATTTAATCTTATTAGAATAACATACAATTTTACCCATATATTCGTCATAAAGTCCACTAGCATAACGAAAACCATTATACACATTTAGTATAATTTAAGCTGGGATAATTCCTGGATTGATTTCAACTATTTTTGCAGCAAACTAAATTATCTCAAAGATTTTACGTTCATTTAATTTTTCTAAGATATTTCACATACTAGTCGATATGTACGGAATAAAGTCCACCGGAAGTAAATCAGAATATGAGATATAAGGAGGCTAGAGGAAACATTGGCCTGATTTAGCACAATTTTAGTACAGAGGCACACTATTATAAAGAAAACATATTCTCTAAATGTCTTTAGAATATCTGTGGCCTTGAAATGTTATTGTTCGATTTCGGTAATTTCAAGATGAGTGATGTCGCACAAGAAACACAATATGTGTGCAAAGTTTTGTTCCGAATATTACGAACCGAATTCCAAATTCGTTGAGTAGTTTCTGAGATATGGTTTTAGTCCCCGATCTAGTTATAATCCATAATTTCTTTATTTTTGGCATTTTATTAATTAATTTTTATATTTTAAGGCAGAGCAAGTCTGATGTGAATGCACTATGGCCGAAATTGGGATTTTAGCGGCAAAAAATACTTCCTGGCAAGCTAGCTTCATCAAATTTGGTGTGTAGACTTCTAATGATAAAAAAATCGATTTGAGAACAAAATGGGCGGGCCACGCCCCCTTTTTTCAAAGTAGTGGCAAAACGTACTTCCTGGTACAAAAAAGCAACTTGAGAAAAAATTGAACGGTCCACGCCCTCTTTTTCCTATATCCAAAACACAAACAAACAAACTCGAAACTGTGAATCCACGCATGCAAAGGGCCTAATCCATATTTCAAAGCGTCGGTCTTCGGTTCAAAATAAGGAGAATCAAAGTTTCTTATAGTTCGAAATTCCTTTGGACCGGCATGACAGATGGGACATTGCTGTGCACTTTTAGTTTCTGTCAACACATTTAAGACTTTCCCATCTATTAATGTCATATATAAATTATATTTTACTTTAATTTTTTTCCCATTACTTAGTGTGTATTGTAGTGGTTTCAACTCCTCAATCTGTTTCTTTATGTTGTGGTTTTCAGTTAAAATGTGCTCTTTTGTTTCTTTAACAAACTCCACTTTTAAAGGTCTACAAAAGCGTACTGACTGAGGTGTACGGTTTACCCAAATGTTATACCCTGCTGATGAAATTATTTTTATTGGAATGACTGATGTCACAAAAAGGGAATGATCGAAACTTTCCGAAGTATTTTCCACAAATTTTTGTTTAAACAAGCTGTGGCCGGTAGAACCATCAAACCCGTAGCTCGAAATTAGGATCGATTCTTCAACATTCATTGTTCACAATACAAACATTAGAGCTTCATCAGGTGATACTGGCGTAACTTCTTTATGGCTAGTATTAAGAACTTCTCGAATTTTGGATGGGCGATTTGGAGATGTAGCAACTTGCTGTAGGACAAATTTCAAATCCGTTGCGTGGGATTTTTTGGCAGATATAGAGGCAGCATGAACTAATAATTGCGCATTGTCTCCTTGCTGGGAAGCTAATTCGGAAGCTAATCTCCTTTTATTTCTTTCGCAGCTATCATCATACGTCAGTTTTGGTCGCCCAATAGTATTAATATTTTTCGGTATTACAAAAATTGTTTCTCCACTCAACCATTTCTTATTATATTTTCTAAATGCATTCTCATTTCTGGATTTTTATTCCATTTAAGTTTAATAAAATTAGAAAAGTTCCGGGCTTTAGTACATATCAATTTACTTAATTCACTGTCAATTTCGTATGAAATCTTTCCTTTTATGTAATTCGAAACATTCCTGTTGTTTCTCAACCAAAACTCAAATAGTTCAGAATTTTTGAACCTGAGTGTTTCTACAAAAGTATTAAAAATTCGTTCATTTGCAGTCAAATGCATACACTTTTACCATGACATAAAACTTGAGTTTTCTACAAACAATCACATGTAAATAGTTCCAATGACACTTCAAAACATTTTTAGTTTTACTCCACGAAAATCGATAAAACTCTTCACAGTAAATTTGTATATAGTAAAATTACTCACCTCGAGTAATAGAACTCATATTTACAAAGTTTTTTTACAAAAATTTTGCTGCTTCACTTGTATTAACACGTACTAAAAAATTTTTAAACATTACCAGCTGTTTGTACATAAACAGGGTTGCCAACAGTAATTTTTTTTTTTAATTTTTTCTTATCAATATGTTGGGTATTGAACACCATCAAAATAATTGCAAAAATTTAAATTTGAAAAATTGACTTTTTGCCGCTAAAATCGCAATTTCGGCCATAGTGGAATGCAATAGACTCAAACCAAATCCAAGGATAAATGATAAATAGCGTTGTGTAAATACCTTTTACTACCTCTGTATATAGTTTTTTCAATCAAGTATTTTTTTTCTGGAAGATTTATACTGCGATTATATAAACATGCATACAAGCTGAAAGGTAACCACTAAAACTAATACTATGTTTACATATAACGAGATTATCTCCATTTACGAGCTTAACTCGATAATCTGTAATTAAGAAACGAGATTTCCCATATAAAATTCCTCTCTGGATAATCTGAGATTATAAAATTATCTCGTTTTATACAACTAGATTTTCGGTGTTATTCCTAGGTTTATCGATAATTTTTCGAAGAAAAGGAGAAATGTCAAATGAAAATGTAAACAACAATGGCCGACAGCGAGAGAAATATGTGTAATACAACAACAAATGCAACACATTTGACAATTGATAATCTCATTTGGCTATATGTAAACGGTTAGATTATTGAACGAGCTTAGAACGAGATTATTTTCATATGTAAACATACTATAAGTTTGATCCAATAACAAGCCGACAGTGTTATCAATTGAAAATTCCCAAATTTCGATTATTTTGTAGCAAAAACACAATTTTTACTTACTTGTTAACTTTATGTTATGATTTTTTGTTGCAATCACTTTTCAAATCTCTTCGTTAACGTCACCGTTCGAAAATATCTACTGTTCCTATCGTATGATCATTTTGAAGTGTGAATAAATACCAAGTTGAATGGAATCAAGTCAGCATGTGTATATATCAAGTATGTATATCAAGAATTTGGAATTTCAAGACAAAATTATATATAGACCTGACGCAAGAATATAAATCATTCACCACAATGAGTCATCGCTCTAGTTGATTTTATAGAATAATTGTATACACTAATATTTACTCAAATACCGAAACAAAATACCTCCTACAAACACATACTTACGATGAAATACTACTTTCTCCTCTAACATATGCTCTCATTCCTTTCGTGGTGAAATTTAACTTTCACATCAAACATCATTTTAATCAATCATGGTTTCTATTGCCATAGATCTTCCATAAAGAATTAGCATTAAAGAAAGCGTTTAAATGAGGTGCTCATATGCTTTCATCTATTCAACTCACTAAATTTGTTACTGTACAGAACTTGATAGGAATTGTTGTGACTGAATCCGGTAAAAATTCTCGGTCATCACTTTAAGTCCATATCATTTTCAAGTCATTAATAAATATGTATCTAATAATTTATTTATAATGGCAAACGAAGAATGCATTTAATTTATTACGTATAAATAGTAAACGATTTAACAGCATATCGTATTTATAGAATTACTTAGTCATCATGCTTGATAACACAACTCAGCCTTCTGGCCATACAACGGCTTCGATAAAATCTAAATATTTTGACACTCTCGTATACACACCCGGTAGCGTGGAACAATAATTGGGACCGAATGAAACTACACCCACTACTCTGTAATTTTTAAGGCGTTTGTTTTGAACAATATGTAACGGACCGCCAGAGTCACCGCGGCATGCATCTCTACCCGGTGAATACGTACATAGCTGTGTATCAACGATGCCACGATTTAGAAGAGTATTATTAAGGTTAGCGTACTTTTTAACACATGATTGAAGAGATATGTAATTCAAATTGGCAGCTAATAAAATTTCGGAGGGCACTAAAAGTATAAAGAAACTCGACAAATAAGAGTAGATAAAACAAGTAAGGAAGGTCTAAGTTCGGGTGTGCCGAACATTTTATACTCTCGCAATTTATTTATGTAGCTTTACTATGGGAATAAACAATTAGAGCCGTATATTCGGCATAAAGTCCACTAAAATAACGAAAATCAATATACATATATACTATATGGAAGCTGGAATAATTCCAAGACCATTTTGTTAAGATATCTCATACGATATATGGCGTATACAGTCCACCGGAAGTTTGAAAATCCGCATATGGAGTATATGGAGGCTAGAGGCAGTTTTGACCAGATTTGGCCCATTTATAAGAAGATCATCTCCTTTGAATTTCTTTAAAATATTTGAAAGATTTACTGATATTTTCGGCAAAAAGTTAGCCACAACCTTTTAGGCCCTCATGTTCCATATATGGGGCCTTGAGAGTTATAGTTCTATTTCGATGATTTTTTTGACGAGCGATGTCACGTTATAAACGCAGTATTTGTTCAAAGTTTTGCTCCAAAATCTCCGCTGGTACTTAACTCATATAATATATTACAGATACTTCAAAATTGTGCTATAAGGAAAGTAGGCGTGTTTGTTAACCGATTTCACCAGTTTTCAAACTATATTATTGGGATGAAAAGAAAATGTCATGAACCGAATTTCGAATTTGAAATTTGTCGAATATTTCCTAAAATATGGTATTTGATCCATAGCTGGGCGGCGTCACACCCGTTTTCATTTTTTATACCGATATGAACTGCACTGGTTGCCATCTTTACCATAAAATAAAGGATTTATAGTGTTTTTTCTTACAGAATTAAATCACTTTTAGTAGTTTTCAACATAATTCTTGTATTGAGGTAGACGTGTTAATAATCTGATTTCATCCATTTTCATACTGTATAATGAAGTGCCTAAAATATATTCCTTCAGGAAATTTGGTTGGTATAGCTTTAGCAGTTTATGGGATATATAGTATACAAAAAACCTATAGATGGCGCGGCCACTCCCGACGGACATACATCCGGATTTCAACTCTACTCGTCATCCTTATCATTTTAATATCTGTATAGGTGACAAGCAACCGTTAGATGAACAAAACTATAACATTTTGTGCAACATATTGCGAGAGTATATTAATTGAATTCGTTCAACATTGTATTCACTTGTCTTACTTTGGTCTTCAGTTAACCCCCAACCAGTCACAACTAGATCAGTATCATTACTTAGTTCAGTCTGATCCGTGTGTAAACAAGTCGGATACACGTTTTGGTTAAATTCGGCATCTCCGTCCAATTCAATTACCGCAATATCATTGTATGCACCATAATCATCATAGTTTGGATGAACATGAATTTTCTAATTTAAGGTGAAATATTGTTAATACAGAACCGGAAAGTATATAGATAATGAATGCGGATATAATTACTTTGATATTTATATCCTGTCGAGTTTCTGTCTGTGTTGGATCATCAAAGTCAGTTACGCCCAAAACAACTTTTCTTGGTCTATATTTTTCGAAAACTACGCAATGCGCAGCAGTGAGCACAAAACGCTTATCAATTAAGCTGCCACCACATCTCCATTTAGGATTATCGAACATAATTCTGGCCATATGGGGGTACTCTACATATTTGGTTACTTTTCGCCTTCCGATATTGTATCTTCTTTTTTCTTGCTCGATTACTTTACAGGCTGAAATGTTTTTCAAATTATCAATATCAAATTTGTTGTGTATTTTATATTATACCCACCACGATCAGCTGGAGTTTCCAAAGAACTTAATACATTGTTGCCAAAATAAAAAGATATAATTGATTAATGAAAATCAAAATTCATAACATTTACACTGCGCGTCATCAGGATAGCGCCCCCAAATGCAATTTTAATTATCTCGAATAATTTGGAAACCCAAGTACAAAATTTTTTGTGGTGCTTTATTTATTAGTTCTTTTTTTTTAAATTGTTGTACAATTTGGGAAGAAGAATTATTTTATCCGTAGAGGAAAAATCCAAAATCGAAACTGTTCATAAATATGTACAGTTTTTGAAAAAAATTGCAGAAAAGGTGGGATGGTATTGAAAAATAATTTTCAATTTTCTTTGAAATAAAGAAATTTATGCAATAATCACCTATTTACGGAAGCAGGCGGCGCTGTATACACAGAGAATCTTCAAATTATCACGACTCCTCTTTCAAAATTGAAGAAAAAATAATATTAAAGTGATCAAATCAACTACTGAAAGGAAAGCTGAGCGTTTAATAAGGCAGAAACTAAAGAAAAATCCACCACTTGGTAAGTTGCGAAAAGATATAAGCCTAATCATTGATCTAACACGTTTAACCTTTAAAGTAGTGGCATCATCTCATATTTTCGGATGAGAATAAATTTATTTATGAAAGCTCCGATGAAAAACGTTTTTATTTCCATGACGTGCGCCATGGATGGACCCCATTAGAATTGCGAATACACTCGGATTAAAGGTGTAATGGAGTAGGGAGCCATATGTAAAAAGTGGTTTTCCCATTTTTTAATATTTTTGGCAATCTATAACGGTATTTACCGCGCGACAGCTGAATTTGAAGCTAATCCGGTCTGTAACAACAAGAATACAAATCCAAACTGTCGGTGTTCTGGAGCGGCCGCCATACTCCTCAGATCTAAATATTATAGATAACGTCTGAGACTGATAGAGATTTCTCCCCAATAAAATTTATGAAGTTTTAATTCACAAAGGTGGCACCGCCCATTACTAATTTCAGTTAAAAATATTCGAATTATAAATGAACAATGTTAAGTTTGACTTTTCATATGAAATAAGCGGAAAAAATTAAGTTCGAGTAGGGGGCGCTATCCTCTGACGCAATTTTCGTTTGCAAATTTTTGTACTGTTTTAGTTTTTAATTCATTAAAATTTTATAAAGAATCGTATTGTGTCCTTTTAATAGTTTCTATTGAGGCAAATTGTTTAAAGTATGTTAGAAAAAAATGTTGTAGCTCTAACCCAAACACCATGGAAAATATTTGGTATTAACCAAGCATGCTTGGGGGCGCTATCCTGATAACGCGCAGTGTATATAATTCTAGTCCACAATGCTATCGCATATGCTATTGGGAGCTGTGTCCACATAATTCTTTAAGCGACAAATTTTAAACTAGAAGTCCTATATTTTAAGAACTATAAATACTTCATTGGTTAATACATGAGATATACTTACGGACAGCAAATAAAGATTTCATTATTCCTGTAATCACAAATCGTCAAACCTCTTTTAAACTTTATTCGACAGTTTTGGATATTGGTGCATACTGCTCTATCGTGCGAACATTGGTTATTTTCTAAAACACAAAGAGTGAAATGATGGCGTTAATTGAAAATACGGACCAGTTGGAATAAAAGAAATATGAAGCGTATCGGTGATTCAGCTTGGTTGAGGGATATTACAGCATGAAAGTTATTAGAATGTTTGTTACGGACAAATAAATCAAAGATCTCAAACTAAGCTAAAATATTGGCTAACTATATGTATATTCACTCTAATAAGATACATCAATAATGAGAATATTTGTTCATTCGAAAAAGTCATTAATGTCAACAAAATTTATACTTTTAGAATGTATTAAAATAAATCTCTCTAGTTATAATAATCTAGTTATTCACATACTGACATACATACCTTGTTGAGCCAAAGTTCCAAGACACCAAGTGTCAAACAAAATAATTAACAAAATTAAAAAGCGAATGGGAGCGGTTACTGCCATTTTTGTAATAGTTCTGGGAATATTTGTAATCGGAAATTAAATTATCTGTAATGAAAAAAGTAAATATTTTTAATTTTAACAAGTAATTTATAAAATATGTACAATTTTATACAAATTCTCACAAAAATTCGTAAATAATCAAAATATTAGAATAACAATTTAGTTATTAATCAATTCCAATCAATTCAACTCCAGTATTCCGTATTTGTTAATGAAATTAGATGTAATTAAAACATTTCAAATACAAAAATTATTCAAAATATATACACAAACACATTCATGATTAATTAAAAATCATAATTCCTGGAATTTCATTAAATCTTATCGAACGCACATTGATTTCAGTTGGTTTATTAACGCATGTCGATTATGCTAAGAACGTCTTAGAACCGCTTATTAATTAAACACAATTTTTACTATATTTTATGCACATTTGTTACCTCTTTACCACTGGAACAATAAACAATTTGAAGAGTGAAATTAATTTGAATACTAAAACGTTTGACTTTCGAACACTCAACAAATGTTGTCACAAACTCTTCCAAATCTCAACTGAAATGAGAAGCTTGGCTTAAGCAGCGACTATATATAGTAATTCAAATGGCTGCGCTTCTTTAGTTTATCAGTTTATTATTTAGAACTATAATGTTGTCATTGGCCGAATAAAACATCTAAATTCCAAGCAAACCAATTTCACCCTTATCAGGAAGGTTAAGTTCAAATATTACATTATCGTTATTTGCA
Organism: Zeugodacus tau; assembly: GCA_031772095.1. Taxonomy (NCBI): domain Eukaryota; kingdom Metazoa; phylum Arthropoda; class Insecta; order Diptera; family Tephritidae; genus Zeugodacus; species Zeugodacus tau. Next base: position 64,292,538 of record CM062650.1, on the reverse strand, counting down.
AAGTTCAAAGGCGGGGCAACATTTTCGGATGTTAAGAAAACGTTACATAAAAAATATGCTGCATTTCAATTAAGCAAAAGTTAATAACTGTTTAATTTGTGGTACATTCGACATATAAACCATTAGAATAAGGAAAATCTTGTAGTATTATATATAGAGGGACTGGAATAGTTCCTGCACCGATTTCATCCATTACTGGCACAACACCACAGTAAATCTATGAAAGTATGTTCACCTAATTCAAAAAGAAGGAAGCATTTAAACTGCGATTTAAATTAGGGGATCACATACTAACTTATGTTCAACTCGCTAAATTTGTTTCTGGAAATGTTTTGACAAAAGGTCAGTGCTCACAGATAACGGCAAAGAAATTGCTGTTAAACAAATGAGTGAACTAATAAGCAACTTAAAGGGAAATATTTTCAAATACATATGCACTTGATGTCAACTGCTTTGAATGTGTCCGGCAAAAATTCTGGGAAACCCAAATTTTTCTTATGCTGAATCACAACAAAACGAGATAAGACTTAAGAAGACGCAATCGTTTAGAAATATGTTTATACATATGTCATTTCATTAAAAATTTGGTTAATATAAATTCTAATCGCTTAAAATATGAGTTCTAATTCAATGGCTACTGAAAATAGTCGAATTCACTGAAATTCACTCATACATTTATTCTCGCGATAATAATATAAGGTCTAGTAAATAAATAATTTTTTTTGTATTGCATGGAATGGCTTATTTAGTGCTATTAGAATATTAAACAAAGTATTATGTTTTCTTTTTGTTGGAACAAACTTGAAGTAATAACGGGTGATTTTTTTGAGGTTAGGATTTTCATGCATTAGTATTTGACAGATCACGTGGGATTTCAGACATGGTGTCAAATAGAAAGATGCTCAGTATGCTTTGACATTTCATCATGAATAGACTTACTAACGAGCAACGCTTGCAAATCATTGAATTTTATTACCAAAATCAGTGTTCGGTTCGAAATGTGTTTCGCGCTTTACGTCCGATTTATGGTCTACATAATCGACCTAGTGAGCAAACAATTAATGCGATTGTGACCAAGTTTCGCACTCAGTTTACTTTATTGGACATTAAACCAACCACACGAATGCGTACAGTGCGTACAGAAGAGAATATTGCGTCTGTTTCTGAGAGTGTGGCTGAAGACCGTGAAATGTCGATTCGTCGCCGTTCGCAGCAATTGGGTTTGTGTTATTCGACCACATGGAAGATTTTACGCAAAGATCTTGGTGTAAAACCGTATAAAATACAACTCGTGCAAGAACTGAAGCCGAACGATCTGCCACAACGTCGAATTTTCAGTGAATGGGCCCTAGAAAAGTTGGCAGAAAATCCGCTTTTTTATCGACAAATTTTGTTCAGCGATGAGGCTCATTTCTGGTTGAATGGCTACGTAAATAAGCAAAATTGCCGCATTTGGGGTGAAGAGCAACCAGAAGCCGTTCAAGAACTGCCCATGCATCCCGAAAAATGCACTGTTTGGTGTGGTTTGTACGCTGGTGGAATCATTGGACCGTATTTTTTCAAAGATGCTGTTGGACGCAACGTTACGGTGAATGGCGATCGCTATCGTTCGATGCTAACAAACTTTTTGTTGCCAAAAATGGAAGAACTGAACTTGGTTGACATGTGGTTTCAACAAGATGGCGCTACATGCCACACAGCTCGCGATTCTATGGCCATTTTGAGGGAAAACTTCGGAGAACAATTCATCTCAAGAAATGGACCCGTAAGTTGGCCACCAAGATCATGCGATTTAACGCCTTTAGACTATTTTTTGTGGGGCTACGTCAAGTCTAAAGTCTACAGAAATAAGCCAGCAACTATTCCAGCTTTGGAAGACAACATTTCCGAAGAAATTCGGGCTATTCCGGCCGAAATGCTCGAAAAAGTTGCCCAAAATTGGACTTTCCGAATGGACCACCTAAGACGCAGCCGCGGTCAACATTTAAATGAAATTATCTTCAAAAAGTAAATGTCATGAACCAATCTAACGTTTCAAATAAAGAACCGATGAGAAATTTTATGCGTTTTTTTTTTAAAAAAAAGTTATCAAGCTCTTAAAAAATCACCCTTTATATAGTTTGATTGAAGATTTGATACATTCCAATTATAAAACACTTCCCAAAACATTTTACATACCTTTAGGGGGTTTCTATACAGTAACAATGATGTCTTCTATTTTTGGCAAATATACACAAAACATAAGAAAAATGTAAAATTCAATTTTATTAAATGCCAACCAATTTCGAATCTAACCGAAGACTCACAAAAAATTGCATTCGAATCGGTTCAGCCGTATACGAAGAGTGCAGCGACATACACACGTACAGAAGAACTTAATACATACATATATGTAATCATTTGATGGTAGGTACGGACTATAAGGTTGCATAATATCCTTCAAAACAAGCTTCTGCACTTGTCACTATCGAAGTGTGCGGCATGAGCGAACACAACCCCTCTCCTATTGTCCAATTGCTTCCTTCAGACCGTACAAGCATGCTGAAATGTTTCACAAACATTTTTTTAGTGCTAATCAAACCTTTTTCATTGTATTTTATATTCCCCTTAATTAGCTGGACGATAGGAAACACGAGGATTTATGAAAAGTCTGCTTGTCTTTTACTGTCTTACCTCTTATCGAAGAATCACCCATATAAAAATTTTACTTCACATCTTCCCGAAACCCTATACATGGAAACGCTTTAGCATCCGTTTTGTTGTAAAATACGGAGAGTTCGTTAGTGGAATGTTCGCTTGTAAAATACTGCGGGTAATCTTATTTTAAAATACTATGCATTTTTTTAAACTGTTTTATACAATATGCAAAGAATGGCGCTGATACCACGGAATCTTCGGACGAGTGTGAAACAGAACACTCGGTTGATGTTTTGAATCATCACTTTTGGCCTAACAAAATATGAAATGTAAGCTATTAAATTTACCAAGAAGCAAGTAATGAAAGGCTATGTTCGGGTGCAACCGAACATTTTATACTCTCGAAATTTATTGTTTTATTTTTATTAAGATAACACACAATTTGACACATATATTCGGCATAAAGTCCAATAGAATAACGAAAATCATCATATATAGTATATGAGGGCTGAGGTAATTCCTGAAGCGATTTCACTCATTTTCACCACCAACATACATACGTTATATCCAAGATTATATGAGAATAGAGTTTTATTACGCGATCTTCATTGAAATCGATGATAAGGTTTTTGTCTCATAAGTGAGTGACTTAATTATGATATTTTATATGTTTACGGTGGTCGCCATTTTGTGGGCGTGGCAGTGGTCCGATTTCGCCCATCTTCAAAGGAACCCTCTCACGCTCCCAAGGAATATTTGTACCAAGTTTCGTCAATATATCTTAATTTTTATTCAAGTTATCCGTTGCACAGACGGAGGGACGGACATCCGGATTTCAACTCGTCTCGTCATCCTGATCATTTTGATATATATAACACTATATCTAACTCGTTTAGTTTTATGACTTACAAACAACCGTTATATGAACAAAACTGTAATACTCTCTTTGCAACTTTCGTTAGGAGAGTATAAAAATAGTCTACCGTGTCCATCACTGACAGCCTTCCTCAGTTAATCATACGTACTCTTTTGCTGCTCATTCAATAATAGAATATTTCTTTGTACTTGTTGTTCCAAAGTTATTCGGTCGTATGCACGATTCCGTACATCTCTGATTTGACGATTTGGTGCTAGCATATGAATTTCAGTCAATAGTTTGCCACTCATAATCAACCACAAATCCTGAGTCAACACCAATGTTTCATTGTTGATGTCATCGTTCATTTGCAAATCCGAATTCCCTGTTGCCACTTGCCACTTTCCAACTCTTCCGATTTATTTTTTGACCCATAGATAACATATCGCTCATTTACATGAATAGTGTCATAACTCAAAAAAGACGATTTCGGAGTTGAGTATGCAGAAATGAGCGCAATATCATTGTCATTGTCCCTATTGTGTAAAAATTGCATTCTTATGCGTAGGAAAATAAACAGTCGAGATGAGAAAGTGTTGTTATTCAATTTGCTATGTCGTATTATTTTTAACCACAACAACACACATCCCTGTTACGCTAGAATTAGTCATGTTTTTTCTCAGAAATAACAACATATTTTGTTTTACAACGTTGTTTGTGAAAAGGTAATTTAATTTTCAAGTAATTTAAAAATATGTATGTTTTTGATTAAGTTAATAAATTATTTCTGATGGCAAAATAAGAATACATTTTATTTTATTACGTATAAATATTAGACGATTTAACACCATATCTTATATATATTGAAATACATAGATCGGAACGCACGGAAGTTAATTGATTAATTAAAGAGCCATTGATCGGTTAAAACGCTGGTTTACATCGATTTACCATACAAAATAAAAATCTTATTTATCTACAGTAACTTTTTATCGGCCCCAAATCGAGTTGCAAATGCACTGCAACTCTGCGACTTAGGCTGTATTTATTGTTGAAATTGCAGAAAGGCAGCATAACGGTAGATGTCACTGTTTTAAATAATGGTTGTGCTTATTGATAAAATAAAAAACATCTGTTGAAACTTGTCTAGTTGTTATGAAAAGTGAAAAAATGTATAACAGCTGATCGTTTATCGAGTAGCCGGCGGTTCAAATGGGCGAAAACTGGTTCTCAATTGAATGAAAAGGCTGTTAACTCGCTTGACAACCCATCTGGCCATACAATGCCTTCGATAAAATCTAAATATTTTGAAACTCTCGTATACACACCCGGTAGCGGGAAACCACATTTAGGACCGAATGAAACTATACCCACCAATCTATAATTATTAGTGCTTTGATCGTGAACAATATGTAACGGACCGCCAGAGTCACCGGCGCATGCATCTCTTTCCGGTGAATATGCACATAGCTGTGTATCAACGAGACCACGATTTAGACGATTGTCATAAATGTTAGCGTATATGTTTCTACATAATTGCATAGGCATGTAGAGCAAATTAGCCTTTAACAAACGTGCCGAATACCCTAAAAGTACAAAGGTAAAGAGGAATAGATAAAAATTTAATTCATGATAGTAGAAATATATTCAGTCCTGTTACTTTTATATTCAGTTTGCCCCCAACCAGTCACAACTAGATCAGTACCACTACTTAGTTCAGTTTGATCCGTGTGTAAACAAGTCGGATACACGTTTTGGTTAAATACGGCATCTCTGTCCAATTCAATTAGCGCAATATCATTGTATAAACGAGAATCATCATAGTTTGGATGTAAATGGATTTTCTAATTTATGGTGAAATGTTGTTAATAGAGAATCGGAAAGTATATAGATAATGAATGTAGATATAATTACTTTGATATTTCTATTTTGTCGAGTGTTTCTCTGTTTTGGATCATTAAAGTCAGTTACGCCCAAAACAACTTTTATTGCCTTGTCCTCATTGTCGTCTACACAATGCGCAGCAGTGAGCACAAAGCGCTTATCTATTAAGCTGCCACCACATTTTAACATATTTGAATCATACATAATTCTGGCCATATGAGGGTACTCTCCATAACCGGTTGCAGTTCCTCTATATATGTGTGTTTCGATAAAGGGATTGGAATTTTTTTCGATTTCTTGACATGCTGAAATGTTTTACAAAATATTATTGAATGTAAAAATAATCAATTTGATGTTTATATAAATAATACTCACCACGATCAGCTGTGCGACTAGAATTTAGAAAAGTATAATTTATTACGGAAAACCAAAATCCAATACATTTATACAAACCTATTCGATGGCCATTGTTGTAATTCACCTGACGGTTGCGCATAGGTTAATTGGGGATTTGTCCACCTAAATACGGTAAGCGAAAGATTACAAAGTAGTTACATATATGTATGTATCATAAGCAATCAATTTGTAAATTATGTTCATCTCACTCAGTCAGTTAGTCTCTGTAATCTCAGGCATAATTTAGTTTAATACATGTTCCAAAGAACTTAATAATGTTTTGCCAAAATAAGCAGATATGATTTATTAATGAAAACCAAAAGTCATTAAATTTATACAAACACATTTGTCCACCGTTGCGGATAGGCTGTTTGGGGTGTCCTCGCCGAGCTTAAAATTATTAAATGAAAAATTACAAAGTAGTTATATCACAAGCATTCAATTTGTGAGTTATCTTCAACTCAGTCAGTCTTAAGCATAATTTAGTTTCGTTCCAAATAAATTGAAATCAAGGCAAATGTTCGCTTATCCATGAAATACTAAATATTGTAAATTAAGTATTTTCGATTGAGTTTTCACTATTATGTGATATTTTAATGAAATAAAGTGGTACATACACTGCTGGTCATAGGATAGACGCAACCATTTTTTCTTTAAATAACCCGTTATATTTACTACAAGGTATATTTTAATTGAGCAAATCCTTTTTCTTATGAAAGTTCAAACCATGTTCGATAAAAAACTGCTCATAGACTTACTTGGCTTGTGCAAGCATAACTGTGCATTCGAAAACTTTAGAAACTTCGATGAATCCACATGCGCTTTTAGTTGGTCATTGAATTAGACGCATTTAACGTTTTTTTTCGTCTGGTGTAAAAAGGAGTAATTGTTTTCATTAATAAATTCTTAATATTAAAGAAATCAATTGTTTTTTAGCAATATTTCAAAAAATATTAAAATATAGGAACAGCTAATGTTTTAAACCTATTGATACGCCTAAAAATATACTTCTTTCACTAACAAGGACTGAATCGACATATTGTCAAACGAATGAAGTGCCGTTCCAGAAATGTTGATAGATGTTTAAAAGATCCTGAGAAATATGAAAAAACTTTAAACTGCGAAAAACAACACTATTGGACGATAAAATTGTAAGAATTGGTTTCTTTAAGTAAGAATTGGTTACAATTCTACTAAGTCGGCATCTAAGATCAGGGAATTAGCCGGAGTAAAGACAAACTTTTCAACCGTTCCGCGTAAAATCAGAAATTCAAAACATTATTAGCGTCTAAAAATTATGAAAAATCCACTTTTGAATGCAATACGCAAAGAAACACGACTTCAATATGCGGAAGTTCACATGCCTTGGAGTGTTCATTCTGACACTCGGCTCAATGATCAGAATTCAGTGGTTTTAATTATGAAAAACGTTTTAATTTAAAAGGACCCGATAGCTTTCAATACTATTTTCAAGATTTACCCAAAGAAGGAGTGTGTTTAAGCAGCAATCATAAGCCACATTTTATAGAACAATTTATTTTATTTTCATTGATCAGAAAATGAACGGTGAGCGCTTCAAAACAACATTAGAGTCAGTTTTTCTATTATTAAAAGAACTCTGCAGATTTATCTCATGGATTTTTCAACAAGATTCATAACGCTCGATTAGTTAAGTCATTTATTTCGAGTTAAAACTTTATTATCACGACTTGGCCACCATATTGTCCGAATTTTAACTTATTTGAAAACGTTTTGAGTTGGCCTTCATGTGAAGTTTATGAAGGAGGAAAGCAATACGAAGATAAAGAACCATTAATCGTAGCAATTGCACTTGCCTGAAGTGATAATTCGCAAAATTACATAGATTCTTTTTATCATTCAAGGACGAAACAGATATATGAAGTTATTGCCAACAAAATAAGCAGTACACTTTATTGAACATATTTTTCATTTTATCCTAATAAGCCTAATATTGACACTCACTAAAAATAAAAGTTTAAAATTAACTATTTTTCTTCCAAAACCTAATTTCTTTAAGTGCGTCTATTCTTGTGACCAAAAGATTTGGCCTTATTTGAAGCTGGTCTAAGAAAATGTTTGAAGAACACAATTTTGTTATTTTTTTTTTTAATCTTTTGAATATTATCCCTTAAATATCATTGAATAACCATAGTTTTTGCAACTATTATTTAATTGAATCCAAAATAAATGTTCTAAGCTGAATACTATTGTTCGTACGTATGCGTCTAACCTATTGACGAGGAGTGTATATATATATGTATATGAAATATAGGTATAAAATGTAATGTACAATGAAACAAAGTGACTGTATGGCCTATATTATAAGTTAACTAGTTACTAAATATAATTATAATCCCACAACATTTTTATACTCTTGCAACATGTTTAGATTGTTTGTAACTTTTAATACTAAACGATAAATAAACTATCATCAAACTTGGTACACCATGTTCATTTGTATCATGGTTCGGTTTCTTCAAATAACAAATATTGAGTTCATTTGCAATATTTATACTCTCGCAACAAAGTTGCTAAAGAGAGTATTATTGTTTTGTTCACATAACGGTTGTTTGTAACACCCAAAACTAAACGAGTTGGATATAGGGTTATACATATATACCAAAGTGATCAGGGTGAAGAGTGGAGTTCAAATCCGAATGTCTGTCTGTCCGTTCGTCCGTCTGTGCAAGCTGTAACTTGAGTAAAAATTAAGATATCTTGGCACCATAGGAAGGTTGCTTTCGAAAATGAGCAAAATCGGACCATTGCCACGCCCACAAAATGGCGAAAACCGAAAGCACATAAAGTGGCATAACTAAGACATAAATAAAGTTATGGAAATAAAATTTGGTATGAAGGATCGCACTAGGAAGGGGCATATGTGGATGTAATTTTTTTGAGGAGGTGGGCGTGGCCCCCGCGCCCAAATAGGTTTTTTGTACATATCTCGGAAACCAATAGAGCTATATAAACCAAACTTTCTGCAGCCGTTTTTTTAGCCACTTCTTAATACAGTCCAAAAATTAAAGAAGTCGGATAATAACCACGCCCACCTCCCATACAAAGGTTAGGTTGAAAATTACGAAAAACGTCAGAAACACTAAATTTCACATAAGAAATGGCAGATGGAAGCTGCACGCAGATTTTTTTACAAAATGGAAAATGGGCGTGGCGTCGCCCACTTATGGGTCAAAAACCATATCTCAGGAACTACTCGACCGATTTCAATGAAACTTGGTTTGTAATAGTTTCCTTACATCCCAATGATATGTTGTGAAAATAAGCCAAATCGCTTCACAACCACGCCTACTTCCTATATACCAGAACTTTGAAGACGATCTGAATCGTTAACTTTACAATATATAAAGTAAGCACTAGTGAATATATCGGTGCAGAACTTTGCACAAATACTATGTTTATAGTGTGGCAGCCCCATTCTAAATATCGCCGAAATCGGACCATAGGTTTTTAAGGCCCCATATAACGAACACGAGGACCTCGGTGCTTCTAACTTAATATTAGAGTTTCCAACTTTCAATGGACTTTATACAATATATATGACGAATATGTGGGTCAAATTGTGAATTATATTAATAAAATTAAATAATAAAATTGCGAGAGTATAAAATGTTCGGTTACACCCGAACTTAGCCCTTCCTTACTTGTTTTATAATATATTTTACCAACAGCAGCAATGTTCGTTTTCACACGAAATTAGCATTTCTTTACTAGTTGTAGAATATTCATAACGCATTTAAAATAATAAAAATCTTACAGTGGTCACTATAATACATGAGAGATACTTACAGACAGCAAATAATCGGTTCATTATACCAGTAACTACAAACCATCAAAGGTCTGTTATATATTGTTGGACAATTTTGGATTCTGGTGCATACACCTGAATAGTTTTCGTCCTGACATGGGCAATTTTCTGAAAAACAAGCGTTGGGGGATGGAGTCATATGTAGAAGTTCACGCAAGTGAGGAAAGTTTCTGATTGTCATTCACTTGGGAGTGGCCAGGAACGATTCTTTTACATGTGGCTCAAGCAGCTCACGACTTCCGGTCTTAGACCAAGTATCCTCTGGGTAGCCAACAGACATCCGTCTGGAGGCGAGCTAAAGTGAGAAGGCGAAACCCGCTTATGCGGTTGTGTGTAGGGTTTGGGACCCACCACATAAAAACACCCCCCCAATGAAAACGACGAAACAGCCTCGGATGAGAGACCCCAATTTTGATGACGACCACTGCAAACGTTTAAAGGACTACGATTTAAGGGCATGCACCTGGAATGTCCGGACCCTTAATTGGGAAGGTGCCTCTGCCCAGCTGGTTGATGTCCTCGTAAGAGTAAAGGCTGACATCACCGCAATCCAAGAAATGCGATGGACGGGACAAGGACGGAAGAAGGTGGGTCCTTGTGACATCTACTACAGCGGCCATATAAAGGAGCGCAAATTCGGTGTGGGATTCGTGGTGGGAGAGAGACTCCGTCGTCGAGTCCTGGCATTCACTCCGGTGGATGAACGTCTAGCCACAATCCGCATCAAAGCGAGGTTCTTCAACATATCGCTGATTTGCGCCCACGCCCCGACGGAAGAGAAGGACGAAGTGATCAAAGATACCTTCTATGAGCGCCTAGAACGTACCTATGAGCGCTGCCCCCGCCACGATGTAAAAATCGTGCTTGGCGATTTCAGCGCTAGGGTGGGTAAAGAAGGTGTCTTTGGCACAACAGTCGGAAAATTCAGCCTCCATGACGAAACATCACCAAACGGTCTGAGGCTGATCGACTTCGCCGGGGCCCGAAATATGGTCGTCTGTAGTACTAGATTCCAGCATAAGAAAATCCATCAAGCTACTTGGCTGTCCCCGGATCGAATCACTCGCAACCAGATCGATCATGTTGTGATAGATGGACGACATGTCTCCAGTGTCCTTGATGTGCGTACGCTTCGTGGTCCCAACATCGACTCGGACCACTATCTTGTAGCAGCTAAGATACGCACCCGCCTCTGTGTAGAAAAGCGCACACGTCAACAAACACAAGGAAGGTTCGACATCGAGAAGCTGCAATCACAACCGACAGCCGAACGATTTTCTACTCGACTTGCACTCCTGCTCTCTGAGAGCACTCATCAGCATCTCGGTATAAGGGAGCTGTGGGACGGCATATCAAACTCCTTACGTACAGCTGCAACCGAAACCATTGGTTTTCGGAAAAGCCAAAAAAACAGCTGGTATGACGAGGAGTGTCGTCTCGCAGTGGAGAGAAAACAGACTGCCTACCTCGCAATGTTGCGATCGACCGCAACACGGGCGGGATGGGAAAGATACCGAGAGCTGAAGAGGGAAGCGAGACGCATTTGCAGACAAAAAAAGAAAGAGGCCGAAATGCGTGAGTATGAAGAGCTTGACAAGCTGGCCGACAGGGGTAATGCTCGAAAATTTTACGAAAAGACCCGGCGACTAACTGAAGGTTTCAAGACCGGAGCGCACTCCTGTAGGACCCCCAGAGGTGATCTAGTTATTGATGACCAGAGTATACTGAGTTTGTGGAGGGAACACTTCTCCAGCCTGCTGAATGGCAGTGAAAGTACAACACCAGGAGATGGCGAACCCGATTCCCCAATCGACGACGATGGAGCAGATGTTCCATTGCCCGACTGTGAAGAAATTCGAATAGCAATTACCCGCTTGAAGAACAATAAGGCGGCGGGTGCCGATGGATTACCGGCCGAGCTATTCAAATACGGCGGCGAAGAGCTGATAAGGTGCTTGCATCAGCTTCTTTGCAGAATATGGTCGGAAGAAAGCATGCCTGACGATTGGAATCTCAGTGTACTCTGCCCAATACACAAAAAGGGAGACCCCACAATTTGCGCCAATTACCGTGGGATAAGCCTCCTCAACATCGCGTATAAGGTTCTGTCGAGCGTATTGTGTGAAAGACTAAAGCCCACCGTCAACAAACTGATTGGACCTTATCAGTGTGGCTTTAGACCTGGAAAATCAACAACAGACCAGATATTCACCATGCGCCAAATTTTGGAGAAGACCCGTGAAAATAGGATCGACACACACCATCTATTTGTCGACTTTAAAGCTGCTTTCGACAGCACGAAAAGGAGCTGCCTTTATGCCGCGATGTCTGAATTTGGTATCCCCGCAAAACTAATACGGCTGTGTAAGCTGACGTTGAGTAACACCAAAAGCTCCGTCAGGATCGGGAAGGACCTCTCCGAGCCGTTCGATACCAGACGAGGTTTCAGGACAAGGTGACTCACTATCGTGCGACTTCTTTAACCTGATGCTGGAAAAAATTATAAGAGCTGCAGAGCTAAACAGAGAGGGTACCATCTTTTACAAGAGTGTACAGCTCCTGGCGTACGCCGATGATATCGATATCATTGGAAACAACACCCGCGCCGTTAGTTCTGCTTTCTCCAGACTGGATAAGGAAGCGAAGCGTATGGGTCTGGTGGTGAACGAGGACAAGACGAAATATCTCCTGTCATCAAACAAACAGTCAGCGCATTCGCGTCTTGGCTCCCACGTCACTGTTGACAGTCATAACTTTGAAGTTGTAGATAATTTCGTCTACCTGGGAACCAGCATTAACACCAATAACAATGTCAGCCTGGAAATCCAACGCAGAATCACTCTTGCCAACAGGTGCTACTATGGACTAAGTAGGCAATTGAAAAGTAAAGTCCTCTCTCGACGAACAAAAACCAAACTCTACAAGTCTCTCATCATTCCCGTCCTACTTTACGGTGCAGAAGCGTGGACGATGTCAACATCCGATGAGACGGCACTAGGAGTTTTCGAGAGAAAGGTTTTGCGGAAGATTTATGGTCCCTTAAGAATTGGCAACGGCGAATACCGCAGACGATGGAACGATGAGCTGTATGTGTTATTCGACGACATAGACATAGTCCAGCGAATAAAAAAACAGCGGCTACGCTGGCTAGGTCATGTTGTCCGAATGGATGAAAGTGCTCCAGCTCTGAAAGTATTCGATGCAGTACCCGCTAGTGGAAGCAGAGGAAGAGGGAGACCTCCACTCCGATGGAAGGACCAGGTGGAGAGGGACCTGGCTTCGCTTGGAATAACCAATTGGCGCCAAACTGCCAGAAGGAGGGATGCGTGGCGCGCTGTTTTGGACTCGGCTATAACCGCGTAAGCGGTGTCTACGCCAGTCAAGAAGAAGAAGAAGCGTTGAATTGAATTGAAAATATGTATCAGTTGTAGAAATAAAAACTGAATAATTAATTGATTGACCTTGAAGAGATCAAAATTCTAACTGAAAAAATTCTGAAAATATTGATATAAATTTGAAAGTATTGTAATATATAGATGGAGTAATAAGATACCTCAATAATTAGAGTATTTCTTCTTTCTAACAAATCATTATTGTCACCAAAAGTTTATTTCTTTTTAATTTTTTAAAAGAAACCTCTCTAGTTATGATAATTTAGTTAATCACATACTGATATACATACCTTGTTGAGCCAAAGTTCCAATACACCAATTGTCAAACACAATAATTAACAAAATTAAAAAGCGAATGGGAGCGGTAGCTGCCATTTTTGTAATAGTTCTAAGAATATTTGTACTCGGAAATTAAATTATCTGTAATGAAAAAAGTAATTATTTTTAATTTTAACAAGTAATTTAAAAAATATGTATACATTTATAAAAAAATTATTATTTCAAACACAATTTTATATGGAAATAAAAAGAACTATTATTATCTCAAAGATTTCAATTCAGTTTTCATTTCAGTTTAACACTAATAGGGCTTTGGTATTTAAAATTTTATTCGTTTAAAAAATATACACAAACACTTTCATTATAAAACACAATTACTTAAAAACATGGAATTCTTGGAATTTCAAACTCTTATCGAACGCACAATGATTTCGGTTGATTTTTTAACGAATGTCGATTATGCCAAAGACTTTTTACAACCGCATATTAATTGAACACAACGTCTATTTAACTCACCACCACTTGGAACAGTAAATAATTTGAACAGTGAAATTGATTTGAATAAAAAACTTGAAACTAATTTGTTCCGAACACTCAACCAATGTTGTCACCAGCACTTCCAAAGCCCAACTGAAGTGAGAAGCTCGGCTTAAGCAGCGATTATGTATAGTATGTAATTCAAATGACTGCGCTTCTTTAGTTTATCAGTTTATTATTTAGAACTATAATGTTGTCATTGGTCGAATAAAGCATTTATAGCTAATTTCCAAGAAAACCAATTTCACCCTTATCAGGAAGGTTAAGTTCAAATATTATATTATCGCAATTTGCAAAATTCAAAGGCGGGGCAACATTTTCGGATGTTAAGAAAGCGTTACATAAACAAGTAAGGAAGGGCTAAGTTCGGGTGTAACCGCACATTTTATACTCTCGCAATTTATTTATTTAATTTAATTAATATTATATAATACATAATTTGACCCACCTATTCGTCATATATATTGTATAAAGTCCATTGAAAGTTGGAAACCCTAATATTAGGTTAGAAGCCACGAGGTCCTCATGTTCGATATATGGGGCCTTGAAAACCTATGGTCCGATTTCGGTGATTTTTAGAATGGGGCTGCCACACTATAAACGTAGTATTTGTACAAAGTTCTGCATCGATATCTTCACGATAACGATTCAGATCGTCTTCAAAGTTCCGGTAAATAGGAAGTAAGCGTGGTTTTGAAGCGATTAAGCCTATTTTCACAACATATCATTGGGATGTAAGTAAACTATTACAAACCAAGTTTCATTGAAATCGGTCAAGTAGTTCCTGAGATATGGTTTTTGACCCATAAGTGGGCGACGCCACGCCCATTTTTCATTTTGTAAAAAAATCTGCGTGCAGCTTTCATCTGCCATTTCTTATGTGAAATTTAGTGTTTCTGACGTTTTTCGTTATTGAGTTAACCCACTTTTAATAATTTTCAACCTAACTTTTGTATGGGAGGTGGGCGTGGTTATGATCCGATTTCTTTCATTTTTGGACTGTATTAGGAAAAGGCTAGAAAAACGACTACAGAAAGTTTGGTTTATATAGCTCTATTGGTTTGCGAGATATGTACAAAAAACTTAGTAGGGGGCGGGGCCACGCCCACTTCCCCAAAAAAATTACATCCAAATATGCCCCTTCATAGTGCGATCCTTCATACCAAATTTTATTTCAATAGCTTTATTTATGGCTTAGTTATGACACTTTATGTGTTTTCGGTTTTCGCCATTTTGTGGGCGTGGAAGTGGTCCTATTTTGCTCAAAGCAACCTTCCTATAGTGCCAAGAAATAAGTGTGCAAAGTTTCATCAAGATATCTTAATTTTTACTCAAGTTACAGCTTGCACAGACGGACGGACAGACAGACATTCGGATTTGAACTCCACTCTTCACCCTGATCACTTTGGTATATATAACCCTATATCTAACTCGTTTACTTTTGGGTGTTACAAACAACCGTTATGTGAACAAAACTATAATACTCTCTTTAGCAACATTTGCTGCGAGAGTATAAAAATTATACAGTGTTGATTAGAAGATTTGTTTTTTTCAACAATATTGTTTGGTGGAATTAACCGGAAAAATTTAAAAGAAAAATTATTTTTGATGACATATCTTTTGAACCAACTAAGCGGGAAAACCAATTAACCGAGTCCGAGAGATCCGAGAAAATTTACGTGTGCTTTCATATATTATATTTTTTGTCCGATAACACCGTTCAATTATACGGGGAAACCAATTAAACATAGGGTCAATTAAACGAAAAGTACTGTACATAATATGTACTTGATTTCAACTGCTTTGAATGTGTCCGGCAAAAATTCTGGGAAACCCAAATCTTTCACATTGTTTTAGAAATGCTTTGAATCGCGTCTTTCTTATGCACAATCACAAAAAAAAAATGAGATAAGACGAAATCATTAGAAATCGTTAGAAATATGTTTGTATGTCATTTAATAAATTATAAATTTGCTTAATATAAATTTAGTAGCTTAAAATATGAGTTCTTCTGTTCACTATTTCAAAACAGTCGAATTTACTGAAGGTGAAATTACCTGCCACCCTTAGAGAAACCCTTGTCCCTATTTGAAAAACTGGGTCACTCAATTTTCTGAAGCTATTGTCGATACGATTTTCAGCAGCGAAATCTTTCGGCATAGACAGGAATAGGTTGTAAGCACCTGATGCCCGGTACGAACTACTAGATTGTTGCATAAGAATCTTCAAAACCAGCACCTAAAGTTTCTCGCTTATTGTCCTAAGATGGCGACTGCTGGGTAATTGCTTCATTCAGATCGTATAAGCATACTAAAATGTTGGGAGTTCTGAAGTACCTGCAAAAAAAAAAATGAATTTATTAACAAAGCTAAAATGTATACTATTTTACAAACCGCTTTGGTGGCTTTACGTCTTTTCCACCAATTGCTTCTCTCATTAACTCTTTAATTATTTTCTTACTTTTCTCAGGCGAAAGGACTTTTAAAATATACTTACGGGCAGCAAATGATATCTTTATGGGCCGTGAAGCCATAACGCTTCACTGAATTTGTATGAAGACCCATCGCATCCATTGTATCCTCCAAATGTGGACAATTTTCCTTTATCTAGTATATTGCTTGGCTTGACATGGATAATTTTCTAGAAATCCAATTAAGGCGTTCATTAAATAAATATATGCGCCAGTGGGAGAAATATGAGAAATATGATGAGTAGCAATATTTAATTATTTATTTAAAGGAACTACTTGTAAAATGTAATAGTGCTAACAAGGCCGTCGGTTCTATTATATTAATCGAATATTTTATACTTTCGCAATTTATTTAATGTTATTAAATCTAACACCCAGTTGAGGCTTATAACAGTTATTTTACGATTGGATGAATCGTCAGTATTAATGTTTCCATTTCTAGTAAATTCTTATGTCTCATGTCTTGTCCATGCCTTTTCTTGTTGAAGTGAAAATTACCCGGTACTGCCAAGAACTTTTTTCGTTTCAGATTTTGCTGAAATGAAGTACACTTATGTCTGTATTTTGACTGTCTGAGCGCGAAAATGAAGTCCGTTTGACGATTCCTTATATAACTTTTCCGGAAAATGCGAAAACCCAGCATTACTATATGGTAAGCGTGGTCGCCTAGGGTCCGTTTGACGATTCCTTATATAACTTTTCCGGAAAATGCGAAAACCCAGCATTACTATATGGTAAGCGTGGTCGCCTAGGGTACTGGTTTTCCTTTTTGAAATAATATTAACGTAAAATCATTTGACGCACTTTTATTAACATTTTAAGTATGAACAAATAAAATAAATGACAATACAATAGATAACGATAATCCTTATATCCTCTTATAATTTGCATCTGGGAGTAAGGAAAGGCTAAGTTCGGGTGTGACCGAACATTTTATTCTTTCGCAATTTATTGATGTAATTTTATTAAGATAACACACAATAAAATATAAAGTAAAGTTCAATAAAATAACGAAAATCATCATATATGGTAGATGAAGGCTGATGTAAATCCCAAACCGATTTCACTAATTTTGCTAAGATATCTCACATATTAACTGATATATGCGGAATAAACACATTATTACGTATATGGGAGCTAGTGGAAGTTCTGATCAGATAATAATTATTTTTGGAATAGAGACATACAATTAGGAGAAAATAATTTCCTCTGAATTAAATTAAAATATCTGAAAGATTTGCCGATATTTTCGGTGAAAAATTACCCTTAGGCACTGAGTTCTTCATATATGTAGGTATCCGGGGCTTTGAAAAGTTATAGTCCGATTTCGAAAAATTATCCATAAGTGAAGCCACAGATGATATACAGTATTTGTGAAAAGTTTATTCCGCTATCTTCATCGGTTCCTTATGTCTATATTATAAAGTGAACGAATCACATGGAATTATTTTCAACCTAACCTTTGTCTGGGAGGTGTTAGTGGTTATTATCCGATTTCTTTCATTTCATGGACTGTATAAAGAAATAGCTTAAAGAAACGACTACAGAAAGTTTGGTTCATATATTTGGATTTCAACTTCACTCGTCATCCTGATCATTTATATATATATAACCCCATATTTAACTCTTTTATTTCTGGATGATACAAACAACCGTTATGTGAACAAAACTATGATACTTTTGTGCAACATGTTGCGAGAGTATAAAAACGGGCGACTGGGATGCAAACGATGTTTCAATGTTTTGTCAGTTTCGAGCAACAACCATAAAGAATTAGCTTTGAAGAACGGAATTAGTGTGACTGAATCCGGTAAAAATTCTTAGTCATCACATTTAAGTACATATAATTTTCGAGTCATTTATAAATATCTATGTTCTTAAGTAAATTAATAAAATATTTCTAATGGCAAAGGAAGAATACATTTACTTTTATTACGTATAAATATTAAACAATTTAACAGCATGCATATATAGAAATACAAATTATCTTGCACACAACACAACTCAGCCAATTGGCCATATAACAGCTTCGATAAAATCTAAATATTTTGACACTCTCGTATACACACCCGGTACCGCGGAACAATATCTGGGACCGAATGAAACTACACCCACTACTCTGTAATTATTTATGCTTTTATCTTTAACAATATGTAACGGACCGCCAGAGTCACCGCGACAAGCATCTCTATATGGTGAATACGCACATAACTGTGTATCAACGATGCCACGATTTAGACGCAAATCATGGCGGTTAACGTATATTTTATCACATAATGGAACGGGTAGGTATGTCAAATTGGCAGCTAATAAAATATCGGAAGACTCTAAAAGTATAAAGAAACAAGGTAAAAAATTGGTACCATGATTATAGAAGATTTCTTATAGAAGTCTTACTTTTATATTCAGTTTGCCCCCAACCAGTGACAACTAGATCAACACCATTAAGTAGTTCACCCTCATCCGTGTGTAGACAAGTCGGGCGCACGTTTATATTAAACTCGGCATCTCTGTCCAGTTCAATTACAGCAATATCATCGTATAAATTAGGAACATTGTAGTTTGGATGTAAATAGATTTTCTAATTTAAAATGAAATGCTGTTAATACAGAACCGGAAAGTATATAGATAATAAATACGAATATAATTACTTTGATATTAATATCCTGTCGAGTTTCTGTCTGTGTTGGATCATCAAAGTCAGTTACGCCCAAAACAACTTTTTTTGGATTGCCTCCTCTGCCGTCTACGCAATGCGCAGCAGTGAGCACAAAACGCTTATCTATTAAGCTGCCACCACATATCACTTCAGGATTATCGTACATAATTCTGGCCATATGGGGGTACTCTCCAAAATTGGTTGCTTTTCCATTTAGTACATATTGTACGAGACTGTCCCTTAATTTGTTTTCGATTTCAATGCATGCTGAAATGTTTTTCAAAGAATTCAATGTTAATTTAAACAATTTTCTGTATTTTATACTCACCTTGATAAGATGGGCGATCGGCAAAACGTACGGAATTTCTGCAAAAACATAAAATTATTAATTTATTTATGAAATTGGTTAACATTTTAACAAACCTGTATGGTGGCTTTACATCTGATCCACTCATTGCTTCTCTCATAGTTTTTGATGATATTGTTGGGAATACAGTAGGTTTCATGGTGTTTGTTTCCATTCTATCACTATTTGTGGTTTTTTTTTTGTGAATATAAACAGAACGCAAAGAAAATATTGGAAAATTACATTGGGACACTACATAGTCAGCAGTGAAAAATACTTACGGACAGCAAATGATCCCTTCATAGTTCGTGAAGCCACAATGCATCACTGAATCTGCCTTAAGACCCATCGCATCCATTGTATCCTCTAAATGTGGACAGTTTCTATATATCTGGCATATTCCTTTATAGTGCTTGCCTTGACATGGATCATTTTCTAGAAATACAATTAAGACGTTCATTAAATGGATATATGCGCCAGTGGGAGAAATATGATGAGTAGCAATATTTAATTATTTATCTAAAGGAAGTACTTGTAAAATTTAACAGCACTAACAGCAAGGCCGTCTATTATATTATAATTAATATTAATGCAACTAATTTCATTCTAAGAAGTAAGTTATCTAATTTGTAGCTTCTTGCTTCTGCATAAATAACATTGAATAACAACAATGGTCCAGGACCACGCCGATTATGAGTTAGTAAATTAGTTAAAATTGTGTCTTATTTTGCGTTAACAGTACTTAGACTTAGAGAGAATTACTCTTTCTAAATCAAATTACAAATAAAGTAGGTAAAATTTCGCAAAAGCTTTCGTAAAACTTCAACACATATTATTTGCGAACAAAAGTCTTTATATATACTTGTATATACCTATTATATATGTATTTAATACGATCTGAGAACTGTAAAATTATATTTTAAGTATCTGAAGAAAATATATTACCTTCAAGTTCATTTTCGCCATTACAGGTACAAGCGAATAAAATAATTAACGCGCTCATAAGTCGATTAGATTTCGGTAGCACTGCCATTGCAAATGAAGCTCGCTTGCATTAGATAATTAAAAATATATGTACGTAAACTGTATTTTATTTATTTAATGTTCTTAGGATTACACACAATTCGTCCCGTATATTCTGCAAAAAGTCAACTAGAATAACGAAAATCATTATATATAGTATATGAGGGTTGAGAAAGTTCCTCAACCGATATCATTTTCATCATCAAGCTATATTATATCCAAGACTATACGCTCACTTAATTTTGCTAATATATCTCAAATATTAACCGATATATACGATATATCGGTAGGGGAAATATTGACCTAATCTTGCCAAAATTTCGAAGCACACTATTATAAGAAACACATATTCTTTGAATTTCTTTAGAATATCTGCGAGATTTACACAAACACTGAGGTGCTCATATTCTATATCTGAGGCCTTGAAAAGTTAAGGTCCTATTTCGGAGATTTTTAAGCTGGCGATTTCAGACCAGAAATGCATGGTTGACCCATAATTATGCGGAGAGAGCCACTCTCACTTTGATTCTCTGTACCAAATCTTACTTTTATAGCTTTAGCTATGGCTTTGTTATAGCTCATTATAGATTTTAGTCATCGCCATTTTGTGGATGTGGCAATGGTTCGATTTCGCTCATCTGCCATACCAAATCTAACAAGTTTCCATTAAGATACATATGTATCTTATTTTTTACTCAAGCTATCGCTTGCACGGTCAGTCGGACAGACATTCGAATTTCAATTCTACTCGTTATCCTGATTATATTTCATGGAATTTCAAACTCTTATCGAACGCACATTGATTTCGGTTGATTTTTTAACACATGTCGATTATGCTAAGACCGTCTTATAACCGAGTATTAATTAAACACAACATCCATTTTGTTTTATACACATTTAATTTACCACCACTTGAAACTAATTTGTTCCGAGCACTCGACAAATGTTGTCACCAGGACTTCCAAAACACAACTGAAGTGAGAAGCTCGGCTTAAGCTGCGATTATGTATAGTAATTCAAATGTCTGCGCTTCTTTAGTTTATCATTTTATTATTTAGAATTAGAATGTTGTCATTGTCCGAATAAAGCATTTATAGCTGAATTCCAAGAAAACCGATTTCACCCTTATCAACTAGCATCATGCTTGAAGAAAATTTGTTGGGCATCGTTCGAAAACACTCCCAGTTGCTTTCACATTTGCGTTCACATTTTATATTATCGCAATTGCCAAATTCAAAGGCGAAGCAACATTGTCGGATGTTAAGAAAACGTTACATAAACAAGTAAGGAAGGGCTAACCGAACATTTTATACTCTCGCAATTTATTTATTTAACATTATTTATATTATATAATACACAATTTGGCCTTAAAAACCTATGGTCCGATTTCGGCGATTTTTAGAATGGTGCTGCCACACTATAAATATAGTATTTGTGCAAAGTTCTGCACCGATATCTTCATATATTGTAATGTAAACGATTCAGATCGTCTTCAAAGTTCTGGTATATAGGAAGTAGGCGTTGTTTGGAAGCGATTTGGCCTATTTTCACAACATATCATTGGGATGTAATGAAACTATTACAAACCAAGTTTCATTGAAATCGGTCGAGTAGTTCCTGAGATATGGTTTTTGACCCATAAGTGGGCGACGCCACGCCCATTTTCCATTTTGTAAAAAAAATCTGAATGCAGCTGCCATCTGCTATTTCTTATGTGAAATTTAGTGTTTCTGACGGGAGGTGGGCATGGTTATTATCCGATTTCTTTCATTTTTTGGACTGTATTAAGAAGGGGCTAAAAAACGACAGCAGAAAGTTTGGTTTATATAGCTCTATTGGTTTCCGAGATATGTACAAAAAACCTATTTGGGGGGTGGGGGTCACGCCCACCTCCCCAAAAAAATTACATCCAAATATGCCCCTTCATAGTGCGATCCTTCATACCAAATTTTATTGCCATAGCTTTATTTATGGCTTAGTTAAGGCACTTTATGTGTTTTCGGTTTTCGCCATTTTGTGGGCGTGGCAGTGGTCCGATTTTGCACATTTTCGAAAGCAACCTTCCTAGGATGCCAAGGAATAAGTGTGCCAAGTTTCAATCTTAATGTTTACTCAAGTTACAGCTTGCACAGACGGACGGACGAACATACAAGCATTCGGATATGAACTCCACTCTTCACCCTGGTCACTTTGGTATATATAACCCTATATCTAACTCGTTTAGTTTTGGGTGTTACAAACAACCGTTATGTGAACAAAACTATAATACTCTCTAGCAACTTTGTTCCGAGAGTAGAAAAACAACTAAGGAAGGGCGTAACCGAACAATTTATACTTTCGCAAATTGTTAATTTATTGTTATTATAATAACACCTAATTCGACCCATATATTCGGCATAAAGTCCACTAGAATAACGAGAATCATTATATATATTATAGTATATGGAAGTTGCTGTAATTATTCGATCGTTTTTACTGATTTTCACCACCCACCTACAGTGGTGGTGATATCTCACATATTAACCGATATATACGGCATAAAGTCCACCGTAAAATGGCAAATCCGTATATAATAAATATATGTATGTATTGATACAATTTTGGCTCAGAGACACACTGATAGAAAAAATAGATCTCCTTAGAATCTCTTTAGAATTTCTGAGAGATTTAAGTATATTTTCGGTAAAAAAATAGGTCATAATATAATACTACTAATAATAATACTAGACCCGACAGACGTTGTCCTGTATGATATTTCAAGCTGTTGGGATATTAAAAAAAGTTATTTTTTTTTTGGACAAACTGGAATTAATATCTGATATCTAGGTTATATAACGAATCGCTTTCATGCAAATTTTGGTTATTTGCAAAATTAAAATCGCTACTCAAAATTTTAATCTATGGTAAGCAAATTTTCCAACACTGAAACCCTGAATTTATTATATACAATATGCTTTTTTGATACACATGTAACAATGTCGCCTCCTGTTCCAACAGCCAAAGAAAAAATTGCAGTTTTAAATAATTTAAAAACCAACAAAGATCAGGAACTCCTTGCTGCAATGTATAAAGTAAGCGTTAGTACTATTTCACGCATTAAAATCAATGAGACCAAGATCCGCGCCAAAATAAATACCAATAAGAAACGGGATAGAAAAAACGACCACGTAAATTTGGAGAAAGCCCTGTTAAATTCGATATCAAAATGGAATTGTTAGTGGACCTGTTAGTGGAAATGTTATTTTTTACATTACAACAATTGCATATAACCGATATCGACTGTAATCGGTTTGAAAATTTGGTACACCGACAGTAGCGCAATCCAATTATAAAACATTTCCCAAGAAGCAGATTGCAAAATTACATTGGGTCACTACATCGTAAGCTATGATCTCTTCATAGTTCGTGAAGCCACAATGCGCCACTGAATCTGCCTTAAGACCCATCGCATCCATTGTATCCTCTAAATGTGAACACTTTTAAAGGAACTACTGTTACATTTTATAAACGGCCTTGTGGTTACGTCGTTTCTATTTCATTAACTGAACAATTTATACTTTCGACGGTTTTCAAGCATAAATCGGCCGATACTGTTGCAATTTCATATTCGATATTCGTACGAAGTTCTTCAATCGGCGGTGGCTTGTTGGCATAGACGATAGACTTGGCGTAGCCCCATAGGAAATAGTTTAACGGCGTCCAATCGCATGACCGAGGCGGTCAATAGACAGGGCCATTCGCTGTATGGCTTCTGGCGCCGTCCTGTTGGAATTACATATTGTCCAAGTCCATATCATCCAATTCGGCCCAAAAATATTATTTTATCATTGAACGGTAGCGATTCCCATTCACAGTAACGCGCCGTTCTTGATCATCACGGAAGAAGTACGGCCCAGTGATGGAGTACGTGTGGCTTGCTGCCTGACCGACCAAAAACTCAATTTTTGCTTATTGACGAAGCCATTCATGACGACCATAAATTGGACGTAGGGCTCTTAAAGTTGAGGCCGCTGACTCCGAATTTCAGTAGTAAATTTTAATAATCGTATATCTTTCCATGATGTAATGGCAAACTTTACTGAAGAGAAATGTCAAAAATATGTCGTCGCTTGCTGTACCTATCGGTCTACTTTTGTAGCGACCCTTTTAAAAACACCTTTATATACGTTAATATGTAAGATACTTTAGCAGAATATAGGAAAGTAGCCACCACTGTATATATGGTGTTCGTTATTCTAGTGGACTCTGTGCCTAATATACGAACGAATTGTGTGCGCGTTGATAAAATTAAATAAAACAAGTAAGGAAAGGCTAAGTTCGGGTGTAACCGAACATTTTATACTCTCGCAATTTATTTAGAGATTTATCTATATTTTCGGTGAAAAATTACCCTTAGGCACTGAGTTCTTCATGTTTGATATCAGGGGCCTTGAAAAGTCATGGTCCGATTTTGACAATTTTTCCACAAGTGATGTCACAGCTCAAAGCTATCACAGCTATCTTCATTGGTTCCTTATGAATATCTTGTAAAGTGAAGGAATCAGATAAAATTCAAAATTGAGTTATATGGGAAGTAGGCGTAGTTGTGAACCGATTTCGCCCATATTCCACCAGTGTCATCAGGGTGTCAAGAAAATATTATATACCGAATTTCATTGAAATCTGTCGAGTAGTTCTTGAGATATGGTTTTTGACCCATAAGTGGGCGACGCCACGCCCATTTTCCATTTTGTAAAAAAAATCTCAGTGCAGCTTCCTTCTGCCATTTCTTATGTAAAATTTGGTGTTTCTGACGTTTCTCGTTAGTGAGTTAACGCACTTTTAGTCATTTTCAACCTAACCTTTGTATGGGAGGTGTGCGTGGTTATTATCCGATTTCTTTCATTTTTGCACTGTATAAGGAAACAGCTAAAAGAAACGAATTCAGAAAGTTTGGTTTATATAGGTTTATTGGTTTGCAAGATATATACAAAAAACCTATTTGGGGGCGGGGTCACGCCCACTTTTCCAAAAAAATTACATCCAAATGTGCCCCTTCCTAATGCGATCCTATGTTCCAAATTTTATTATCATAACTTTATTTATGGCTTAGTTATAGCTCTTTATGTGTTTTTGGTTATCGCCATTTTGTGGGCGTGGCAGTGGTCCGATTCCGCCCATTTTCGAACTTAACCTTCTTATGGTGCCAAGGAATACGTGTACCAAGTTTCATCAAGATATTTTAATTTTTAGTTACACCTTGCACAGACGGACGGACGGACGGACAGACAGACATTCGGATTTGAACTCCACTCTTCACCCTGATCACTTTGGTATATATAACCCTATATCTAACTCATTTAGTTTTGGGTGTTACAAACAACCGTTATGTGAACAAAACTATAATACTCTCTTTAGCAACATTTGTTGCGAGAGTATAAAAAAAATTGCGAGAACATAGCCATTCCTTGTTTGGAAACTGTTTTTTATTAATTTTATTTTTTCTTAGATCTCTCAATTATCGTCACCGTTCGAAAGTATCACTGCTCCTATCTCGGTATGATCACTTTGAAGTTTGAATAAATATCATATTGAATGGAATCAAGTCAGCATTTGTAAGTACAGTAGAAACTCGATTAACCGGACTAATGGTAGTCGATAGGCATTCGGATAATCGAATGTATGAAGAAAATCAAATAGATATCAACGAAAAAAAATATATATATATATATAAAATATAAATAATTCATCACAATGAGTCATCACTCTAGTTGATTTTATAGGATGGTTGTGTACTCTCATGCTTACTCAAATAGCTTAACAGAATACCTCCAACAAACACATACTTACGATGAAGCATTACTCTCTTCTCTAACATATGCTCTCCCTCCTTTCATGGTGATATTTAATTTTCACATCAAATAACTGTTTAATCAAAGGTCCTTCATAAAGAATTAGCTTTGAAGAAAACGTTTAAATAGCGATTTAAATGAGGTGCTCACATGTTTGCATCTATTCAACTCACTAAATTTGTTACTCGACAATACTTGAACGGAATTGTTGTGACTGCATCCGGTAAAAATTCTTCGTCATCACATTTAAGTTCATAACATTTTCGAGTCATTTATAAATATGTATGTTTTTTATTAGATTAATAAATTATTTCTAATGAAGATTAATAAATTATTTCTAATGGCAAAAGAAGAATACTTTAAATTATATTACGTATAAATATAAACGAATTAACAGCATATCTTATACATATATCTTGCTTGACAACACATCTTAACCATCTGGCCATACAACAGCTTCGATAAAATCTAAATATTTTGACACTCTAGTATATACGCCAGGTAGCGGGTCACCACATTCAGGACCGATTGAAACTACACCCACTACTCTGTAATTATTTATGCTTTTATCTTTAACTATATGTAACGGACCGCCGGAGTCACCGCGACAAGCATCTCTATATGGTGAATACGCACATAACTGTGTATCAACGATGCCACGATTTAGACGCAAGTCATGGCGGTTAACGTACCTTTCATCACAAAATGGTTTGTATGTCAAATTGACAGCTAATAAAATATCGGAAGGTTCTAAAAGTATAAAGAAACAAGGTAAAAAATTGGTACCATGATAATAGAAGATTTCTTATAGAAGTCTTACTTTTATATTCAGTTAGCCCCCAACCAGTCACAACTAGATCAGTACCATTACTTAGTTCAGTCTGATCCGTGTGTAGACAAGTCGGATACACGTTTTGATTAAACACGGCATCTCTGTCCAGTTCAATTACAGCAATATCATCGTAAAATCTAAAAGCAGTGTAGTTTTGCGGCAAATGGATCGTCTAATTTAAGAGAAAATACAATTAATACAGACCCAGAAAGTACACAAATAGACATTGGTATATACTCACTTTGATATTAATATCCTGTCGAGTTTCTGCCTGTGTTGGATCATCAAAGTCAGTTACGCCCAAAACAACTTTTCTTGGTCTATATTTTTCGAAAACTACGCAATGCGCAGCAGTGAGCACAAAACGCTTATCAATTAAGCTGCCACCACATCTCCATTCAGGATTATCGAACATAATTCTGGCCATATGGGGGTACTCTCCAAAATCGGTTGTTTTTCCGTTTAGTATATGTCGTTGGATACTGGGCATTAAATGTTTTTCGATTTCAATGCATGCTGAAATGTTGCACAAAGAATAATTCAATGTTATTTTAAACAATCTTCTGTTTATTGTATTTTATACTCACCTTGATAAGCTGGGCGATTGGAAAAACGTGAAGATACGGAATTTCTGCAAAAACATAAAATTATTAATTTATTTATGAAATTGGTTAACATTTTAACAAACCTGTTTGGTGACTTTACATCTGATCCACTCATTGCTTCTCTCATTAACTCTTGAATTCTTTCCCCTACAGGTTTAGCGGTTTTTGTTTCCATTCTATCACTATTTGTGGTTTTTTTTTTGTGAGTATAAACAGAACGCAAAGAACAGATTGCAAAATTACATTGGGTCACTATATCGTCAGCTGCGAGAAATACTTACGGACAGCAAATGATCTCTTCTTGGACCGTAAAGCCACAATGCGCCACTGAATCTGCCTTAAGACCCATCGCATCCATTGTATCCTCTAAATGTGGACAGTTTCTATTTGTCTGGCATATTCCTTTATAGTGCTTGGATTGACATGGATCATTTTCTAGAAATACAATTAAGGCGTTCATTAAATGGATATATGCTTCAATGTTTGTGATTTGGAGAAATTTAATGATTAGCAATATTTAGTTATTTATTAATT
This sequence comes from Zeugodacus tau, assembly GCA_031772095.1. Taxonomy (NCBI): domain Eukaryota; kingdom Metazoa; phylum Arthropoda; class Insecta; order Diptera; family Tephritidae; genus Zeugodacus; species Zeugodacus tau. The sequence goes on along the minus strand of CM062650.1, from coordinate 64,264,410 downwards.
ATTTATTTAAAAAACTAATTTCCTTCTAAGAAGTTAGTTATCTAATTTCTAACTTATTGCTTCTTGATAAATAAAATAGAAGAACAAGAAAAAACGTATTACGGACCGAGACCCCGCCCCTCCCCAAACTGTGAGGCTCTGCAATTTTTGTAAAACTTTATTTTATTAGCATTATTTGTTGCTTTTCGGCAATTTGTAGATATGAGAGGAGAAGTTTATTGCATTTAAGGCAGTAGTCTGCTTTACAGGCTTCAAAAAATCGATTTTTTGTTTTGTTTTAAATCTCTTCGAAAACTATCCAAGAATATGTCTTTAAAATTCCAGAGGCCAATTCGACATATTTTCGAACCTAGAGCAGTTTTAGTGGCCGAGCGTCGAGCAGGTGCGAATGCTCAGGCAGTCTTTAAAACGCTTTTTCTCTAGTTTTCATTTTCACATGTGTTAGAAAACGATGCCGGCGATAGCAAAAAGAATATATGTCCGATCGAAAAAAACCAAAGTGGTCTAGCTTCAGTATTAAATTATCTTCTATTTGACCTTGGACAAAGTTGGACAAAAGTATTATTTAAACTACTTGTTATGCAACTTAAAGTAATTTTTTTCTTAAAAAAGTGAATTTTTTTTCAAACTTCGAAAAAATTTGGAATTTTATAACTTCTTCGGTATTTTTTTAGTTTATAAAGAAAAGAAACTTATAAAAATTAAAAAAAAAATTGGTTCGACTGTTTCAGATGCATCGCACGACCGGCTCCGATTTACAAGTGCAGACTCCAGGGGCTCCAGAAAAATACTTACAACTTTAAACAATTTTCAATATTTTTTAATAATAAGTATGGTTTTTTAACCCTTAAATATAGTACACTATTGCCGTTTACCGCAATCATTTCCTTCCCTTTCAAAAAAAATTGGTAATAGGACATTTTTTCGGCTTCTAAAGCAGACTGCTGCCTTAACTTCTTACAAAATATTTACGGATGAAAGCTAACTTCCGCAAACGATTATGAGTTAGTAAGATAATTAAATTATGTGTAAACAGTCCTTAGACTAGAGTATACAAAGCTCTTTGTGTAAGCTCCAGGGACAATTATTCAAATAAAATAATACAAATAAAGTAGGTAGAATTTCGCAAAAGCTTTCGTAAAACTTCAACACATATTATTTGCGAACCTTGCGAACAAAAGTCTTTATATATACTTGTATATACCTATTATATATGTATTTACTACGATCTGAGAACTGTAAAATAATATTTTAAGTATCTGAAGAAAATATATTACCTTCAAGTTCATCTTCGCCATAACAGGTACAAGCGAATAAAATAATTAACGCGCTCATAAGTCGATTAGATTTCGGTAGCACTGCCATTGCAAATGAAGCTCGTTTGCATTAGATAATTAAAAATATACGTAAACTGTATTTTATTTATTTAATGTTCTTAAGATTACACACAATTCGTCCCGTATATTCTGCAAAAAGTTCACTGGAATAACGAACATATATAGTATATGAGGGCTGAGAAAGTTCCTCAACCGAGTTTTAACTAATTTTCACCATCAAGCTGTATTATATCTCAGATCTTAACCGATATATATATATACGGTATATCGGTTGGGTATCAGTATTGACCTGATTTTGTCAAATATTCGTAGCCCATTATTATAAGAAACACATCTCCTTTGAAATTCTTTAGAATATCTGAGAGATTTAAAAATATTTTTGGCAAAATTTAACCGCAAACACTGAGGTCCTCATGTTCTATATCGGAGGTCTGGAAACGTCATATTCCGATTTCGGCGATTTCTCACTAGGAATGCATGGATTTCGAACCATAATTTCTTTCCCAAAAAAAATATTCTGCCAAATATGCCTATTTCTACCAAGTGTACCAAGTTTCATTAAGTTACATATCTTAACTTATCGCTTACACGAACAGTCGGACAGTTATTCGGATTTCAAATCTACCAGTCATCCTGATCATTTTGTTATATATAACCCTATATCACTAACACTTTTAGTTCTAGATGACAGCAACAACCGTTAGGTAAACAAACATGAACATAATGACATTACTTAGAAACTTGGATTCAAACTCTTATCGAACGCACACTGATTACGGTTGATTTTTTAGCACATGGCGATTATGCTAAGCCGAGCCTTAGAACCGTCTATTATTTAGCACAATTTCCATTATATATTATACACTTTTATTTCATCTTTACCATTTAAAAAGTAAACAATTTGAACAGTGAAATTGATTTTAATAAAAAAACGTTGAACTAATTTGTTCCGAACACTCGACAAATGTTGTCACCAGCACTACCAAAACTCAACTGAAGTGAGAAGCTTGGCTTAAGCTGCGCTTATGTTTAGTAATTCAAATGTCTGAGCTTATTTAGTTTATCACATTATTATTTGGAATTATAATGCTGTTATTGGCCGAATAAAGCATTTATAGTTGAATTCCAAGCAAACCCATTTCACTCTTATCAGCTAGAGTCATGCTTGAAGAATTTGCAAAATTCAAAGGCCGGGCTACATTTTCGGATGTTAAGAAAACGGTACATAAAAAATATGTTGCATTTCAATACAGCTATCGTTAGTATTTGATTACGTGATACTATTTGAGGTACATTCGATATAAGTATAGACCAATGGAATAAGGTGGTATTATATATAGGGACTGGAATAGTTCCTACACCGATTTCATCCATTATTGGCACAACACTATAGTATATCTAAAGAAATATGTTTACGTAATTCAAACAGACTGATCGTTCTCAGAAAGAAACATCACTTGGTCCTCTGGCACATACGTTGCTTCCATTGGTGGAGAAATCTTTCTTTCCCACCTTTTAATAAGACTTTTGTTTTTGAGCATCGAACAATTAGCATTGAAGAAAACATTTAAACATCGATTTGAATTAGGACGTCACATGCTAACTTATGTTCAACTCGCTAAATTTTGTTACTGTAAATGTTTTGACAAAAGCTCAGTGCTCACAGATAACGGCAAAGAAATTGCTGTTAAACAATTGAGTAAACTAATAAGCAACTTAAAGGGAAATATTTTCAAATACATATGCACTTGATTTCAACTGTTTTAAATGAGACCGGCAAAAATTCTGGGAAACCCGAATCTTTCACATTGTTTTAGAAATTCTTTGAATCACGTCTTTCTTATGCTGAATCACAACAAAACGAGATAAGACGCAATCGTTTAGAAATATGTTTATACATACATATGTAATTTCATTCAAATTTTGTTTAATATAAATTTTATGGCTACTTAAAACAGTTGAATTCAGCACTGAGCCATTCATTCCCGCGATAATAATATAAGGTCAACGAATACATACTTTTTTGTGTTAAATATAAATTTGTATTTAGTACTAGCGGACGCTACCGACCTTGTCGTGCAAGATATATTAAGCTATTAGGAAATTAAACAAAGTTTTTTTTTGTTGGGATCAACTGGAATTAATACATAATTGGATTGAAGATTTGATATCCCAAAACAAATTTATACATATGTACATACTTTTAGATGGTTTCTATAGAGTAACAATGACGCCAACAACTATTTGTTGTTATTTGGCAAATATGAATAAAATGAAATTAATAAATTTAAAATTAATTGAATGCAATATTTAAATTGGACCGCATGGTGATTACAAACCATTCTCGAATCCAGCTGAACACACAAACATATTTCATTCAAATCCAGCCGTTTAGGAGGAGTTCAGTGATATACACAGGTACAGAAGATTTCTGTATAAAGTAAAAGTGAGAAAAAGAAAAAAGAAAGAAAAAGAAAAATGTATCTAATTTAGGGCATATATTCTCCGGCTTTAATCGGTAACAGCCAAAAATTGGGAATCGATCGGACTTCAGTAAATTGTATAATCATTTGTTAAAATTACCAAAGAATCACTCAAATTTATAGAATTTTTTTTTTTAATTTTGTTCAGCATTTCCTCAGCAATTTGATTTTGCAAATGTTAACCCACCCATAAAGAACATAATAGAATATTTGTAATTTTTAATATTACCGTAATTTATTAGGTGTGCATGATTGCCATCACATTTTTATAAGTTTCAAATAACATTTTGATAAAATTTTTATTGCGTATAAATACTAAACGATATAAAAACTTATTTAAACTATATACACACATATATACAAATACATAGTTGTTTTAGTTGGCAACTCAGCCATCTGGCCATACAACGGCTTCGATAAAATCTAAATAGTCTGAAACTCTAGTATATACGCCTGGTAAGTCAGAACCACATTCAGGACCGAATGAAACTATACCCACTACTCTGTAGTTATTAAAGTGTTTATCTTTAACAATATGTAACGGACCGCCAGAGTCACCAGGGCAAGCATCTTGATATAGAGAAAACGCACATAGCTGTGTATCAATGATGCCACGATTTAGACGCAATTCATTGAGGTTAGCATAACTTTGATCACATAATGGAACGGGTAGGTATGTCAAATTGGCCGCTAATAAAATATCGGAAGGTTCTAAACGTATAAAGAAACAAGGTAAACAAAAATGTGTACCATGATAATAGAGAATTGTATACAGTTGTCTTACTTTTAGATTCAGTTAGCCCCCAACCAGTCACAACCAGATCAATATCATAAGGTAGTTCACCTTCATCCGTGTGTAGACAAGTCGGATAAACGTGTTGATTAAACACGGCATCTCCGTCCAGTTCAATTACAGCAATATCATCGTAAAATCTAAAAGCAGTGTAGTTTTGCGGCAAATGGATTTTCTAATTTAAGAAACAAGTCTATTAATACAGACCTAGAAAGTACATGTGTATATAGACAATGGCATTACTTTGATATTAATATCCTGTCGAGTTTCTGCCTGTTTTGGATCATTAAAGTCAGTTACGCCTAAAACAACTTTTATAGCCTTGCCTTCCTTGCCGTCTACGCAATGCGCAGCAGTGAGCACAAAACGTTTATCAATTAAGACGCCACCACATCTCAATTTGACATTATCGTACATAATTCTGGCCATATGCGGGTACTCTCCAGAATTGGCTGCTGTTCCGTTTAACACATGAGGTTGAATACTGGGCATTAATTCTTTTTCGATTTCATAGCATGCTGAAATGTTTCCCAAAGAATTCAATGTTAATTTAAACAATTTTCTGTATTTTATACTCACCTTGATAAGCTGGATGAATTCCAATACGTGAATATATAGAATTTCTGCAAAAATAGAAACTTATTTATTAATTTTCGAAACCAAAAAGATCAAATCAGTTTTACAAACCCTCTTGGTGGCCTTGCATCTAATCCACTCATTGCTTCTCTCATTAACTCTTTAATTCTTTTTTTACTTTCCTCGGGCGAAAGGCCTTTTAGCGAGTCGCGTATAGTTTTTGATGATATTGTGGTGAATTCCGTAGGTTTGGTGGTTGTCGTTTTCATCAAATCACTGTTTTTGTGTTTTTTTGTAAATAATAAATAATAATAAATAAAACGCATAAAGCAGATTGCAAAATTACATTCGGTCACTATGTATATCGTCAGCTGTGAGAAATACTTACGGACAGCAAATGAGCTCTTCTTGGACCGTGAAGCCACAACGCTTCACTGAATTTGCCTTAAGACCCATCGCATTCATTGTATCCTCCAAATGTGGACAGTTTCTATTTATCTGGCATATTCCTTTATAGTGCTTGGCTTGACATGGATCATTTTCTAGAAATACAATGAAGGCGTTCATTAAATAAATAGCAATATTAAATTATTTATTTAGAGAAAATACTTATAAAATGTAACAGCCCTGTTGTTTATTAGGTCTACAACTTTGCTTCCGCCGTTTTCCAATAGATGTCTCTAGGGTCAAGCACTGGTCGATTAAATCGTTTTATATCGATCTTGGACATTTGTGTCAACATTAACCATACAAAATATTTGTAGAGATCTGTTTGCATCCCAAACTTATTCTCAACTGAAAATGTCACTTTTTGAGCCGAATTCTCGACATTTGCGGGAAATTTTGCTTTTCTTTTTTAAAGTGTGGCTGAGGCTCATCGACATTTATAACCGTTTTTATACAAAAAAAACGGCGGAAACAAAGTAGTAGACCTAATAGTTAACATTATAATTAATATTAATGGAACTAATTTCCTTCTAAGAAATTAATAATCTAATTCTAGCTTCTTGCTTCTAGGTAAATAAAATAAAACACACACGAAAAAACCATTAGGAGCCGGGACCACGCCCACTTTCATTAAAAGGTTTAATTCAAAGACGCCCCCTCCCCATAAACTGTGATCCTATGTATTTTTTTGAAAGATTTATTTTTGACTTTTTATAGCACTTTTTTGCTTTTTGGTCAGCTGTAATTTGTACATCAAAGCTTTGCAAACACAATTGGGAGGAGTTTATTAATAATGTGCATTAATTTAATTTACGGATGAAAGCCATCTCCCGAATTCGAACACGAGTTAGTAAGATAATATTAACAAGTAAGGAAGGGCTAAGTTCGGGTGTAACCGAACATTTTATACTCTCGCAATTTATTTATTTAACTTTATTAATATTATATAATACACGATTTGACCCACATATTCGTCGAATATATTGTATAAAGTCCATTGAAAGTTGGAAACCCTAATATTAGGTTAGAAGCACCGAGGTCCTCATGTTCGATATATGGGGCCTTGAAAACCTATGGTCCGATTTCGGCGATTTTTAGAATGGGGCTGCCACACTATAAAGGTAGTATTTGTACAAAGTTCTGCATCGATATCTTCACGATAACGATTCAGATCGTCTTCAAAGTTCTGATATATATGAAGTAGGCGTGGTTGTGAAGCGATTTGCCCTATTTTCACAACATATTATTGGGATGTAAGGAAACTATTACAAACCAAGTTTCATTGAAATCGGTCAAGTAGCTCCTGAGATATGGTTTTTGACCCATAAGTGGGCGATGCCACGCCCATTTTCAATTTTGTAAAAAATCTGAGTGTAGCTTCCATATGCCATTTCTTATGTGAAGTTTAGTGTTTCTGGCGTTTCACTTTTAGTAGTTTTCAACATAACCTTTGTATGGGAGGTGGGCGTGGTTACAATCCGATTTCCTCTATTTTTTTACTGTATAAGGTAGTACCTAAAATAAACGACTCTAAAAAGTTTCCTTGATATAGCTTTAGTAGTTTGCGAGATATGTACAAAAAACTTAATAAGGGGCGGGGCCACGCCCACTTCCCCCAAAAAATTACATCCACATATGCCCCTTCATACCAAATTTTAAGTGTATTCGGTTTTCGCCATTTTGTGGGCGTGGCAGTGGTTCGATTACGCCCATTTTCGAACTTAACTCTCTTATGGTGGCAAGAAATACGTCTTCCAAGTTTCATCAAGATATCTCATTTTTTACTCAAGTTACAGCTTGCACGGACGGACAGACAGACATTTGGATTTGAACTTTTCTCGTCTCGTCGTGATCATTTTGATATATATAAACCCTATATCTAACTCGTTTAGTTTTAGGACTTATAACCAACCGTTATGTGGACAAAACTATAATACTATCGTAGCAACTTTGTTGCGAGAGTATAAAAATTGCGTCATATATACAAAGCTCTATTGCTCAAACTTCAAGTAGAATTACTTTTTCTAAATCAAAGTTTTACGAAAGCTTTGATGAATATCTTTCGTAAAACTTCAGCACGAAGATTGAGTGAAGAAATTGAAAAAAAAAAAACAAATATTATTGGCTTTTCCGGTCCTTTCAAAAAAAGTCGTGTTTGTAGCAAATGTCTTCCACAGACCAAGTTCTCAATTATATCGGTTTCATAGATCTGTGCATTGTAAAATTATATTTTAGATATCTTATATATATTATATTACCTTCAAGTTGCTCTTCGCCATAACACGAATAGGCGAATAAAATAATTAACGCTATAGTAATTCGATTAGATTTCGGTAGCATTTTCATTGTGAATGAAACTCGCTTGCATAAGATGTAAAAAAATATATGTAAAATTATTTTTTTGTTTTGTCGAAGATTTTTTTTCGTTATAAAAATTTTTTTTTTCTGACGAACGAAAACAGTGTTAATTTTTTCGCCAGTTTCAAGACTCACTCATGATACACATATTTATTGAAACTTTATATAATTCGAAAATATCTGCTCTACACTCAAACTGAAGTTACAAATACTTTTTATGTTTTAGCAAAAAATATTTTATTTATCCGCCGCAAAACTCGCCTTGCAACCGAACTGCAGTTTCTATTTCCCACAACTGAATGTGCAAAGCTAATCCCCACTCATCTTATTGCATTCTGATAAGAAAGAATATTTTAGTTAAACAATCTTTCCACGAAACAGTTATTTTTAAACAAAGCTTGCATTTATACATTTTATTCATTGTAAAATGCACTTACATTCATACATATATGCATATGAATTTAAGTGTAACACATTTAAGTACATAAGCAAATGATAATGAGATCTCTCTCAGTCGATGTAACATTTTAGCGCAATCATATTGAACACTTTGCATTTCTGGGTATTCAGCTGCATCATTGTGCTTCCAGGAACGTTGATTTCCACCTTTCTATAAAATACTAATTTTACTTGCTTTGTTTTGCTCTGTATTTCTGTGAAAGCTTTTATGACCTATAGGTGGATTTGAACAATGTCAGTTTGTTTCGCTCAAGCCAAAAGCTTCAAGTGCAATAAGACTGCCATTACGAAAGCTTTATTCATGAAGTGCTCGAGATTTTGTTAAATTCAAATAAGATTTTATAAAAATGGCCAAAGTGGTTTAATTGTTCTCTCTGGACTATTCACAAGCTTCCAACTACTAATATTCGATACTAAAAATAAGTCGTTGCCATCAAACATTGTTTATAAAGGATGAACCAAGTAGGGGTACTTTTTTCAATAAATTTTTTTAACAAATCACACGTGAGCTATGTTTCACGTTTTGTGCCGGTCGATTGACCACCAAGACCGTGTGATATCACACAGTTAGATTTTTTACTCTGAGGACATGTATGTACATATGTAAAGTCTAAAGTCTTTGCGGATAATTTCGATTTAGAGCTCGGAGCAGAACAGCACGCGTGTCATTCGTTAGTTGCCAGTCGAAATGCTCGCACGAGTCATCGAAAATTGGACGCAATGGATGGACCATCCACGGCCAACATTTGAAAGAGAAAAACTAAATGTTCTTTCGAATGATAATAAACATTTCCCATTAAATTTGAATTTTCTGCCTTTGTTTTCTTTAAAAAAGTAGGGACCCCTTCATAATACAATAAATACTGGACAATTGGACAGTACTATTTTTATACTATTATACTATATATTTTTATACAAAGTTGCTACGAGAGTATTATAGTTTTGTCCACATAACGGTTGGTTGTAAGTCCTAAAACTAAACGAGTTAGATATAGGGTTATATATATCAAATGATCAGGGTGACGAGAAAAGTTCAAATGCGGATGTCTGTCTGTCCGTCCGTCCGTGCAAGCTGTAACTTGAGTAAAAATTGAGATATCTTGATGAAACTTGGAAGACGTATTTCTTGGCACCATAAGAAGGTTAAGTTCGAAAATGGGCGGAATCGGACCATTGCCACGCCCACAAAATGGCAAAAACCAAAAACACATAAAGTGTCATAACTAAGCCATAAATGAAGTTATAAAAGTAAAATTTGGAATAAAGAATCGCACTAGGAGGGGGCATATTTGGATGAAATTTTTTTGGGGAAGTGGGCGTGGCCCCACCCACAAATCGGTTATTTGTATTTAACTCGCAAACTACTAAAGCTATATCAAGGAAACTTTTTAGAGTCGTTTTTTTTAGGTACTACCTTATGCAGTCCAAAAATGGAGAAAATCGGATTATAACCACGCCTACCTCCCATATAAAGGTTATGTTGAAAACTACTAAAAGTGGGTTAACTCACTAACGAAAAACGCCAGAAATACTAAATTTCACATAAGAAATGGCAGATGGAAGCTGCACTCAGATTTTTTTTTACAAAATAGAAAATGGGCGTGGCATTGCCCACTTATGGGTCAAAAACCATATCCCAAGAACTACTCGACCGATTTCAATGAAACTTGGTTTGTAATAGTTTCCTTACACCCCAATGATATGTTGTGAAAATAGGCCAAATCGCTTCACAACCACGCCTACTTCCTATATACCATAACTTTGAAGACGATCTGAATCGTTTACTTTACAATATATAAAGTAAGCACTAGTGAAGATATCGATGCAGAACTTTGCACAAATACTACGTTTATAGTGTGGCAGTCCCATTCTAAAAATCGCCGAAATTGGACCATAGGTTTTCAAGACCCCATATATCGAACATGTTGAACTCCGCGCCTAAGAGTAAATTTTAACCGAAAATGTGGGTAAATCTCTCAGATAATTTAATGTAATTCATAGGAAATTGTTTTTTTCTAATAGTGTTCTGTTAAAAAAATTATTAAAATTGGGTCATAACATCTCCATATACCTAATTATTGGTTTTTCAAAAATACGGTGGGCTTTATTCCGCATATATGTATTGGCTAATATTAGAATTACCTCAGCCCTCATATAGTATATATTACGATTTTTTGTAAGTTTCTTCAATAAATTGCGAGAGTATAAAATGTTCGGTTGCACCCGAACTTAGCCTTTCCTTACTTGTTATTATATGTAGCTATTACCCAGAACTCATACTCAACCGGAAACCGAAAATCTCATCAATGTATGAATTGTTAAAGAAACTTTCTAAGAAGAGCACCTAACGAAACTTAACTAAGAAGGCAATACAAAAGCCATAATTTGGGTGTAACAAAAATATATTTTTTACCAACCATATCAGATACTACTTGACCGACCCTCGTAAAAAGTCGATACAAAATTTGTGTTAATTAGATAAATATGTTTTATCAGAAAAGAAATTACGTTACACAGTTTCAAACGATGCCGCGATATGCCATTACAAGCACAAGCAATGAGAACAATGTGATAGGTTTACAAGAAATCAGTTAATGATACGCATATATAAGAAACCGCTAAAAAGAATCTCACATTAGTATAACTTAGATACACGGAAATATTGGAACACGCTTTTTGTCAAAGATGAGTGGCACTTTCAACTTTTTCTTCTACACCATATTGGCCATTGTAGCAACGGCTTTAAATGCTTCAGATCGAGAACCGTTAAGTACGACAACTACCACAACCGTTGAGCACTTCACATTGGGCAGCACCGTGGACGGTATAATTTTCGCTTAAAATCGATTTTTTGTATTAAATATTAATTGCCTATTTAATTTATTAGGCGCAATACCGATTTATCAATTTCAAGAAACCGTTACACCTAATATTGACCAAAGCGATATAGTCGTAAATATTCAATATCCGCATCCGAACGCTGACACTACCGATAACGATGTCGTTGCCGAAGAAGTTATTACGAAAGTCAGTTTGTATCTGGAGGGCGATGAGGGTTTTACATCTCAAGCTTACACCATAGCGGGTGGCATAGGTGAGCGCAGCATTACGCTACAGGTGGTCGTCACAAATACAGAGTCACTACGCTATATTGTGATTATTGATGGTTTAAAAGCTTAAGTGGAAAAAAATTAAAATTTACAAAAATAATAAAAACTTTAAGTGAAAGACGTAGTTTGTTTATTAAATGGTAAGAATAAAATCGAATACTGTTGTTTAAGTCAAAAGGTCACTAGAGCAATTCAGAATTTAGTGAAGCAAAGTTAAAGTGAGATGAATTTTTGAAAATAATTAGATATCTTTATTAAAACAACAGAATTTCGGTAAAATTTTACTCTTTTTTTATCTTGGTACGCTCGACCCAGCAATCCTTGAACTTCTTTATCGCGTGTGAGAACCTTTAGGTGTTCTAAAGGTCAGCAACGGAGGCTACAACATTCGATTGAAATTTCTGACCGCCATATTTGCAGTATACGCTGGGCTCAGCAACAAGTCTTAGTTCGACTAATTTGAACTTTTTATCTAATGGAACATTTTTTTGCAATATTTCATCAAATGAATTCAATACTTCGGTATAGAAAAGCGCTGTGACCCTTTAGTTAGGAAGTCCATGTAGATCATAAATTGTATATCTCGAAAAACGATGATCATCACCTCTCCGAATGATAGAGTAGGCTCGAAAGTTGCTAAACAATTTGAAAGAATACAAAAAAAAAATTAGATGCGAAATAAAAATTCCAATTCCAAATTCTTTTACTGTTGTAGCATAGTGTTGTTGATTAAAGAATTTGCTTCTCGATCAGCAGACAGTCTGTCGTCTCAAACTCGTACTCTCAGTCGTTGTGCTGCACTGCAACGGGAGAGTTGATAATTAGAACAGAATCTCGTTTTCGCGATTTTTTTCGAAACAATTTGTATATTATTCCAGTTACTATTGTGCCATTTGTAGCATCAAATCGTGTAGATATATGTATGTTAGCAAATGTTTGGAGACCTTGAAAATAAAATAAGTGCCGAACAAGTGAAGTGAAAATATCAAAACAAAGTAATCAACAAACTAAAACAAAGCATTCATTATCGTCTATAAGACGCACACCAAGCAGCGCTCGAAAGCGATCATTTCGATGTATGTACTGTGATTAGCAATGTTCTCCCAGCTTCAAGTAATTTGTAAAATCTGAACGGGCGAGTAATGTTAGGCAGATTGCTGACATTTCCGACAGCCTATCTCGCCGAGCGATTGTCGCAGGTGTTTTCAAGCCGCTTTTTTTTTTGTTGTGAATTGAGCATAAATTGAGTTGGCGTAAAAAAGAGAGTGAAAAAAAAATATATTTTTCAAGATCAGTTCAGATTGCGAGGAGTTCAAATCTGTGTGAATTAAAACGCTCTTTGCAGTGATTTTTTTTTTACTCTCACTCTCTTACTCGCTCTCTATTCGCACATTAAATTGTTTAATCTCGGTTACTGTTCTTTAATGATGTTTACAACGCATAAGCTTTATCTCGTATTAAAATTGTGCTTTTCTGCGCATTTTGCTCTAGAAACACTTTTGGCGACATCCGCTGCTGAAATCGGTGAGTACCATCTGCAAGTGCAAGTGTGCGAAATTTTGTGAATTTGAACAATAATTAGTAAGAAAAAATTTAAAAAACTCGAATGCTACTAAAAAATTGGAACCAGTTTTCTGCGAATCTTGAACGATAACCTTTGCTTCGTACACTTTAGGAATGAATTTTTCGCCATTAAATCATATAAACTCTTATCTTGTACGTAAATATGTATGTACGTTAAACAGTGTTGTTGTTGCAGTTATTTTTAAGCTTAAACATTATATTTAATAAATGTTTCCACATAATTACGAATCGCTACCAGCAATAACAGGTGAACGTGACGTGATGTGTTGCTCACACATATAACTAAGACGTGAAAATTATGATGTGATGTGATGTGATATGTTAACGAATTGAATAAATATAATATCTAATATAATATAATAATCTAAATAATCATAATAATATAAATTAATTGTATTAAAGTGATGTACTATTATAAATAGAACGATGTGATGTTTCATCGTATGATTTGTTGTCACGTGATATTTCTTTTTACAAAAATTCATAAAAATTTATAAAAAACTTTATATTTAACATTATAACAGCCAGTTAGTTGAAGTGAAGCTTTTATCGTATGAGTTTTTGCAATAAATCATAAAAGCTGAAATGACATACTGTGATGTGATGTCACCTGTCGTGATGAAACATAAACATTTTCTACGTATATGTTTACAATCTAATTTATATACATATGTATTATTGTGTGCTTTATTTGAATTCTGAACTGATGACAAGTTCTTACTGATTTCACTTATCAACGTTGGTGTGTGATGTGATGTCATATTCTGACTGATAATTTGAATAAAATGAAGTGAAGTGCGCTGTGATGCGATAATAATATTTATTATGACTGATTTAACCTAGTAAATAAATAAATGTTATTGTGATAATACTGTATGATTTTATACCATGGGACGACAAGATGATACGATGCGATAATAATGATTGCGATGTTACAGATTTTAATTTTATGCGATGTGATATTGTGTTAAATGACATTGTAAGATGTGATGTCATATTCAGATTTTATGCGATGTGATGTTGTGTTAAATGACATTGTAAGATGTGATGTCATACTCAGCCTAATTTTATTCAAGAAACTTCGCTTTGACATCGATTTTATGCGAATATTTGAAAAATATTTACTGTGTGAAGTGATGCGTTGCCTTGATATGAAGTTACAATGCGTTAATAATCGTTGTGATCTTACTGATTTTAATTTAATTATATTTTGCAATGTGATGTGATGTCATGACATGATGTTACGATGTGATATTTTAGTGAATTGGCTGTCTAAAAATTATACTACTCCGTATGATTTAAATATTATATGCGTGACTTGATAGAATATTATGAGAATGATGTTACTCGATAGACTCTGGTAGCATCAAATGGACTGAAAATATTGTTTTTAAAACTTAAAAGTGGCAATTAGTAGTAAAATGAGCTCTATAATTGCGGTGGCTCCTTTTAAATATTATATAATTTCAGTTGACTTTTCTTAAAGTTGGTTTCGGTATACCTGAGGCTCTAAGTCTACCGTTCTTTATGAAATTAACTTATTATGGCATTCTCGCTAATTCCTAACCTGATTATATAATATTATTAAAATAAATCACTAAGATAGCTAAGATAGAGCCTCCATAAAAGCATTCCTTATTCGGTACTTACCATACTTACACAATTAATACAAGTTATTTCTAGAAAATATAGAATATCAAAAACATACCACATACCTACGAAATATCTTCCAACTAAAAATAGTATATTTCTCAACTTCCACTTTTCCATAGAGGGCAATGCATGTGAAATCAAACAAGGTGTGTTCGGACAATGCGCGTTACCACGTGATTGTCCTGATATAGCCAAGCGAATGCAAAATCTCGGACTTACGAAAGCCGATGTGAAACGTTGTGGTTTTACGATCTATGAAGAGATCATCTGCTGTCCCGTTGTAAACGATCGCACTTTGCTGGGCATCTTTAATACCACAGATGATTTTCTAAGAGGCGACAATAACTCAAATGGTGCCAACGCAACACGTGGTGACTTCGGCGGCACTCAAGAGCGAAAAGCAAAAAAAGCTTGTCGCCTACTAGATGACTACGCCGAGCCATATACCGAGCCACATATATTAGGCGGCGCACCGGTGAAACCAGGCGAATATCCACATATGGCTGCAATTGGTTATGCGCCGATCAATCCACAAAACTCAACGTATGAGTTCCGCTGTGGTGGCACACTAATCGACAGACGTTTTGTGCTCACGGCGGCGCATTGTGTCAATCGACCGGACACCAAACCGATTATTGTACGTTTGGGTGCAACGGATTTCAATAATCCCGAACAGATGAAAAATGCAATCGATGTGCCAATTGAGGTAATATTACTATTATACCAAAGAAAAAAGAATACGTATTTATAATTTACTATTATTTAGGCTCTCTACCCACACATGAATTACCGGAATTTGGAAAAGTATGATGATATTGCCATAATAGAGCTGAAAAATGATGTTGAATACTCTTCTCTAGTATTTCCAGTTTGCCTACACACAGATCTAGCTGATCCGCCACCGACAGTGACGCTCAACGTAACCGGTTGGGGCGTCACTGATTTGAAAAGTAAATATTGACAACTACAATTATCAAAAAAAACAGCGAAAATAATGAATTTCTTTCTTACAACAGCACGTCAAAAGTCGAATGTTCTTTTAATGGCTAGCGTCAAGGCTATTTCAATAGAGAACTGCAGTAAGGCATATGCGCGCAGCAGTTTCTTACCAAGTCGTGGTATTTTGCCCACACAAATTTGCGCCAGCGATCCGCATTTCATTAGTGACGCCTGTTGGGGTGATTCTGGTGGACCGCTCAATCTTATCATTGACGAAAAGTATCGAAAAATGAATGTGATTGGCATTGTGTCGGCCGGTGATGGTTGCGCTAGCGCCACTCCCAGTCTTTATACAAGAGTTGCGGCATATCTGGACTTTATTGAGGACATTGTTTGGAAGAATCTGTGACGTTGCCAAGGAATATTTGTACAAAAAAAACATTGGTTTAAGTGCTTATGAGCTGAAAATTTGTTTTTAATTTAAAGAGTATCATACCTTAAAGCAGTTTGGAAGAGGATTGCCAATTGTAACTATAATCTAACTACACAGATTTAACGGTTAAATTTTTCATGACCATTTCCTTTTTACCAAAATTTCAAGTTAGAATTAGTATAAAATGACAATACTAATACTTTTATGTAAATAAACTTCGCGTTACAACTTTTATACGAAAAACGTTTTCTTTTTATTCATTTTTAATTGTAACTAATTGTAACTAATTGTCTAATATTGGGTAGTTTCATAATTTTGTGAAAACAAGCTTTATTTCGGCTGAGCTTTCAAACCGAAAACCTATAACCCATTAAAAGCTCTCAAAAGCTACAGAATAATTTCGGAGAATCCTTCGACTTCATAAAAAATTAATGTGCAGGAGCTCATTTCTTATTACACTGACATATTTGGATTAAGAGTCTACTGAAGTTCCCTGGATCTCTTCTGAAAGCAATTATAGTTAAAGCCTGGCGCTCATTTTAAAGATTCTACGAGAGTTAAATATATGGACCGTTATATAGCTTAAGCTGAAATCATAAGCAGGGCCAACCAAAATATGCACGAAAAATGCAGTTTTAAGCGCTTAGATATGCATTAAAAAAGGCTGAAATATGCTCGCAAATATGCACAATAAAAAAAATATTCAATTAATAATAAAATTTTGTCTTATTTGTTTTAATTTTCATTGTTGTTAAAAAGAGAAAAATTGCAATGCAATTAAATGTTGCTTCAAATTTTCAAATAAAAGCGATCGTCGTTTTTCATTTAACAATGTGGTGTAAACGGAAAAAAGATCTTTCAACGTCCACTGAAGTCACTGGACAGTATTTAAAATTAGCAACTTCCAACGGTGTTAAAGAATCGATAAAGTTATCATTTTCCTTCGAGTTATTGAAAATAATTCTTTTAATTTTGCATAAAGACGTGTAGCCTTCGTTTCTTAATTTAATTTTTGCAAAAAGCGTATATCCTCGATTTGTGTTAATGATTGATTTACAACTTCCATGACGTCAATACCTTCTTGTAAAGATAGGCCTTTTGTTTGCAGCTTTTCAAGCCCTGCACAAAGGCAAGCAAAGTTTTTTTTGATAAAAATAAGGTCATTTTTCAGGTTCTTATTTTTTAATATTTCTTTATGGTGGAGTTGCCAAATTTCGTCAAATAAAGTAAAGGCTTAAACACATTCGAAGCCTCTGCGAGAGAAACATGAATGTGTTGAATCGCGTAGAATGTGTTTAAAGTTTAACAAATATGCAAAATAAGCATGATTATCAAAAATATGCTTGGAAACTCTAAATATGCAAAATAAGCAATTATAAGCACAAGCTTAAAATAGTTGGCCCTGATCATAAGTTATACCAGTGAAGACAATATAGTACAGCGAAGCAAAATACAGTGGTTACCCTAGATTAGATATGTCGTATAAAGCAGACTCTCCTCCTGCAATAGTAGTAAATTTTTAAGAAATTTTGACTTCGAAGATTCGATGTCGAAATTTCAAATTCGGTAAACGAAGATTCGATTTCGGTAGTAGCAGATAAAGAGCACGTAGCATCGGCGCCACAGTCTCACTATACGAGTATTTATAGTATATCAACAATTGGTAAAAAGTACGTAGAGACTTCAATGAGTACAGGGTGTGCAAAAATTTGGGTCGGCACACACTGTTACAGTATAGTCAATAGATGAATACTTTAACCAGTTGGAACCCATAATATCCAATATAAGTGACAAGTTTAAATTTAAGACCATAGCAACGCGCCGTGTCTTACAAGTGCTTCAAAAGTACTCACCCACAATAAAGTTATATTTATAGAATATCTTTTTTTACCTTTTCTTGGAAGTACTTACCAATTATAACTACATATGTATATATACGTATATAACACACTTGTCCGTCAAGTGCTAATAATCCCATCGACTTCAGACAATTATCTAGTTTTAACGCTTGGACTATCTGACTGACTTACCCACCGTTTAGTTGAGTAAATAAACACATTGTAATTTCAAGTATGCACTACTCGAAAGTACTCGTGTTGCCATATAGGAAGCATGTGTCACATATATTTACATACATATATATATATACATATATAATGGTCCAAATTACTGTGCGATCTTATGTAAAAGTCTGTATGCGCATGTGTGTACGAGTACGACGCCATAAAAGCGATTATCAGCTGTGATAAAGAAATATATTAGCCTCTGAATTCAAATTGCAATGAATTGAGTGTTTTTGCGTACTTTCCGTAGGCGCTAGCGTTGCCAATAAAGTCGTACGACCGTCGTGCCAATATAAACAAAATATTAACTTATTTCCAGATGATAAGAAAGTAATTATAAATTTTGCCAAAGATAGAATCAATTGCGAAAGTCGCGCACCGAGTTTGTTGTCTAGAAAATACTTACAAACGCACGACATTAATAAATTTATACCATTTTGTTTTTATTTTTTTCCTATCCAATTTCTTTTAATTATAAATTCTGCTTGTAATCTGTGGAATACGTCAATTGTTTACTGTCATAAGTAATAAAATTATAACGTAAAACCAAATTGTAAACAACCAAGCAAACATTACAATTTTAACTTTCCTCGACAGAAAAGTTCGACTGCAACGCATGGTTTCAGAGTACTCAAAGCTTTTGCGGAGAGAATTTGTTAATAAAGGTCAGCTTTAAGTGTCAACTGTAAGGAATACGTTGTATGGAACAATCCTAAAAATATAAATAATAGTGGAAAACAGTAAGTTTATTATGAAAGTGAAGAAAAATAGTTGTTACGAATTGTACCGGTTTTCTAAGCATGAATAAACTTAAGTTAGAAAATCATTTTCGAAAATGTTAAAATTATTTACTTTATGTTATAATGTTAAAATTTTACTTTTTTTGGAAATTCGTTAACAAAATTTCGACTTCGAAAAATCAATTTCGAGAATTCGACTTCGAATTTTTACATTCACCGCTGTAATAGTAGGATTTAGTCTAGTACTTGATTTTCGATTTTGAAGGAAGAAATAGAAATAAGTATAGTTGGATTACATTTCTTTTTATGAAATTTCATTTACGAAATTTTGACTTCGAAAAATTAATTTCGAAAATTCGACTTCGAAAATTCAACTTCGAAAATTCGACTTCGAATTTTTTTTCACCGCTGTAATAGCCTCAGTATCAGTCTGCATTTTACACAACTATAACTAATTACTTGGTGCCATAGCCAAAATATAATGCGTTCGTGACAACCCACCGGTGGGTAGTGATTTCGAATCACGAAAACACAGGAATTATTTTACACTATATTAATATTTTATACTCGTAATTTCGAGTGTATTTCCGACGTATTTCCATGAAGAAACCAACAACGTTTACACAAAACACATAATAAAATTGTTTAAATTTTAAGTAAAATTAAAATGTTCAGTAAAAAAAAAATGTACGCCAAACCTATTATGATTTATATTGTAATTATTATTCATATAAAACATTGCGGAAACTCAACAAGTTCAGTTTTTATAGCAAAGATGTACATATGTTACTACGCTCAACGTAGCATCATTATTATTGTTTTTTTTTTGTTTTTGTTTAATTTTCATTATTTCAATTTCACTTAAAATCACAGTTTTATTAAGTCAACTTTGTTTGTTCTTTAAGTTTTCCAGAGATAGAAATTTTTGCTCAACAAAAATTATTTTATGTATTATTTATCAATGTAACGGCACACACTACGTACAGCTAATAACCATAAATGAACATCTCAAACTCGACAAAATTGGTCTTATTGCAGGCAATAAGTATCTCACAATACGATTTGTTAATACCGCCATCAACGAAGAATGTATCCGCGTCTTCTGAGGAAACAGCCGCGTAGATTTCCACCTGAGTTATAATATTGGAATCGGTGCCTTTGGCTGGGTAACGTAGCAGCGCCTCAACATCTTCACCCTTGGTGAATTGCGTTGAGTCCTGGAAGTTGAGTATCAAGCGATCGCCTGCAAGGAATAAGTGAAAAGAGTATAAGTAAAAGATGCTTAAAGATTTTTGGAAGGCAAGAATAATATAAGTACATAGATATTCTCTTAGGTACTTTGGAACCGTCGGTAATATAGAACTATCGTTCGATAACAACGAGTTGACATTTTTTCTGAAGATTCATGTTCTAAGATTTAGTAAAGTCCGAATTTTACCGAAAATAGTCGTTTTCGAATTTAAAAGTTTTGACTGTGAAATTCTTATTATTTTAAATTAACTGGTAGAGAAAGTACTTGACTCCCACATAGCAAGATAAATCTTATTAAAATCCATATTATTTAAAGTCAGCGAGTCTCATGTGTTCTTGGCATAAAACAGACACCGAATTCTTCAAAATTATATTTTTTTATCAAAACAATTTTCGGTTTAAAACTGTCACACTTGACTAAAGTTTTATATTCTTTCAAAAACGCCGTAAAATTTCGTCTCGTAGCATCAACAACAAAAGCAACTACCAATGTCACTCACCTGAAATCCTCTTGCCCGATGTGAATACATATTGCCCGCCGACATAATGATTTTTGTTGAACAAAGACATGGCGGCATTTGGATTTTGCACTATGTAACGTGTTTCATCGTTTACAGTTTGAATTTCCGAATATTTCAAATCGACCGCTAATACACAATTAACGAAGATCAAGACAATCGTGCACTTCCGCAATATGTCAAACATGTTTGTTATTGTTTTTGTTTTTTTGTCTTCGAATTCGAACACACTTTCTCAGCACTTTTGTATTATTTTTTGTATGGACTTGAGTTTCGCAGACAAATTTTGTTGCAGCTCATCTATATGGCAAACGCGTCCGTTGTCGACTGAACGTTTTCCCAATCAATCACTCCCCGAATAGCTCAAGTGAGTTTTTATAGCAAAAAGCTTGCGTAGATAGAGATAGAGTTGAACGCTTGGACCCAACCACAAATTTTGCAAATAAATTAGCTCTTCTATGAACAAGTAGATATTACTCAATACAACTGCGTGTTCATGTATAGATATCATAGAACATTCTGCCATTATCAATATACATAGAATACTCTCTATTTTCCACTCTCCATTCACTGCTATCTTCATGGCAGCGGCCAGGGACTTCCAGATAGTAAGTGGCACATCAACTGAATTTCTGAAATCTTATCAATGCGAAAAATATGACTCTCACTAATTTCTCAAAATTTGGTACTAAATGTACGCTTGCGTCTGTGTTAGTTTGCGATAAGATTATTGTAATGATAGGAGAACTCTCGCAAGCTCAGGTGAAAGCGTCATTCATTCATCATAGAGAAATGTGTACGCATCTGTACTCGAATTATGTTGGCCCCAAATTGTGCTTTTGTGAATACATATATGAATTTCTATATCTTCTAGAAATATTTACAACATTATAAAATATTTTAGTTTTTTTCTTGACCGTGTTTTATGATGCTTTTATCACTTCTAATTTGATATACTGCTATATGTATACATTACTAATTGAAATATTAAAACTATTTTCTAATTAAATTAAGGTGTGTCAATATAAACAGGGTGACCTTAATCAAAATTTTGTGTGAAGGTCCTCCTATTTCCTTTTATGACATGGACTGAAGCGGAGTGGACTATATCTACTATCGTAAGATCACTCCATTCCAGCTTAGCATTTTCCAGACAACTTTAATAGTATAGCACCTCCTCGAAAAACTCTACAGTAAAGAGTTGAAGACTATATAGATTTGACGACAGTAGATTCCTAACTCAACATGCTCATTTAGCGCCAAACTATCTGTGAAAAACAAAACTGAAGTCTTAGAATCAGAAGCTGAAACAAACTCGGCAACAAAGTAATCCATATATTAAAAATAGAGGAAGCTTATATATCTATATTTGGCGTAGAAACCGCTTAAGCGATTATAGCCGAATCCACCAGACCGCGCCACTCGTTCCTCCTTTTTGCTGTTTGGCGCCAACTGGAAACACCAAGTGAAGCCAAGTCACTTTGCACTTGGTCTTTCCACCGGAGTGGAGGTCGTCCTCTTCCGCGGCTTCCTCCAGCGGGTACAGCATCGAACACTTTCAGAGCTGGAGTGTTTTCATCCATTCGTACAACATGACCTAGCCAGCGTAGCCGCTGTCTTTTTATTCGCTGAACTATGTCAATGTCGTCGTATAACTCGTACAGCTCATCGTTCCATCGTCTGCGGTATTCGCCGTTGCCAATGTTCAGAGGACCATAAATCTTACGCAAAACCTTTCTCTCGAAAACCCCAAGAGTCGTCTCATCGGATGTTGTCATCGTCCACGCTTCGGCGCCATACATCAGGACGGGAATAATGAGCGACTTGTAGAGTTTGATTTTTGTTCGTCGAGAGAGGACTTTACTTTGCAATTGCCTACTCAGTCCAAAGTAACACCTGTTGGCAAGAGTGATTCTGCGTTGGATTTCAAGGCTGACATTGTTGGTGTTGTTAACGCTGGTTCCCAGGTAGACGAAATTATCTACAACTTCAAAGGTATGACTGTCAACAGTGAGGTGG
Source organism: Zeugodacus tau (assembly GCA_031772095.1). NCBI lineage: Eukaryota > Metazoa > Arthropoda > Insecta > Diptera > Tephritidae > Zeugodacus > Zeugodacus tau. Next base: position 64,241,647 of record CM062650.1, on the reverse strand, counting down.
GAGCCAAGACGCGAATGCGCTGACTGTTTGTTTGATGACAGGAGATATTTCGTCTTGTCCTCATTCACCACCAGACCCATACGCTTCGCTTCTTTATCTATACGCCAGCAGCTGTACACTCTTGTAGAAGATTGTACTTTCTCTATTTAGCTCTGCAGCTCGTATTATTTTTTTCAGTAATAGATTGAAGGAGTCGCACGATAGTGGGTCACCCTGTCTGAAGCCTCGTTTGGTATCGAACGGCTCGGAGAGGTCCTTCCCGATCCTGACGGAGCTTTTGGTGTTGCTCAACGTCAGTTTACATAGCCGTATTAGTTTTGCAGGGATACCAAATTCAAACAACGTCTTAAAACGTCCAATTTAAAGGCACCCAATAACCTCAACTTCAGATCTAACTGTCAAATTTGTCACTGTGTTAACTCGTAAACGGTATCCAGATATTTTCAACAACAGAGCTGATCAGTCTTTACATATAGTTTCCCGTAACGGACGTTTTTTAACTGATTTTCTATCATAATTTGGAATTCCATGACCGTACTGTCGTAAAGAAAATTTTAAATGGTATTTTTAGTAAAAAATGCATATTTTATACAAGTCTAAATTTATCATGAGCTTACATAATCGATTTTGGCGAGCCATTATGGAAAATAATTCTCGATATATAGGAAATTCTTCACCGCAAATAGCTACTGCATTATAACTAAGTCATGCTATAAGGGAGTGAAGCGATATCTACCTTCATTGATCATTCTGACTGTATAATCCTAACCTACCGTACAAACGTGTCGGAATCTAGAGCGATCGAAACAGTCCAGCTGCAAAGACAGCCGCAATTTCCACAAGAGCCGGTTCTACGATACCGGAAAGTAACCCAGGTTTTATACGGCCAAGGGCTGCTATTTCGGAGATCTAACACTGTTTGTTCTCTAGACCAGCCATTACTGATTTTCAAGCATTATTTTCAACGTACGGATTTTCGTAATATTTTTCATATGAGCACCCCTAATACAATTTGGTAATACACATAAATATAAATAAATATAAAGCGTGTATCCAATTTTTTTTACACTTATTATAATTTATATCTGGTCGTGAAATATTCGTGCGTTTTAATTAAAAGATAACACCGTTCCAACGAAACGTAAATTAAAGAAAGCAGAACAGTGCTGCTTTCTATTTGCGTAACATTGTTTATCAGTTATAAATTAATTTATATATAATATATTTAAATTTGTGACCTGATAGGATATTCCCATTAGCATTTCGACTCAAAACTCAATGCATTTCATACCATATGTAAAGGTTCAAAAAACATTCGACATATTTCTCATACGAAATCTGCGATAGTCAGCCATCCTTCAAGAATCCTTTAAAGATTTCTTTAACCCCGTTTCAGAGCGAGCAATGAAGATTTGAAGACAGCTCTCTGGTTCGAACAAAATGAAACGATGAACTATATAACCTCAAAATAGATAAAGCGTGAGATCCTATTGGATGAGACTCTTCATCCCAAAAGAACAGAAAAGGGTGAGTGCGGAGTTTCTTTTGCTTCGGTAATAATATCTTTAATTACCATACAGTAATAGATATCGAGAACTTAATTGACTAAATGCACTTAAGTACATATATCGAGATCTTCCCTACTCTACTTCACTTCAGTTTTATTTAACATTCAAAACTCTTTAGATTTTTAAATACAACTCATTAGTTCAATTTCTATCGGGGTTACCCAACCCAAATCTATAGCCTGCACAAAGCACATAAACAATTTCCTGTTCTACAGCCCAAAAGTAGCGATTTGTCATCTCTTAATTATTTTAGGCGTGCAAGACCTGATAGGAGCGGTAATAAAATTTTATCACTTCACGCATGCAATCGCCTGCTGATTATCAGTTTGCATCTTATACCATGGCACTTAACTGTATTTATATATATCAACACACCTGTCAAATTGAATGCACTTGAAAATATTCGATTATTCGATTAGTTTAATTAGAAATTGGCTATAAGCAATTTAAATAATTTTAATTTCACTCCTCAGCATTTTCATTGAATTTCCACTTATCTGCAACTGAAGTGTACACCTATAAATACGTTTTAAAAAAGGCGCTAATACTTATTTTTAGAATATCAGATGTCACACCTTCTCTTCGTACCACTTGAAGCTAAAGCTCACAAACTCCACCTTATAGAATTGCGCTGCGAACTTTGAACGAGAACGAATTAAGTCTCGAAAGACTGTGGGAGCCAAACCGAAGATAGATAAAGCAAAAATTATTATAGAAAGCGGAATTTTCCTCCACATCTTCAACCTCGACTCATGACTGGATTTCCAATCATATATATAAAGCGGCAAAAGAGATGACTCCAGACACAAGATGTTTCACTTCTACTGAGCTTTTTCTATTTTTCGTTATGATTGAGAAAGAATTTGAAACAATGTGAAGTTAGTTGTGGTTGCCACAGATATTCTCCCCCTTAATATGTTTTTTTTTCGTAAAGGACCTATAGAAAATAAAAAAAAACAAATGCATTCAATATCATGAATAAAAAACAGATTTCCGCTAAACTTGAAACGTAAAGTATTTTGCTAAATAAATAATTTAATTTTCAGAAGATCTATAGATAAATTATAATACTTGAAAGTCACGTAAATATTTGTTTAGGAATATTATATGGAAATATTTATAGACATATTAATGTACTCTTAGGTGTGACGTTTTTTTATAAATATCCTAATCTATAAAAGATAATACGCCCGTGTTGGAGAAGATAGTGGTCGTACCTTTTCGATGACTTCGACGAAACAGCATGCTGAAAATAAAAATACAACAATAAAAATAAAATAACAAAAATTTATTTCAAAATAGGAGTGTTGATGGGAATTTGGGCACGGGAATTCCTAACAATCCCATAATTTTAATATTGCCTGACAATTGGACCCGACAATATAATCAAATAGTTTGGAATGAAATGCTTTGGTATTAAATTGAACTGGATTTGGTATGTAATTTGATCCTAAGAGTGTAAGAACCGACGTCATAGAGTAGAGGAGACCTTAAACGATCAGATTCAGAGCTCATGCTCATGCCCACAAGTTATTTCCATCGGTATTTCGTGCTTTACTAATCCATTGAAGAGACATTATGCTCATCATTTTAATCCCCACACTCATACATCCCCTGTGAGTAGCTTTCAATACCAAGAAATATAGAAACGATTGATTGTGATTATTATCAGTTCAGTCAACCATAATCAGGTACCCCAACAGCGGCTTATCTGACACTCTTTAATAGATAAATTTAATAATACACGAGCGCTGAAAAAGGGTTAAAGCGATGGAAGCACTAAACATTATTATACGGAAAGGGGCTTTTAATCTATCGTAAGGCTAGGAACATAGTACACTTGATTATTTGCAAGTGGTTCCATCTTTCGTATTAGCATAGTTCGAATATAGTAAAGGCCTACCTTTATTCCATGTAACTCTATTTTGTACTATGTCTTCTTGGTTGACTCTCTGAATTTTCATTCATTCGACTGTCTTGGCGTAGAGTCACTATGTTTTCAGCCTAAAATGGGTACATATTTACTCTCCATATCTTTTTTTTTTTGTTTTGTCATAATATTTGCCTTATCGAAAATATTGATTTGGCGAGAACAGATTTCCACGCGCCAATGTAACGGCTTTACATATCAGATAAATCAAAATTAACTGTGTATAAACGATTTAGTGGCATTTAATTTATAGGGGTATACCGAAAATTTGTGTTATTGTAATATTATGGTATTCAAGGGGTTATATAGAGCAGAACCTATTATGCGGAAATAAAGTAAGAGTTTCCAAAAAACTGATATACTCTAGCAAGAGATTGAAAATAATATTAGCCACTTGCAAAATATTCATACTCAGTATGAAAGCAGTTACTATGAGCTCATAAAATATTTAGAGGTGCTTTGTATGTCTATGGTTCTGGTGCTATGTCACGTGGTGTGACGAATGCGCTGTTGATAGAACAGTTATTTAATATTTACTAGCCAGATTGTATTTTTCGAGATTTAATTAAAGTGAAACAAATAAATAAAAGCGCACTCAACACCCATCGATCGTATATTTGGTGAGGATTTGGAATATTTATGGAACCACTTGTGGGAATGAGTATTTTTCAATTTTGCCGAATAGTGACGTGAAATATGCATATAGTGCGGTACTTAACCTCATATCTGTGTCGATAACATAGCCGAATGGGTACGTAATCGTATAATTTCAAATATTACTTGTATTCACTTTATTATATTTTGCGTCACATCACGTTATTAGAATTTGATTTAGTTAAAAGAAATTTCTACGAAACACAGTCAACTTTACTTTGGGAACTAGGAAGTTACCAGATTATCAATAAGTAAATAGTAATCGTCATAAACTTACAGCTAATAATACTTTTGCGCTTCCGTTTCGTTTTAGACTTATCATAAAATATTTCCCATTTGGTTCGCCATGCTAAAAATGTGTTAATGAAGACATGGCAGACATAGTTCGAGCCACATTGAGTTTAGACAGTCGCTAGTATTTCATTTATTTGAAAATTCAAAATGTTTCCCAAGTGTCTGATTTAGGCTAGATAATCAGACAAATCTAGTTGACAGATAATCCAGATTCAATTCTGCCGGTTTTTGGTATCACAATCCGTGAAATAAAAATCTCAAGTAAGAGGCAAGTTCCTTCAACCTAGTCTCCTAAGTTCGATTTATGAAGAAGCTATCACTGAGGTGATTCCCCTTCGCGATTAGATCGGATCGGTACCAATATCAGAAGGAATAATCAGCAGCCTTATAACTATAGAAAATTATCTTGGGCTTAAAATAATTTTATGAAGTCGTACGGTTCTTTTTCTTAGATCTGGCCAAAAAAATTTAATTTAAAAAAATTAAATTTAAATAAAAACAAAATTAATTCAAATCTTCAAAAAAGTGATTTTGAATGACCGCAAATTGCTCGAGCTTGCTGATACTCTACAGATATCGAAGGGACCTGTTGGACATACATATCTTTTATGAAAATTTGGGAGTGTGAAAACACTGTGCAAAGTAAGTGGCGCGGCTTGTATGAATTTTTCAAGGAATTACTTAAGCATCCACCTTATTATCCGGATCTGTCTTCCAATGAGTTTTCCATGTCCGCAGGCCTTGAAAAAGAATGCACACAAGCAACTAAAACTGTCATATATATGTATTGTATTTGTATTATTCTGATAACAAATTATTTGCAAATGTTATAAAATATAGCAAATGAAGCATACTTTCAGGCTCTAGAACATTTATATGTTTATGTATTTGTAGAAGAATCAGTTTGCAAACCTACAGTGGCGACCACATTAACACTACACTAGAAATTAAAAATAAATGTATATACAATGTTCTTTAGGCTAAACAACCACATTACTGAGTTATGGAAATCAAGATTTAGTTTATAAATTGTTCTAACCTGCAATTTTGTTTTCGAGTGTTTTAGTCGAATTTCGTTCGTTTTCATTTTATAACGTAATGATTTCTTACAGCAAACTCAAAAGTCTGATCTTCCGATCTTGTTTCGGGAGCTGATTAACTTAAGGAAATAGTCTGCTTTACAGGCTTCTAAAAATCGATTTTTTTGTTTTGTTTTAAATTTCTTCCAAAACTATCCAAGAATATGTCTTTAAAATTCCAGAGGTTAATTCGACATATTTTCGAAGCTAGAGTAGTTTTAGTGGCCGAGCGTCGAGCAGGTGCGAATGCTCAGGCAGTCTTTAAAGCGCGTTTTCTCTAGTTTTCATTGTCACAAGTGTTAGAAAACGATGCCGGCGATAGCAAAAAGAATAGACATATGTCCGATAGAAAAAAATCAAAGTGATCTAGCTTCAGTATTAAATTATCTTCTATTTGAACTAAAAAAGTTGGACAAAAGTATTATTTAAACTACTTGTTATGCAACTTAAAGTAAATTTTTTTATCTAAATTTTAAAGTTAAATTTTTTTTCTTAAAAAAAGTGAATTTTTTTTCAAACTTCGAAAAAATTTGGAACTTTATAACTTTTTCGGTATTTTTTTGGTTCATAAAGAAAAGAAACTTATAAAAATTAAAAAAAAAAATTGATTTGACTGTTTCAGATGCATCGCACGACCTCCATCACCGGCACCGATTTACAAGTGCAGACTCCAGGCGCTCCAGAAAAATACTTACAACTTTGAAAAAATTTCAATATTTTTTAATAATAAATATTCTTTTTTAAACCTTAAATATAGTACACTATCGTCTTAAAATTCCGTTTACCGCAATCATTTCCTTCCCTTTCAAAAAAAATTGCTAAAAAAACGATTTTTTTCGGCTTCTAAAGCAGACTATTGTCTTGATCCATAGATTATATAAGAGTTGTCAGGTCTGTCGCATATAAATGGTAATGAAAGGTTCAGGGAAGATAATCGAGGGTTCGAATGAATTATCCGCAGAATTAGAAGTTTGTCAATTTTAGTGTTCTGACCTATACTTTATCAGTTCAGACATTAAATGGAATGAAAGAACTGAACCAGCCGAGTAACGAAAAACCCAACACAGTACTAAGCTGAATGTTTCGGAACCAAAGTCTCCTGAAATACTCGTAAAAAATGTCTCATCGTTTCGTACTTATTTAAAGACAGGTCGTAATATCCAATCGCTAAAAACTTAGACGAACGACGTGTCATGATGTGTTGGGGATGGAATGTACATGAAATCTATAAAACACAGAGAGTACCTGATTCTGAAGATTATTATCAAGCAAGTGACCGACTTAATTTAAAATTAACTTTACGAACTCATAAACAACATCGTACTACATACAGAGATAAATACAAATTTATTCATTTAATACTTTCATGTAATTGTACAAAGTATACGCTTATAAAAACTAGTCATTCTTTAGTTGAAATTCGATTAACTGGAGCCATAGAATTGCGCGCTGTAGAAAAATGTTTCCGTCTGTATGGACTCCAATACAATGGAGATAAAGCGTTGACCAATACCGCCAGCAATAACGTAAGCATTACCGGCACTTGAGTCCGCTTCACAGCTGATTTCTACATAGGTGACTATACTGCCGGTACCAGATTGTGGATAGGTCAATTGAACAGTCACATCCTTAGGTTCTTCATACACAAAGGCATCTGCTATCTGAGCGACCAAGGAATCGCCTGAAATGGTTAGGAAGGGACGAAAATTCAAATGAGTAAAGAATTTTTATGCCGTTTATATTTCTTAACGTTAAACCTACCTTGCACACGTCCACCTAATTTATATTCGACCGTAGAGCCGCTTCTCGCCTTACTGTTCTCCTTCTTCAATGCTACCAATGCTAAACCGGGATGATTTTTCTTAAACTCATTGATATCCTTGACAACCGTTATTTGGCGCACTTCCTCCAGCGATATGTCGTTGCTGCCATCCCTGATGATGCCGGCACTCACGACACTAACAGCACAAATGGCGCAAAGCGTCAAGGCAGCCAAAGAGTAGAAATTTACCATTTTTTTTAATTAAATGAATATTTGATTGAAACTTTCACAGTTACTATCACTGAATGACAAGAAAATGCCAATAATTTGCTTATTTATACCACAACGACGCACAGCTTACCAATAGAGCGCCAACAGTCTTATCAAATACAACAAATGATAAACATAAAACAACCGCAATAGCGATGTCATGACTTGTGTTTGCCGAATTCCGGGATTTACGGGACTTTATATTGATTTTACTGGTTGTCAGTGTTTTCAGACCCTGGTCGGTTATTGAAAACTATCGAAACAAATTTCTCTTAGAAAATGTAGATTAGGTTAGATTGAGTGGCAGATCTCAGAGGCAGACTCTCACGATTCGAAAAAGGTAAGTAGCCCAGCAATACTAGTATAAATAGATCATATTTCTAACCTCAAATTTAAGTTACAACTGATTCCGCTATTGGATCTGGTACCTCCCATAGAGTTTTGCAAATATTATAATATATTTTCAGAATCTGGTGGTTCACATTTAGTTCTCTCTTTGGTGTTTGAATCTGGAGAAGCTGTTTGACTTTACCGAAAATAAATAGGTTCTTCTAAAATCCATGTTGAAGTAATATTTTATAAGTTCGGTATGTATGTTTTGAGATTTGGCAAACCTAACTGAGTAATATGTAACCGAACATGTTTCAAAAATTGATATTGAAAATTTGGTCTGATTTTTCCTCTAAACCGGAGCCGGGATATAACATTATCTAACTACACAGAATCAAGCTACAAGTACCGCTATTAGAAATATTTCAAAATTCAACTTGCTAGTTGGATCTGCATAACCGTAATGGACTCAGACCCTTATCAGATCCTGGACTGACCACGTTACAGTGTACATAAATTATTTTGGGAATATTTTTTGCGCTACAACAACAACAACATGTAGTTTAATTAAAATAAAACACTTAATGGATCACTGTGCGAAATGTCGTTTTGGCAGGTGTTCAGATAAAAACAAATCAAAATTTCATAACAAATACTAATATGGAGCCGTTAAAAAGTAATCTTTGCTTATCGTTTAAATTAATTTGAGTTGTTTACGCATATGTGAGTGCACATTTTCAATTAGCAAATATACTTCGATGTGTAATACTTTCGGCAGAGAGTGGTGTCTTCAGTTTTCTCCAAAGGTCTCGAACTATTTTTAGAATTTCTTTTAAATGTGTTTATTTCCTACGCTGACTCATATTAACAATTCTAAGAATTCTTTCAGCACAGTGATTGACTTTTGATTACCGTTACTGATTTATAATCACTATCTAGCTTACGAAATGACTCATTACATACAAAGTTTAGTATTTATAAACACAAATATATATAGTATATGTATGTATTTAATATGTGCAAATGTAAGCGAAAATCGTTTGATAAGAAGCTATAACTTTATCAGTTGTCGTTGATTTTTTTATAAAATCTAGTTATATGTATGTATGTATATACAACAAGTAAGGAAGGGCTAAGTTCGGGTGTAACCGAACATTTTATACTCTCGCAATTTATTTATTTAACTTTATTTATATTATATAATACACAATTTGACCCACATATTCGTCATATATATTGTATAGAGTCCATTGAAAGTTGGAAACCCTAATATTAGGTTAGAAGCACCGAGGTCCTCATGTTCGATATATGGGGCCTTGAAAACCTATGGTCCGATTTCGGTGATTTTTAGAATGGGGCTTCCACACTATAAAGGTAGTATTTGTGCAAAGTTTTGCATCGGTATCTTCACTAGAGCTTCATTTATATATCGTAAAGTAAACGATTCAAATCATCTTCTAAGTTCTGGTATATAGGAAGTAGGCGTGGTTGTGAAGCGATTTGGCCAATTTTCACAACATATTATTGGGAGGTAAGGAAATTATTACAAACCAAGTTTCATTGAAATCGGTCGAGTAGTTCCTGAGATATGGTTTTTGACCCATAAGTGGGCGACGCCAAGCCCATTTTCCATTTTGTAAAAAAATCTGAGTGTAGCTTTCATCTGCCATTTCTTATGTGAAATTTAGTGTTTCTGACGTTTTTCGTTAGTGAGTTAACCCTCTTTTAGTAATTTTCAACCTAACTTTTGTATGGGAAGTGGGCGTGGTTATGATCCGATTTCTTTCATTTTTGGACTGTATTGGGAAGTGGCTAAAAAAAACGACTGCAGAAAGTTTGGTTTATATAGCCCTATTAGTTTGCGAGATATGTACAAAAAACTTAGTAGGGGGCGGGGACACGCCCACTTCCCCAAAAAAATTACATCCACATATGCCCCTTCATAGTGCGATCCTTCATACCAAATTTTATTTCCATAGCTTAATTTATGGCTTAGTTATGGCACTTTATGTGTTTTCGGTTTTCGCCATTTTGTGGGCGTGGCAGTGGTCCGATTTTGCTCATTTTCGAAAGCAACCTTCCTATGGTGCCAAGAAATAAGTGTGCCAAGTTTCATCAAGATATCTCAATTTTTACTCAAGTTACAGCTTGCACAGACGGACGGACGGACGGACGGACGGACAGACAGACATTCGGATTTGAACTCCACTCTTCACCCTGATCACTTTGGTATATATAACCCTATATCTAACTCGTTTAGTTTTAGGTGTTACAAACAACCGTTATGTGAACAAAACTATAATACTCTCTTTAGCAACATTTGTTGCGAGAGTATAAAAATGTACATACATCACTCTCTCGCTTCATAGGCAAAAAAATATTAGGCTTCCCCCACAACTGTTAAGCTACTGACAGCAATAATTGATAACATAAAAGCTGTGACAACTAACAGATATTGTAGATTGTGGCGTTGATAACGGTATATGCTAGCAAGTAACAAGCAACTTCCGCTTGACTTCGCAAATACATACATATATACTTACATATATTATGTATTAGCAGTTTTTTTGGATTTTTGCATTTCTTTAGTATAATAATTATTTAATGTACAAACAAACAACTAAAATTAAAAAAAAAACACACATTCACTTTACATTAAAATCATTTATTGCATGTTTATTTTTTTCAGACTTATATTCTACATTTGCAATTCCTTTATAAATAAGAAATAAATAAAATTGTTAAAAGTGTGTAAGGTAGTACACACGCATCGTACATAGATAATATAATTTTTTTTTTCTTGAAATACATATTTTCGTTACGATAAATGAACGTTATGTATCAACACACGAAATACATGTACACAAATATGTTATACACTTACATTACAAAAAATTGTTGTTTCAATTAGAAGATTCACTTAAATTATAGTACTGTACCAGAAACTAATGTCCCATATGCTAATACATAGTAATTTAATTAATAAATTATAACAATTGGAAGATAAAATTTCTTAAAATTTTCTATGTAAACTTGGCAATGTTGAAGCATTTCATTATGTATCTATAAAATAAAAGAATATACCTACATACATATAAAAAATGTTAGCATTGGGCTTTAGCGCCGAACAGTCAGCGTGATCTCAAATGTGCAAGGCCATTTACAAATTCCCCCCTCTCAAACCAGCCAGTACTTAGTTAAAACTTAATAAAGTTGAGCGTTAAAACAAACGCTTGGAACGGTTATCGATGTCGTGTAACTTTTACTTTCTTCTTTCACATAAACACGTAAATATGATTGTTTTTTTGTTTTTCTAACGTCTCTTAACAATAGTTACAGTTATTGCTTGTATTTTTTAGTTTTTCGAACCATAAGGTTTTAATAACATTCGTACTTAGTGTGCGCCAAACAATTGCCGCTACGAATTCACTTATATAGTTAAAATTACGAGCACATACACTTACACATACATATACATAAAAAAATATATATATATGTATATATATGCAATGCATACAAACAATGCCGTTAGTAAAATTATGTTCTCACTGCACTTTACAACTTCACTCACTTTAAAAACACTAAAATCTGTTCAACTTCAACAAATTCATTCCACAATCTCCTCGTTGCTAATGAAACCCGTGCCGCATTGCTGTTGCGGCATGCCGCTTACCACCGTGGCTTGATTGCTTTGAACCACCATTGCTGGTAGCCATCGTTGACGTCACAATGTGCCAGAAATAGTTGCTGCGTTACCGGATGCACGGCCATGCATTTCTTGTGCGTGCGATGCAGCAAATGCTTGGTGTTCTCATCATAATTCCATGGGCCGTCCACGGTACCCAAACGGCAAACGGCTAATTTAATGCCCTGACGATCCGCCTCTACACAACGTTCACCCACACCCAGTTGGCCGGCGGCATTCAAACGTAACAGCTGATTATTGCCACCGCCATGGCAGTGTGAAAGTCCCATAATGGCCGGTGGTTGACGACCCATCGAATCGAGACAACCATCTGTGGCCACGGAGCGCAATTCGCCCCAATGCAGATTGGCTGGCAGTGCGGGAAATTTGTCGTACACATCGTACGCTATATTGTCCATAAACCATTGGAAGGATTTGCAATTGAGACGCTTCTTCAGCGCCAATTGTTCGCTAATATCGCCCATATCGAGATAACGCGCCAACGGTTCACGTGTATAGAAGTATTCTTTGTGTGTGTCGTCAAACCAAGTCTCGATGACACGTTTGTAATTGATCGTAATCAATGGGCCCTTCTTGGCTTGCGCCAATTTGCCAAAGTTGTAGGGCATAAAACCGCGATAGACATGGCCAACGCGCGAACATGGCACCCACTCAATGCTGCCACCACATTGCCAGATCTTGAAACTCAATTCGAAGTTTTCGCCACCCCAAACCAGTAGACCGGGATCGTATGCACCCAATTCCAGAAAGTATTCACGATTAATGGCAAAAAGCCCACCAGCATGTGTGGGACTGCGGTAGGGTTCGGAGTTGTGTGAGCGTCGTCGCTGCTCGCGTTTGGGCACCTCATTCTCCTTGTACAACATGCCCCATTCAAAGATGCCACGAAAATGTGCATCACTGCCATATACTGGCCGATACTCGAAGGTTTTATGATCGATGCCATCAATGATGGGCACAGTCATGACGGTGCGATCACGATAGATGGGCGCCAACAGCGGTGGCAACCAATTCGTATTCACTTCGCAATGTGCATCGAGGAAGACTATCACTTCGCCTGCAAAGCGCAAAATGAAATTATGTAGATTTTCTATAAATTTCTTTGTATTCTAATTAAAATTTAGCTTACCAGTCGCTTCTTGTGCGCCTCTAGAACGCGTGCGTATTAGACCCTCTCGCTCCTCATTTCGTATAAGTTTCACTAAACCATTGAATTGTTGCAAATATTTTTCCAATTTCTCTCCCAAGTCCTGCTTATCAGAGAAGTCATCAACCAAAACAATTTCATGTAACATATGCTTGGGCGAGCGATCGATCACCGAATGTACTGTGCGCATAAGCACTGAGAAACCTTCATTGTGAAACACAATGATAACACTAGTCTTAGGTAAATCATAGGGATAGTCCCAATGTTTGCACTCCTCCAAACGTGTATCACGCACTGCGCGATGCATGGATATTTCATTGGAACAGGCAATATTCATGCCATATTCCATTTCAGATTCATCGGCTAAATTCTTTTTATCGGCGGAGAGTTGATAAGCATCACCATTCTCGCCGGGTCCAGCGCGTTCTTCCACATTTTTCGGCTCAAAATTTCCAAGACCTGAAAGTAATAAGCCGCTCATTTATTATTAGGAACATACTTTATTAGCTTAGACAATAAAGTAGTATATATACGAGAAGATATATAATAGTCATTAAACAACTAAGTAAACGAAAGGTCCGGAAATTATTATTTTTGTTTGCAAGACAATGTTTGCCAACGAATTGTTTTAGCAATTGCCACTTTTCTATTTCAATGCTTTGAGTTTAATTAATTTAATGCATTCATGTTTTGATAACGTTCAAAAATAGAAACTTTCACAAAATTAATTGAAATCTTTGAAATTTTTTATGTTAAAATATTATTGATGTACAAAAAACTAATTAGTATATTTATGTTGCTACACTTGTACTTTGCAACAAAGAATATAGCAATTTGTATTTGTATCTAGTCAGAAATCAGGTTATTTTTAAAGTCCCGACTTGAGAGTTACATCCATAAACCTTCACTATGAACAATAAAGCGTATTGAGAAGAAAGCAGCAAAAATTTACATTTTGTTAAAAAAAACGTAAAATGCTTCTCTCCTTTTGTTTAAAACGTGTATTGTTTTAAACATTCAATATAAAGCAAGGTCACAGCTAGTCATTGAACCGCATACCGGCGTAGATAAAGTAATTAAAACAAGTTTACAAACAAAAACGTTAGTAATCTCTCTTACCTTCGACTAATTTTGGCACCTCTCGCGGTCTTCCCTCCAATCGTTGATGGTTAAATCGTGATAATTTTCCATGGTAACTATTAAAACCACGCTTTGTATCGTTCCATGTGAACAGCAGAAATAATAGCGGCATTATAATGAGGCAGCATAATCCTACGCGGCACATACGTGCACCACGAAAATTACTTATACGCATTTTACAAATAAAAGTTTTAGTGTAATATAAATGCTTTCAATTGCTATATTACTTTGTTACTTGATATGCTACAATTCCACTAACAGCCGACATTAAAATGTGTCGACGTGTCGCAACAGCAGCTCAATCTACCTACAATTTTCACACAACGGATTAAGCTAAAACCAACAAAAATATACGCGTAACAAAACACAAGCGAATACACTGAACTCAAATTTAATTATCGACGAAAAAGAAAGGTGTTTATTAAATTAAAATTATCGCTAATTTTTCTTGTTTACAAAAATATAAGCACTATAAAAGATTTGTTTTAATAAAACTCTTGTATATCCATTTCGGTAGGTAAATATTCACAGCTGAATCCGAAATTAATTTCAATTAGCATTCACCTTTATAAACAGTGCTCGAACTAGCAAATTATTTTATATGGTGAATTCATAGGTGGTAGAATTACATTAAAAAAAATTGGAAATATTTAAATAAATAATAAATTGAATAAGGTTTACAAATATGCCATTTATAAATTATACTATTGATCACTAATAAAATGATATTAATTTAAAAAATTGGTATGATAATTTACTTTTAAATTTTTTTGCTTTTCTAGTACTTTATTATACACGCACCTAATATATACGTGTTTCACCATTATTCGAATCAATATGTCAATATTATTGAGTAGAATATCATTGTGAATTTGTTTTTCTACTTCGACGTAGAAGAAGAAAAAAACTATTCGAATTTTGTAAAAGCGCCCAATGGCGCAAAAAGAGGCATAAATAAAAATGCGTAAAAGTGCGCAACTTCCTCGCACATCTCGAGTTAATGATAAAATAAGAGAATATTACTTAAAATTTGGACAGGACCGTGATTTGGAAAAGTACATGCGTCTCTATTCACCATGCGGAAGTCGCAGCGATTGCAGAAGCCGTACCAGTACAACAACTGACAGCAGTTGTCGCAGTGAGGATGAAGGACGCAGCATTAGGCGATTGTTTCATCAAGAAACGGATACCACCACTGAAAGTGAATGTGAGCCTAAAGAATTTATAGTACCAATAAAAATGCAGTCTGAAAACACAATTGGAAAGTGTCTGATGTCGAAAGTAGATGAGGTGAGAAAAACATGAAGTAAACATATTAGTTTTTAACAATTAAATTGTAATATTTAGTGCACTTCATCTGCGCCTGACCTACATACACCACCACCCAGTAATCTCAGAAAAGGCCAAACTAAACAAACGCAAACACCGGATTCAATAGCCAAGTCGCACAGACGTCTCGAATGGGATTCCTTAGGTGACGTTGGCTATAAGAAGTCATTATCCACTAGCAACATCAGTATTTTAGAACGTTCTGTGCTTAAAGAATATTTTCAAGAAATTTCATCCATCAGCAGTTCGAAAAAAATAGTCGATAAAGCTGTTAGCTCAAAAACAACGAAAAAACTTGTAGATGCAGAAATTCAAACAACAAAGCAATCGGAGAAAACTTCAAAGCAAAATATGCCCGAAAGTAATACACCACCTTTAGCCTCCAGTACAATGATGCAATCGAATAAAGCGAAGCACAGCAAATCTCAACCTAAATTAGTTTCTAAAAGCACATCGATGTCACTACAAAAGAGATATGATCAGTATGCGCAAACATCTACATATGCGCCGCCGCAGCACACATCTCGTGAAGTACAAGTGACGCTGTCCAATACGCCATCAGCCACATCTTCAACTGACATTGGCACTGCAACGCCAAGCAGTTTCGATTACTATTCATCACGCTCTGCACGTTCTACAACAGACGATGAAAATCGTGCCGAGAAAAGTGCATTAAAGAGTGTGCATAAAAATATTAAAAAATCCAAGATAAACGAAGAGACTGTGCATCCATTCGTAGCGGAAATTAATGAAATGTTAGCAGCTTGCAAAGCAGGTGACACAAGTAAGCAACATAGTTCCAAACAAGCTAGCATAGTAGCGGATTTACAAAAAGTGCACGACACTTTACAGCAAGTTATAAGTGAGAATAAAGAAAACGCTTCTTCAACTTCATCGCTCATCAACTCGCCACAGCTAGATTTAGGCATACAACTGTTGTGTTCTCTAATAGATGCGCGTAGCTTAAATCAGAGGCAAAAGAAAAGACTGGTGCGAGACATTGTTAAGCGCATATCTACACTCAACCCAGAGGACGATAACAATGCCGTTGTTTCTCACATTAATAATGCGATAACTGCACAAGCGGAGATAAGTGAAACCCAAGTGGATGAAAATAAGAAAGGGGAAGCAACACTACGAACGAATTCGGCGGTTACAGTGGCAAGAACTGCCAAAGCTACAATGGACATGAGCGAATTAGCAAGTAATTTACCTTCAAGCACAAGCAGCGAAGGTGTTGACGAACAGCTTGTACATGTAAATGGTGAGTGCACTGAAATTGAATTACATTATTTATAATTAATTTATTGCTTTTAAGTTTTAAAGAAACCATCGTTACCCACAACGTCTGCCAAGGCACGGGCGCAACTGGCAAATAAAAATACTGAGTGTGTGGAGAAATTACCAATAACGCAATTACGTATAAGTGCTGGTACGCAAGTTGAGGAGTCAGATGTGACACAACCAAAAGATAATATGCCGAAAGTTGCAGCAAGTTTAGAATTTGAGAAAAAATCAACAACAAAAGCGCCAGCAAATCTAGATAAAGACACCGATAAAGATTCCTCTGCATCTAAAGCTAGCACTACATCCAAAGACCTCACCACACAGAAGGCATTAATAAATATTGAAAGCGGTGGCGCATCCGACACAGACGGAGACGTCGCCGCGCACTCTACCATGCGCGAGTGGCTAAATCCTATGACGCAATCTGAAATTGAATATGAGCAGAAGAAGTTGGAAATGGTAAGTATAGCCGCTAAAAAGAATAAATTAGTGAAATGCTTGGAAAGTGACAAAATCGAGCCCGAAAGACAATCACAATTGCAGTGGATACAAACGGAAATTGAACGCTTAGAAACCTTACGTTGTCTGTTGCTAAAGCCAAATATGGAGCGTGTGCATACTTTGGAAAATAACGCAGTAACACCACTAAATGTGGAAAAGTTGTACGACACTGTTTTTACGGACACGAAAGTGGCATCCGTGTCCAGCACGACGACGACGACATCCACCGCACACAGCAGTGAGAGTGACAAACCAGCGATGCAGGAAATCGAGGTGATAATTGAGGAGTCCAACGAGGATGAAATAAAATTGGACAAGAAAACGAAAACTTCAAAGCAACGTAAACGTGAAACGCAAATCATTTACGACAAACCCACTGAAGCGACAAATATATATGACAACTTAGTGGCTGGTAAAGCGCGTTTCCGCACTATGACCGAAACAGTTACAATTAAAGAAGAGCAGGTATTGCCAACAACAGCTACATTAACGGATGACGCACGAGCACCACCGAAACAGTTGCCTACTGCCAAGGAACGCACACAGCAGCGCTCCAAAATTGACACACCCTCCGTTGACAGTAACGACAGCGAGAGTGTACGGTCCTTCGCACAGCAACGCAAACGTGAGTTCCTCGAGCAATATCGCAATAAGAGACGCACACACTACGAGTCATTGCTACACCAGCAGCAACAAATGTTAATACAACAACAACAGCAGATAATACAAGAATTGCAGCAGCGCTGCAATACAATCACGCATAGCACAGCAGCGCCAACGACTGCACACTATTCGGTGCCACACAATTTGCCCAATGCCTATTGTCCATGTGCCACAGCGCCGCAGCCGCCTTATCATCAAGCGTATTTTCAACAACAACAACACAACAATATGTGTGCGCAAGCGCGCACAAATACGAAACGTTCACTAACGGCGCAACCACACTGTCCACCGCGTGTGCAATCACAACAAGCCGATGCGCTCAATTACTCACATAAAACACAAACCGTACACAGCGAGCAATCGACGTCATCAATATTTTGCATTTCATCCGAGGTCTCCATACCGATGGGTACAAGCAGCACAACAAGTTCCACAACAACAACTACACACCAGTATGATGATGTTGCCGCCGTAACGGCGGCTGTGCCAGCAGTGGGTGTACAAACTGGTGACTCGCTGCGTCGTTCACAACCGATTTTCGGTAAACGTTTCCAATATAACGGCGTACGTATGAGTGCGCCACCTTGCTATGCATACAATCCACAACCCGTTAGTTCGGGTCAATCGATTTGTGTGCAAGTGAAACCGAAAGCCATCGCTTATGTCATACAATTCGAGAAGAAAACTACATCGTCAACAACAACAACAACCACCACAACAACTAGCGCCTCAACAGCCTCCGCCGCCGCCGCCGCCAGCAATCAGTCCACACCGCAACACAGCAGTGAGAGCAACGATTTGCATGGCGCGGATTCGGAAGTGTGCGCCCTGCAGGACTATCTAGTACGTGCCAAACCGCAATTCATTGCACACACCAAGGAGCGCAAAGCCATACTCAATCAAATACAAATGTTACGCGAGCAGCGTGGCAGAGAATTGCGCGACATCATTGAGAATGCCAGTGAAAACTCGTTGGAGACACGTTTGCAACATTTGCCACCACCCGCAACCAGTATGCCTCCACACCTTATTCAATTCAATTTCAATAAATTAATTTTACATTTTATTTGCAGAACGTTTGCGCATTTTCGACACCAAAGAGATGAAGGCAATGACACAGCGGCATTGTGAGAATTTACCGGAGGTCTTAAAGCAGCAAGAACGTAAGCGCGAAGAGCGACGTCGTCAGGGAAATCGTCTAATCAGAGATCTCTTTAATCAGGTGATTATTTTATTTGATACATTTTCTTTTAAATAATTAATTATTTTTTTTTTTATTTTATTTTTTTTGTGTTTTTTCAGCGCTTGCAACGTCGTGTGCGCACCGGAAAATTATCATTAAACCATAGTAAAACCGTTATTTAGAGAAGAGAATGATATTTATATAGTGAATTTGAAAATTTAGTAAAGAAAATAAATAATAAAAAATAATAAAAATGCAGTGCAAGTATTTGTTGTAATGTGTGATAAACTAAAATTACCGTTAACTTTGTGGCTAAGCATATACTAGCGTACAATAACACACAAATAACAAAGAGGTTAACTAGAAATGCTCCGTCGCTCACTTACAGCCGCTTACCAAGGACTTGAAGAGGTTATGTAATATAAAATTTTATTCTTGTTGCTGCTTGAATTTTTAAGGCATTATAGTCAGCTTTAGAAGCCGAAAAAAAGCGTTTTTTAGCAATTTTTTTTTGAAAGGGAGGAAATGATTGCGTTAAACGGAATTTTAAGACGATAGTGTACTATATTTAAGGGTTAAAAAACAATATTTATTATTAAAAAATATTGAAATTTTTTCAAAGTTGTAAGTATTTTTCTGGAGCGCCTGGAGTCTGCACTTGTAATTCGGAGCCGGTGATGGAGGTCGTGCGATGCATCTGAAACAGTCGAACCAAATTTTTTTTTAATTTTTATAAGTTTCTTTTCTTTATGAACTAAAACAAGAAAAAACGTTAACTTCGGCTGTACCGAAGCTAATATACCCTTCACAGGTGCATTTCTTTTAGTAACTATGTGTTTAAGCAAATCTAAAGACGTACGAAAAAGTAATTAAATAAAAGAAAACATTTAACTAATGCTTTTTAGTCGGTTTGTTTGCTAGAAACATTAAGGTTATATAGTTAACCGATCTGAACAATTTCTCCGGGGATTATATTATTACCTTAAGCAGTAAAACATGTCAAATTTCGTGAAGATACCACGCCAAATGCGAAAATTTTCCATACAAGTCATTGATTCCGATCGTTCGGTTTGTATGGCAGCTATATGCTATAGTGAACCGATCTGAACAATTTTTTCGGATATTAAATTATTTCTATGAACAATAATAACTCACACCAAATTTTGTGAAGATATGTTTGTAGTAAAATGCGGGAATTTTCCATACAAGCCCTTGATTCCGATCGGTCAGTTTGTATGGCAGCTATATGATATAGTGGTCCGATATCGGCAGTTCCGACAAATGAGCAGCTTCTTGAAGAGAAAGTAACATCTGCAAAATTTCAAAACGATATCTTAAAAACTGAAGGACTAGTTCGTATATATACAGACAGACGGACATGGCTAAATCGACTCAGTTAAACATACTGATCATTTATATATATACTTTATAGGGCCTCCGACGCTTCCTTCTGGGTGTTACAAACTTCGTGACAAACTTAATACACTCTGTTTAGGGTATAAAAATACAAACAAAAAATTCACTTTTTTTCAGAAAAAATATTGACTTTAAGTTGCATAACAAGTAGTTTAAATAATTTAAATAATAATAAATAATGTCTAACTTTTTTAGTTCAAATAGAAGATAATTTAATACTGAAGCTAGATCACTTTGGTTTTTTTCGATCGCACATATATTCTTTTTGCTATCGCGGGCACCGTTTTCTAACACTTGTGAAAATGAAAACTAGAGAAAATGCGCTTTAAAGACTGCCTGAGCATTCGCACCTGCTCGACGCTCGGCCACTAAAACTGCTCTAGCTTCGAAAATATATCGAATTGGCCTCTGGAATTTTAAAGACATATTCTTGGATAGTTTTGGAAGAGATTTAAAACAAAACAAAAAATCGATTTTTTGAAGCCTCTAAAGCAGACTACTGTCTTAAATCATTTCAATTGCAAGCGGCCGAATTTCGCCGTTTCCGGCGTTTGTTCGCCGGAACAATGCAAAAATCGTGAGTTGTTTTTGTTTTTGTTATTTTATTTTTATTTATTATTTTTATATAATTTTTTTTTAATTTTTATTTTTTTTTTACGCATTTTGGTTATAGTTATTTACGTTAGTTGTAAATTTTAATTACATACATACATTTATGGAAATAAGTTGATATTTTAACATGATTTATAGGGAAGTCAACAGCATAATAACATTTTTTGTTTTTACATTAAGTTTCATAATTTAACTATTCAATACAATTTAACTTTTATGCAAATATTTTTCGCATAAATAGCTTATTAAAAACCATAGGTGGTTGAAAATACGCGCACTTCACGGAGCCTGTTAATTATTGCTTTGGAATAATTAAAAAATAACAAGCGGAAATTACGAACGATTAATTAATTTAATTAAAATATTAATTAATTTAATACTTCTGATATCGAAATTAATTATTCTAATTTAATTTCTTGTATTTCACGCTTCTTTTTCGAACTTTTTGTTTAACAAGCTTGCTTATAGTTAAACGTTGAATATTTTTCGCAGCTCGTTTTTATAATACTTGAATTTTCATAAAAATCAAATTATTGCAAAAATCCATGAGAGAGCTAACATTAGGCTGAAGACAACTTAAATATGCCAATTTCGAGCTTCATTTTTTTTCTCTCTCTCTTAATGTTGCATTTCATATATTTTCACGTTTGAAATTCATAATTGATTAAACAGTTGTATTTTAAGTGCAAGCAAACAAAAATTAGTAGCTATGTAATTCTAACGTTTCATCCAGTACGCGAGCTATAATAACAATAAAAATTATATTTACACACTATTAATAATTTTAATGAATAATATTAGCAATTTTACTACAATGTGTCGTTGATTTTCTTAATTCTATTAATTGAGGTTAAGTTTTTTGCGGGCCTTGCACCATAATTAGACATTTTATATATTTTTATGACCAAGCAAATTAGCTAATATAATATGGACAATTTTATTAATTCTTTTATCAATACCAATTTCTTTTTGTTTAATAAATTAATTTCGAGTTGTTTTGTATAGTACTTGTGACTTTTGTGAAGTTGTAGGTTACGTTAGTTTAGTCTAACCTAAGTACTTGCAACTGTTAGGTTAGTTTGTTAGGCCAACCAGCCACGCATTGACCCATAACTGGTCCAGCGTAGTTGTAATTATACAGTTAATGCATGTGTTTGTCAAATTGTACTACAATTATGCTAGCATTTAAATATTTTTGTATGGAATGTAGGAATTCTAATAAGTATTTCTCATTATTTATGTAAACATAAACATATAGACAGTAAAAAGAAAATAGCTGAGCGCCAATTGTTAGCAGGACGGTTTACACGAAGCAAAGCTAATGACTTCTAGAATTGTAGGTTAGGTTAAATGAAGTGTGTTGGCGTGTTCAATGCAAATAATTTTTGCAATAAAAGGTTCTATGTGCTAATTTATTAATTAATTAATTAGTTTTTTTGTTCGCTTTCAATATTTGCTTATTTAACAACTATAAATCAATCACATATAAACCGCTGTCCCTTGTGCCAAATATTAGCATTTAATAACTTTATTATTATTTACCATCTGTATGTTAAAAAGCCTACAAACCAATACTATATAATTCATGCTAACCGAGCTATACTCGCATATACAACCGCGCTCTATTTACTCATGTATGGCTCACACGATAACCGCCCACCAGCAGCGTTGTTGTTGGTTAACAATTGTTGCAATACATTTCATTAATTATTTTATCTGCATATTTTTGCAACTGTTTAGCATAATAATATATAATTTGTAATAATTTGTTTAATTTTATGTTAATTTAATGTTTCGTTTTTATAACTGTATATATGCATTTTGTTAGTGTTTTTTTTTTGTTTTACTTTTAACATATTTAATGTTGTCTTTATGCTCAGAAAACGTCCTTAAGCTCCACTATCGACATATTGAATTCCTTTCGTACTAGTTACTGATCCTTAGCCAATCCCAGGAAATTTTCTTCTTCCATTTTGGAGAGGAATTTAATGGCTCTGTGTTGTGGTTCCGTTTGTCTCGCCATATCAATTAAACCGAGCAATGTTTTGATACCAATGAATATTCTACAAAAACAACAACAAAGCATAAATGTAAGAGTTAGAGAGAAAAAAATAATTTATTTTCAACTCACTTTTTGCCCGCCATCTTCTTGCCAATAGCCTGTAATTCGCCCTTGCTGAAAATTTCGGCATGTTCGAGCACGGCTAGCACATGTTCCGGGTTCGACAGATTCGGTACATGCAAGATGGAAGTGAACGCCGTCAACATTTCCATTTCCTCCAAAACGGCACTAGAATAAGATTGAAGAAAAGTAGCAAAATATTAAATGATATTCTAAACAATAAACAGTTCTTGTTGACATACCGTCTGCTTGAAGTAACCAAAATGAGCAATTTGCGTCCCTTTGGCGGCTGCTTCTTCAACAAAACCAACAACGCTTGCAGTGTCAAATTAGAATAGCGTGGACCAATTGAACCGTAGTCCAACAAACGCTCGACATTGTCGACTACAATGCAGCTTAAAGTGGAACGGTAGGCATCGTCGAATATCTAACGGTAAAAAAGTATAATAAAATGTCAAAAAATTATTTAAAAAAAAATATTTTTTTTTTGTGCGCAGCTCTTGTCATATTTACCTTTCGAATGTGTAAGCATTTGGCCGATTCGGTATAGCCGACCATGTCTTCGGGTGAGCACACTTTAACGAAAGGAAAATCGGACATTTTAGCTAATTTAGCAGCCAGCGCGGTTTTGCCCGAATTGGGTGAGCCCTCAATGAGCACCGACACCAAGCCAGAGCTTTCGGTTGCCTTGGCCTGTTGCACATAAAGCATGCCGTCTTCCAGTAGACTGGCCACCGGTTGACCCCAGTTGATGATGCCGCGTGATAGCATGTTGTCTAAAATTTCCTGCGCTGTACCGAAGGCCTGTTGGCAGACAATACAATATTGTTTAGTTACAGGTCCCCAATTTATAGCATTTACTAACTTACCGGTTTGATGTCATTCTCTAGCGCGTGCATGAAATCGGAGCGTGTCACCTTGAGCTTCTCCATCGCTTGTGGATCGACATGCACCTTTGCGTCGGCTTTAATTAAACGATTCATTGCGGTAGATTGTGCTGCACGCACCAAACCCTCCAGCTCGGCACCACTAAAGTTCTTCGTTAACGTGGCAATTTCCTTCGAGTCAACATCGCCGGCAATCTTGTTAAATTCACGCATACGCTTCGTATGTATATTCAGAATTTGCACACGTCCCTCTTCGTTGGGCAAACTGATCTCCATTTGCACCTCTAAGCGACCGGGTCGCAACAGAGCTTCGTCAATCATGTCACGTCTGTTTGTCATGCCGATCACCAGTATGTTGTTCAACTGTTCGACACCATCAATTTTGGCGAGCAATTGATTGACCACTGTGTCGTGTACGCCACTATTGCCAGCGACGGAGCCACGCGCTTTGCAAATCGCATCGATTTCATCGAAAATTATGATATGCAAACCGCTGTTGGGACCGAGCTACAGGCGAGGTGAAACCTATAGTTACTATAATTTTTATTATTAATTATTTTCTGCTTACCCGTTTCTCCTCTTCCTCAGCCTCGGCGAAGAGACGTCGTATATTTGCCTCTGATTCGCCCACATATTTATCCAGAATTTGCGGACCATTAACAATTTTCGGTTCACGCGCATTCAACATTGTGCCAATTTGACGTGCCATCAGAGTTTTACCAGTACCGGGTGGACCATATAAGAGTATACCCTTAACGTGTTTGCAGCCCAACTGCTCCACAAGCTCGGGTGGGAAGACACGCGATGCGAAAGCACGTCGGAAGATTGCATTGAATTCCTTATCCAAACCACCGATGCCCATCTTGCCGAAATCCCAATCGGGATTGATGATCGATTGACGTACAATTTTACCTTTGGACTTGCCTTGCAAGTTGAGCGAGGAATTCTCAGCTTTCTCAAATTGCACGATTGTATTGCCCAGTATACGACCGAAGCGTACATTTTTAGTGGCCGCGTCTTTGCCTTCGCCGAGCGTTTTGGGATCCACAGCTGTAATGAAAAGGCCATTAGTGTGAAATATTTCAAAAAGAGGAGCTCGTTCAATAAAATAAAATTCCATACCAAATAAAGAAGAAGAAAAAATGTTTTATTGTTGTTGTTTTTCTTAACTTTACCTTCTAAAGTTTTAACAGCAAGTCCCAACAGCTTTTTGCCCTGAAAGTCGAAGACCAAGGTCTGACCAACAGTTAAGGGCATGCCAGCAAATTGCATCAAGAATTCTTTAGCCATCTGGTCGGAGTCATAAGGTTCCTGGGAGGTACTGTAGTTAAAATATTAGTGAAAAAATATAATAAACACTTGTTCTTTCTTTAAAAAAAAGCGAGTCGTGAATAAATCGATAATTGTGAAATATTGAATAACAACAACTTTACATTTTCTTCTGCAAAAAGTCCGTTTCGAAGGAGACCAGTGTTATGACATCGGAATTGGCATCAAAACGATATGGTCTCACATCAATATCCTGATTGATGGATAGTGTGGCCCATTTTCGTTGCACTAGCGAAAATCCAACATGACCGCGTGCCACCTCGTTGGTATGCAAAAGTGAAAATATGTAATGTTGTCCCGGACCAGGCGATATGTCGGCATACCTTGAAAATGTTGCAAAAATTACCGTTATTTACCCAGAAAACGACATTATTATTTGTATATATGTATTTTTTTCTATGCGTACTTAACATCCTCGGGAAAATCGTTAATATTAACGATAGCCTTGTTTGTCACCGACAATTCGTCTGTGGGACATTTGGTTGCTTTCAAACGCTGTAAAAATAGTTGTCAATTAATTTTAATACTGCCATGCACTTATGAAACTGTTATTCAACCTACGTAGGACATTTTGCTGTTAGACACTGCACAAATAGAACTCAATTATTGACTATATTCTTAATTGCGAAAGTAGCTAGCTCGACTGCTGCTTTGGAGAAAATATCCAGGGAAAATAAGGGTAGCTGCTTGTTCTTTCACTTCTTATTCCGAATATCGATCCATAAATTGACATGTATGCATTCACCTGCAAAACAGAAAGTTCAATATAAACTAAACCGAAGTATTTTTATAATTTTTGTTTTTTATATAATTAAATAAGTAACTAAAAAAATAATTTTGTTAATTTTACTAATGAAAGCAAAAGTAGCAACATGATTAAAACATAAAACTATCCCAAAAACTTCAAATTGCGGAAGTCGTTAAATGTTCCTGATAAAGTTTCAACGAATGTTTACTTTTTATGTATTTCGTGACACCAAGATTATGTTTACCATAATATTTTTTATTCACAATAGTCTATGTATCATGATTATTTAAAAATTAATAATATTCTTAAAAAATCAAATTTATAATGTACCGGTTACTGTTGTTCCAGTAATTCAAACTACCCAATAACTTTCGTGAGCCACATCTAACGAATCTTATTACACATCCCACACAAATATATCATGGCATTAAAAAATATCATGCTATAACAATGAGCGATTTTTTTGTTACATTGAGTTGTGAGCTGTCAAACGTTTGTTTATGTTTGCATAAAAAAATGCGTCAACTATAAATATGAATTCCCATTGCGCTAATTCATGTTTTTATGACATACTTATTAAAAATAGCCAATATAGTGTCAAATATGAATAAAAAATGCACACAAACTAACTGCTCCACTAGAAAATTAATGTAATGTAAAGATTGCACTAGTTTGACTCATCTATCCCATACTTTTAATACATATTGTAAGTGCAGAAGTCACGAAATAATTGTCTAATAACTACTATATACCACGTCAGTATTCATGAAAATTTCACAACGTATAACACTGTTTCTTCACCGGAAACGTAGTTGAATAGAGATTGCAATTAGAGGCGGAATTGCTATTGAAAATTTATTAATTGTTAAATCCCTTTCATCAATGCTAGCTAAATGCAGCCACGAAGCACTCAATTTTTATATCCTAGGAAGTAAACACAAATTGCAATCTTGTTTTTTTTATGCAACAACACGAAGGCTAGTTAATATTATTGTTTACAGCTGTTGTATTAATATCATATATTTTATCTTACTTGATTTTTATTATTATTCACTCTAGGTACACTTTACTGGAAATTGAAATCTGATTACGTCTGTATTTGTACTTGTTTTTGATGACATATGCGTATAAAGCTGCCAGACGGTAGAAAATTCATTTTTGAAAAAACTGAATTCGTATTAAAATATAATCAAATATTTATAAGATTATTTTTTATAAAAGTTTTAAACACCTAATTTCATCTACAGCAAAAGTTCAAAATAAATACACATATACATTTTTTATATCGTCTATATTTTATAATAAATTATGTGTATCAAATTTTTATTAATGCGAATGGTAAATTTCTAAATTTTTTAAATCTGCTTTGCATAAAACCACTTTCGTATTTATTGAGAATATAAATTACATGTAATTACGTCGAGAATATTGCGAAGATCCCTGGTAACCGTGTTGTGAGCCCCCACCACTTGGTCCAGGTGGCATGGGCGGTTGTACATTTGATGGATAATGTGAATTTGTGTTTAAACCTGGACCGCCCCATGATGCTGCTGGTGCCATATTATATGGTCCTATAGGTGGTGGAAGTGGTGGTGGTACGACATTGGATGGTCCACCTGGACCTGCATAATTATGTGATGGTGGTTGAGGTGGCGCAGGAACAGATGAATTATACAACGAATGTATTGGATGTGTTGTTACTGAAGCTGGTGGCGGATACATATTGTGATAATTTGAGGCCATACCGACGGTGGGTATAGCGGTAGGTTCTCCAACGGACGGTGCTATTGGGCCCGAATTAGCCAGTGATTTTATGCTTTGAATATTACCGAGCTCACCAACAGTTGGTATCGTAGCTAATGTGGCTGAATTAAAAGTGCCAGATTGTGGTGGCTTTAGTTTTGCTGCTGGAGAACCAGTGTTGGGAGTGGCAATTAAAGGTTTTGTTGGTGTAGGACTATCTGCGCGACTAGGTGGTTTTTGTGGTGGACTGTTGGCTTCGGACTCCTTTTGATTGGGTTGATATAAGTCCAACACTTGATGACATATGTCCTCAAGTATATCCATTGTTACATCTGATACAAACATGTCCCACCAACGGTTATGGCTCGGTTGACGTCCGATCCAGTCGGCGACGGTAAATTTACTCAGCTTACTAGCTAGATGTATAAGTGCCACTGCGATAATTTCGGGTTCCCATTGCAAGCATACAACCGTGCTCAGAGAGTCGTTAACAAAATTCCAAGCCATTTGCACCATTTTTTGTAATTTCACTTGATCACCACGGAAACATTTCGCATATTTTAGAAGAAATGTGTAAGGGTGTTCCACTTGCAAATCAAATTTTATAGTTTGTAACAAGATGCGCTCCAGCGTCATGACCTCCTACAATAAAACCAAAGCTTTAGACATTATAAAAATATTTAAAAATAATTTTTGCTTACTTCTTTGGGATCTTCTCCAAACGAATAGAAATAGTTATCCGACAACAAAGTTCTTGCTATTTTTATTATGTCGCGACACTTTTTCGGTGTTTCTTCAACTTTACCAGCAAGGAAGAGGCAGCAACATGCTGTTACATATCTTGGAAAACTTTTGAAGGAGTGAAACATATAAAAACGATGAAAGTAGACTACACCGGTAGCCATAGTATTGTGACCTAATCCCATCTGTGTGCCACAATTCATTATAAAACGTGCGCCCTCCTTACGGTAGCGGCGTTCAGTCTCAAACGATATACCATCCAAAATAGAAGGTGTATCACCCAACTCCTTTTTATCCCAATACCAACACGGCATATTGTTTATTTATTTGTTTTATTTCGGAATTAATAAAAATTTACACTTTTCACACACAAAAGTTACTAAAACAACTGTTGACGAAATTGACAGCCAAATGTTTTTGATAAGAGTTGCCATTGACTTTTAATGGCTACGTTGTTACAGAGTTGTAATTTCATACGTGACATTGTTCTTCACAATTGTTTGAATTCGTTACGTTTTTATTATTTTTTTTATAATTTTCGGTAGTTGTGTGTTAAATAGCAGTAAAATTCAGACAAAATGAACGAATGAATGTCAAAATATGACAGACCAATTTGAGACAATTGTGAAAAATTAAAAACTATTTCTAAGCAGTTCGAATATATAACAAAATGAATAAATAAATCGAAATTAACTAATTTATATTCAGCAATAACAATTTAATATAAAGTTAGAGTGAATATCTGTAAGCATCGTTACTGCAAGGAGCGTTACTGCGAAAAAGGAAGCAGCCAGTAACGCCAGTTACCTACTTAAAGGATTTTAAAAATCAAATACCTTGCTCCCGTGTTAACTCAAATTAGTTGATGTGTAAGTAAAAGACGTTTGGTTTTTCTTTATTTCGGATTTCATCAATATCTTGCTTTGTTGTTGATTATTTTATTTGTATATAATTTAAATTCATAAAATTGAATATATTAAGTTTAAAATATAAGTAGATGTATAAGTAAAAAAATGTATTCCACATAGCGTTTTCATAGTTGGTATTTCTTCATTCCTTTGTTTCTATAGTTTAGTAAGTTAAGTTACAATAGTTTAGTTAAGTTAGTTTAGTAGAAATGTAACTAGGTTCATTATTCATTAAATCAATATTCCTCTCAGCTTTACCATGTTGTTATATTTTTGTTATGATACATATGATTTAATTTAATTTATTTGATTTATATGTAACCTTATAACTTTTTTAATGACTTCTCTTAGAAGAGATTGAATTTTAATTTTATTAAAGCCCCAATACGGAATGAATATTTATGCTATTTTTATATACTGACTTTTCAATTGCGATATTCTTCTTTTCACCTTCCTTAGTTTTGTATTAGCTTATGTTTAATAACTTTTGTTCGTACGCAAGTTTGCCCTTAAAGTTTTATGACTAAATTGGAAAGAGTTGGAGAAGTTTGCGTTTGTAGATTTTTAATGATTGACCTTAAAGTATGTTGTTAAATGATTTTATATGTAATGGGAGTAATTTTACATATGTATGTTATTTATACTAGTATGTATGTAAACATTTACAGTACATATTATGCATAGTTATATAACTACATATTTGCCATACATAGTGCACTATATTTATTTATAAGTATGTAGGTGATGTAAAAGTGCTAATAGGTTTTAGTAGTGAACTTTAAGTTATTCTTTTTATAAATTTTTATTTTGAGGAAATTGTCCAGCTAAGGAATCGTGATGTTGGTGTTGTAGTTGTTGTTTAATGATACAATGCATGCGTGTACTCATATATGTATGTTTGCATTTTTATTATCTTATAACATAGACACTTAAAATTTAATTAACATTATTTTGCTTATAAATACAATATATATATATATATATTTTAATATATTAATATATTTATTTTATATTAACTTTTAGAATTGCTTTAGTAGGCGAATGCTATTTTTAAATTAGGAGTTATTATTTTAAAAAGAAAATTTAAAATTAAAAAAATAAAATCAAAGTGGTAACACTAAAATGCAACACAAAATATTTAATTATAAACCGATTAAAATTTTAAAGTATAAATATTAAGTTTAATTCCTAGCGGTAAATTAAAAATTATTTTTTGACACTTTAACTTTTGCACATTTTTTGTTTAATTGCTGATAGTTGATAGAAATGTTAGTATAGTGACGTTTTAAATATAAGTTATTCAAAATTCGTATACACAAATATGGCACAAAGCAGTTGGTTATTTAAGTTAGTTTACGTATAGTTGTGACATAGCAGAAAAGAGTTTAATTTGCAGTATATTAGCTTGAGAAATATGAACACAACTTTTTTTGTTTAGAGATTCAATCCGTAAAGCTCTTTGCACACCGAACAGCGGAAGAAATTTGAAAAATTAATATTTCCACAGTGTATTAGTTTTGTAATTTATTTTAAGTTTATAATAAATTGTAGTTTCAATTAAAGGGTAAACAAATTCAACTTCATTTTTTACGATACGAAAATAATTTCGCGAAAACTGTTACTAATATAATATAAAACTAATAACTGTTTTAAAAACTCATATGGACCACTGTGTACTCGGTTTGAGCTCACATGCGTTAACAATCTTAACAATAGTCAAAGGAAATTGTGCTAGTGGATTATGTTATAAAATTAAGAAAATATGTATTAATTTTGTATATACGCACATATATTTAATATACATAAGTATTTATAAGTATGTATATAGTATTGTGATTGTGATATTTGTTAGTTTTAGAATTAAATGTGCTTGCTATATTTTTAAAATGTTTAATATTATCATTAAATTACTAATCAATGATCTTGTTTTGTTAATATAATTTTGTTTTGATATATGGTTAATTTAATATGCGGCTTTATGCTAATCACATCTTAACGTTCTTTCAACTGTTGCTATTTTAATTGCTGCTTATGCTAGATTTTATTTTTTTCTTTTTTTGATGTTACAAAGTGCAGTTTGGAGTTTTTAACAAATCTCTGGCAACAATAAATGTCAACTATATTTATATTGCAATTCACATATCAATTTATATAATTCATTTTATTTGTGAAATTTTTACGCCAATGCA
Source organism: Zeugodacus tau (assembly GCA_031772095.1). Lineage (NCBI taxonomy): Eukaryota > Metazoa > Arthropoda > Insecta > Diptera > Tephritidae > Zeugodacus > Zeugodacus tau. The sequence goes on along the minus strand of CM062650.1, from coordinate 64,210,109 downwards.
ATTTCGTGGTGCTGGTACGAGCTTATTTAAGTGTTGAATAATGCTGTTTCAGTGGTTATTATAACATACGGTGTACTTAGATCTTCAAGAAAACTTATATATGTTGCATATCTATATTTTAAAAAATTTTGATTGTGTATACTTATACAAAAATGTACAAAATAATAACAGCATTCGAAAAAATCTGCTAGCCAATCAAATGATGAGCGTTGACGAATTCTTCCATTCCCTGGTATTATTTCTACAAATTTGTTTGGCTTCACGCTTGCAAACTGCAATGTCCACTGTTGTGTCTCAACTCCCTCTGTTAGATATTATTATTATTATTATTTTTGGCCAGTTTCGGCTTAATACTCAATATTGCACATTGGAAATATATTTCAAAACCACTATCTAGTTGTTAGCTTTGTGCGCAGTCGTTACAAACAATTGGTTTTCTTTTTTTATACCCGCATATCTGTAATTTGTAGTCTATAGTATTTTCAAAAACTTTATATAAGTAATACACTTTTAGAAACATTTGCATTGCATTCCTTTTTTCGATTTATTCTGAAAGTTGTTGTTGTTTAATTTTTAATAACCGTATGCGCATACAAAGAAGTTACTATTTTTTTATAAATATTTTGAAAATTATGATTATGGTGTTGTATATGATCTTTGGAGATTGCAACTCCTGTGCTGTTATACACTGTGAGCGTGTGTAGAGCATAATCGCTAATTAGAAGTGGCACCGACATAACACACAGCGCATTTTTTAATTTATTTTTCATAAATTTGTTATTTAATTTATACCATTTTAGCTATCAACTCTTAATAAGTGTATAAACTCCTAATTAGAAGTGTTTGCTCAATTAATTTTATTACATTCCATTTTACTCCAGCCTTTTTCTGCACTTTCTAATTTAAATTTAATTCACCTATATTTATGTGTTTACCGCAGCATCACTTCACTTAACTTCGGTTCAATTCAATTCTTCAAATTTGTGTTTATCACGCTTCATCTTGTTTGCAATGGTCTCTTCAATTTATTACTAAAATATGTTTCATTTTTCGACATGTATTATTAATAATTGCTAGTTAATTATTTTTTTATTTAGTTTATGTATTTTATATTTCCTATTAAATAAGTACATGTACATTTATTTATCGAACAAATAATTTAATTTAATTATTAAAATTGTAAAAAATTAAATAAGTTACAATTATTCGATTACAATATTATAATTCTCTATGTTTAAAAATTCTTTTAAAATGGCATAACACAATGACAACAATAGTTAAAAAAAAATCGTTTAAGCACAAAGTACAGCATTTTTTTTATTTATATACAACAACATAAAAAATAATTTGAATACTTACGCTTAAATACATTTTACAATACATGAAATGCAATATTTTCTTTTTCATATATATTTTTAAGCATTAATTTAATTTATGTTGATTTTGTTTCCATAGCATTCCTAGTAGTTTAAAATTGTTTATTTATATTTTTGATTTAATTTCACTTTGTTTCGCTTTTTGTGTTTTCAAATTAAATGCGTTCAAATGCTATTTGCTTTAAATATTAACTATACATTCACATAAATTTAATAAATTTGATTTTGAAATTGAAAAATATTCCACTAATTTGCCATTAAAGTGAAGGCAATTGTATTTTGTTATATTGCAAAGGAAAAAAAACACATAAACCCATGGTGATTTTTTTTTTTAATTTTAAAATACATGTTAGTATTATGCCGCAGCGTTGTTACACACACGATTTATATATATATATATATATGTATGTCTAATTTTTGTTTATTTTTTAATTTTAAAGACTTTAACTTTTTACGCACAGTGTTTAATTATTATTATTGTTTAATGCTTGCTCGACTGCCAACTTTTACTTGCACTGCTTGCAACACTGTCAACGTGGAATTTAAATTGCTTTGCTTTTGGAGAAATTCAGTGTGTATTAATTACATTCATAAACATTTTTGACATAGTGTTATTTTATATTTACTCTCTGCTTAATTAGTGCTTAGCATGCTTGTGTCCTTATACTACTTGTATGTATTATTATCAATTTGATTTGGCATCAAATTTATTTTAAACATAATTGTATGTATGTATGTAGTTTTGTTATTAGCCTTTTGACATGAAACACACTTAAATGTTTATCCGTTTACTTTGATCTTTCGTACTGCCCATTTTAACTATAATATTAATGTTTATATGACTGTTTTTTATTTTTATTTTTTTGTTTTACTTTTGCGAGTATATGTATGTATATGTTTGCATTGTTATTATACATTTTTATACATATATAATACCTTATGCATTTGTGTCATACGTTCTTTCACCGTACACTTTACATTTCATTGGTATATGCATATATAGTACACATTTGTTGCCGAAAGCGAAAGTTGTCAAAGCCTAAAAAACACATATATTTTAAGTTATGACAAGCAATATTTAGAACATTTTCGATTTGATAACATAAAATTATTCGAAAACTGACTTCGTTAACTTTCGCTATCAGCAACGTTATGTTTCAACACTCTAAATATGCCAACAACTAGCAGTTTTCTTTGCCAAATTTTCCGTCATTCAATTATGCCATTCACCGTTTTGTCGTTTCATAGTACAGTATACATGATTTATGTATTTGACACTAAGCTTTTGCTGTTCACCCTTTGTTGTAATTTTTTTTATAAAATATGTGTGTGTATATATTTTTATGTTACTAAGGGGTTTATAAATATTATAAATAAGCATTTAATTGTTATTAAAATGTTCAATTTCGTCTATAAACGCATTTTCACTTGCTTAATGTTCGATATGAGCTTGGTGAATATTGCACAAACGTTAAAAATGTCAACGGTCAATCGTTAATATGCTTTGATCTTGCATTCAAATGTTGTTAGAACATATAACTCTTAAAGAACTTGTACTTGCTCAATACAATAAGACTGTGTTTTTTATAGCTAAATTTCATTATATATTCATCATAATTTTTACTATTTGTAACTAACTTTTTTTTTAAATTTTTTATGTCATTATCTAAGTTAACAAATGTTTCCCATGTGTGCAATTTATTTTTGAAAAACTCTCCAAAACTTTCACAAATTCTCCAACGTGTTTTCTTTGCTATGGGACATTGGAAAATATATTGATGCCAAATATACCATTTATAGAGAGAAGAACTCATTGCAAATAATCTCTTAGTTGATGATGGCACCGGTAGTACAAAACAGTCGGATTGAAGCTAACAAACATGCTTTTAAAAAGAAAAATGTCAAAGTCGTAATGCAAAATGCATAAATATGTAGGAGTTTCACGCTAACAATAAGGAATATTAAATATTTAGTGGCTTTCCAATATCAAATCAATGTCTTCAAAATCAATAAAATAAATATGCTTTCAGTGGCTACTTATGTTGTAGCAGTTGGTTTGTTATCTTGTGAATGAAAAAAAAATAAAGAGAATACCAAAATGGAATGCCATTTTAAATAAATAAAACTCAAGAAATATAACAGGGTCCTTAATTTTTTTTAAATATATTTTTTTTAACGCCGCTTATTAAAGTAAATGTTTGTATACATTAAAATGTAGTTCATAACTAAAGATAGTATTATAAAAACAGTAATGACTGGCATATTTTTTCTTGCAATTTATTTATTTTTGTTTTGTTCTTACTATTTTACAACAACAAAAGTTGTAATTTGCAATAGGTGCTTGGCTTAAATAATGCTTTATTTTTATTTATTTTATATGTAATTTCTTTCATTAACTTTAAACTTGAATGAATTAATAAATGGTATTTAACATTTTGCATAATTTAATTGCATTGCACATTTGAACGTAGTCATTATTACACTTTCAAAGTTGTATGCATCCCTCTACATGTCTCTCATATATGTATGTATATCATCTACTATTGCATATGAAATATTCATAACTTACACACTTTAGCCTAATTACCCATTATGCGCAGTTGTGCCTCCTTGACTATTTATATGCTCTTCACTGGGTGTTGGCGGTTGATCTCTCCGCGGTGGCATGCGCTCATTCACAGCATCCAGTCCCTTCGCTTCGGCAAACGAAGTGATCTTGTGATTGGGTGAGAAGCCTTGCATCGCATTCTTCAGCGACTGTTTGCCACCGGATAGTGCGCCCAAAGGCAATGCACCAGTTGGTGTTAGACCCTTCAGTTGCAGTACAGATTCAGATTCTTCACGTAACACGGAAAATACACGCGCCATTTTACCGATCGCACGTATTTTGTTTCGTATGACTTCCTTACGTAACGCCGCTTCATCATCCGATAATGGCTCTTCACTCTCCTCAGTCATGAGTTCATCGTCCGAGCAAATATTCAATACATTCACCAGCATCTCGGTAACTTTCTCGCCCACGAACGGCAAGGACCAAGTGAATACGTCCATGAAGTTGGGAAGCCAGTAAGGATGTGGAGAACAGTTAAACTGTCGAATGTTCATTACATTGTTTTCATATTTCAACACCGCCGCTTTGTTATTGTACACATCCAAATAATTCGGTGCTGAGAATATGGTAATAAGCGATGGGAACCCAGTGGTTTGACTTTTACGATACATGCGATATCCAGCGTCCTGCGCCTCGTGTGCACGTATAATCGATAAAAGATTGTTATTCTGTAAGAAGTCACAGCATGCTGCATAGCTATAGAAATACGAACAGCCACGCACCGAGTTGTGCGAATAAAAGTCGGAATTTTTCTCATTACCGAAATCTTCTAAGGGATCTGACCACAACAAATCGCACATTGGTCCGAATGCTGGTGGCTCCTTAAATCTATCCAAACGACGTATATCTTCCAATTCATGTATTTCAGGCGACAAACCACCATGGACACACAGAAATTGTTGATTCATTAAAGCCGCTAGAGGTAAACAATCGAAAGCATCCATGCATGCGTCATACACACGTTCCGAGTATTTGATCTTACACTCTTGTTTGAAAGTGAAGTACTCCGTTAAATGTCGGCATTCGTGATTGCCACGCAGTAAGAATAATGTATTCGGGTATGTGATTTTTAATGACCACAAATACAAAACACACTCAATACTAAAGTAACCTCGATCCACATAATCTCCAAGGAAGAGGTATTTAGTGGAGGCTGGCGACCCTCCTACTTCAAATAATTTCATGAGGTCATAAAACTGTCCATGTATATCACCACATACGGTCACTGGCGCCTCGATGTCTATCATAGTTTTTTCTTGTCGCAACAAAGCAGCCCCCTCTTGAATAATTCGTAATGCAGGTGCCTCCTCTATGCGACCTTCAAGAATGAAATGCTGTTTTAATATGTCATGATTAGGTTTGCCAGTTCGCAGATCAAACACTTCGGCCATAGTCAACTTATGGCTGGGTGGAAATGGAACATTATCAATTACACGTTCTTTTGTATTAACAGCAGGTGTTTTTGCAACTCGAGTTGGACTATCCGCTGGTCCACCAGCAGTCGTTGTAGCACTGCTGCTGCCTGCAGCAGCTGGAGAGTCTGTTGGAGCATTGCGCTGATCTGAAACCGCACTTGTTGCCCCACTAGCTGCGTTTGCAGTATTTGAACTGGGGTTTACACCCTGCGTGGCGGATGATTGATTATTCGAAGACATTTTTTTTTTGCTTATAGAACTGTTTTTATTTATGAGCCTAAAAGTAAATCGCTCAGATTTCGAGCAGTTATCTTGTTCACTACACCACAATATGGAGGTCTTACCTCTGATATTTTAATTTAAAATGGTGTGCGAATTTGTTTGGAATACAATTTACTGTGTCTGCGTAATTTTGATTTTTCCGTATTTCGTGATATTTCATTTATTTCCGCACTGCTTTATTGATATTCCTCTTTATGTTTCTATACGTATACTCCTTTTCTAGGTCTCTTTTCAATCACTGTTTTCTTGCACTGTCTCCCTTTTTCACTACTTGTTTGCCTTGTACCTGTTTTGCCTTTCTGACTGCTGCTCGCCACTGCACAAATATTGCTCTTTGCCTTATTTTTTTTACCTATCGTTTTATTGCACTCTGCCCACTGCCAGTTTCTGCAAATTTTTTTCTATCTCACTGGCTACGTTAGTTCTTATCTACTTTTTATGAAAAAATCATCTTTGCATCTTTTATTTTGAAATTTCACTATTTTATATAATTTTCCAAGCGATTTTGATCAACTTTTGTGCTAATTTGCTCAAGTCCTAAATGGTGAAAAAATTTTCATTTCTTTTCTATTTGACAATCCAATATTACAAGTGTTGCCTATTTCACTTTTCACTACATGGTCGCATGCGGCGGTCTTTATTGGATATAAGGGTGGTTTTACAATAAAAATCGTCAATCTAATAAGAATATTTTGAGAGAACAAAAACAAATATGGTAGAAAAAATTGTATTTTAAATTCAAATATAATAGAAAATTTTCTAATTTTAATAATATCAGATTCTGATATGGATCCTTAATAGAAAATGAAATAGTATAGGTTTTATCCGAAGAAACTAAGCACAATATTTTTAAATTCCAACTTTTATTATACTTTAGTTTTTTTATACATGTATCCATATCCTCAAGTTTCTAAAATACCAAAAGACACTCCGAGACCAAAATTCAATATCATCTAAACAGTTCTTACACAACTTGACGGAGTTATTTATTGACCTTGATAATGCATCAACAACAACATGCATGCCTTTCGTAAAACCTTCACAGTCACGGCCAACTACGTCTACAAAATAAATCCCCCTTATCTAAATTCTAGTTTAATTATCGAATAGTGGCAAGAGAAATATTGTTTACAATTGGACCATGCAATTAGATTTAAGACGCAGCAACCTATTCTTATATTTTTTATTTTCAAATATTGTAAATTCGTTTTCTTTGACCTAGGCTTATTTGCTGTGCAATCATAATGATTCTAATAAGAATAGAAAAAATATTATTCTGTACAAAGCTCTACAATTTTTTATCACTTAACCAAATATTTGTACAGCAACTGCTTACAAAATGGAGAATAAATTAAGTGAACAAATATAGACACCAATATACAAACATCGGTACTATTTATTATGCAGCTAGAAATTGCTTGCTTATTGGAATAATACAGATATTTTGTAAATAAATGTTTCTTATTGGACAAATCAGTAAAGGCGCATCGATTTGAAAGTTTCTCTCTTTGTCCGAACTTATCCTCGGCTGAAATGATTTGAACTATCAGCCATTAACCTTAGTATTGTTGTTGTAAATTTATATTCTCATTGGATAGTATTCCCTTGTGTTTCAGCGCCAGTTTTCTTGGTCCGTCAGTTTGAAATCACAACCAACTGAAATGGTTAGTCATCTTTGTTTTTTATTAGATCCAATGTCGAATAAAGTGTTCGTTCCATTCGTAATTATTTTCATGGAAAGTGTTTCTATCCTTGATTTCTAACCATCTTATCTAGTAACACGATATATCTATTGAATAAGTCTAAAAATCATTATACATACATTTGTATATACAACATTAATTCCACAGTGAATTCCAAAATTATAGAAACACCTGTTTTTGGCGGTGATACCTCAACTCACTTGATTGTATATCTGTAATAAAAAAGAATTGTAGAAATTGTTTTGCCGGTTTTGATGCGGCGTTTCGTCCTTTGTTTTACCACTGCGGACCTTGCAATGTCGTTGATTTTGTTACTCTCTTTAACCATTTATTCGATCACTTACTTACGTACATATGAACTTAAAACAAAACCAGCTGTCGAAGAGAACTTTATATAAAAACACATTTGAACTTGAAATCGGCAGCAAAAAGGTTAGCAAATTTTTAAGTTAAAGGTGTAAAAGCGTAAATGCGGAAAAGTTGTAGAGAGTTTGGTGGAGAAAATGACAAAGGAAGCTTAATTAATTTGAGTAACATTTGAAGAAGTAGTCCTCAAAATGTTTAACAGCTGATATTGCAAGAAAATCAAAAAACAAAATTGCGGAAATTTCAGATTTAAAACAATTGTTTGAAAGGAAATAAATAAATGTGCGCATTTTATTTTGAGGATAGGTACTTATATTTTGTTTTGTTTCTTGTTTTTGTATTTTTTTTTGTATTATTATTTTTTGTTTTCAATTTTGTAGTCTGTAAACGTTTTGGTTGTTGTTTTTTATTATACTTTTTATTTAAATAACATTGATAATTTGGTTTTGTTACTTAAATTTTTAAAAATTTTATAAGGGATTGCATTAAGATTTGTATACCGTTAAAAGGTAATTTCTTGCTCGCAAATATTTTTTTTGTTTTTGCTTTTGCTTTTTTGCTATTTTGTTGTTTTTATAATAATTGTATTATTCTTTTTTGCATGACTTTTTAATGCTTTGCAATATGATTTGGATTTTGTTATTAAGTTGTTTTTGTTTATTTTTTGTTTTTTGTTTTTTACGATATACGTAATTAATATGTAACTTTTATAATAAAATTGAAAAATTTTTAAGATTTATCTAGAAATGAAGATGTGCTCTCTGCTAATTTGCAATTTTGTTTTTCTATGCTGGCGTACTCATACCGCTTGCTCTCACAATATACTCGTACTCGTATCTACTATGAATTCGCTCACTCAAACTAGCCGTTTTTTGCATGTAAGTTTTTTACGCTAAGCTTGATTCGTAAGCGACTTTCTTCGCAACAATCTCTGGCGTATACACACTTTTTCATAATAATTTCCTAATATGTATATTTGTTATATAGTATATGTATGTTATATATTTTGATATTATGTGTTTTCAATTTGTTTGTTGTTGCTTTACTATAGAGACTTTCACAGCTGCTTTACGCTTTTTAAATAGAGTCTTTACGATTTTATTTTGCTTTTCGCTTTGCGTCGTCTGCTTTGTGAAAAAATATTAATGAATTAATTAAAAATATGTTTGAAAACATTTTGAAAATTTTAAATTTTAAGAATTTTAAATTTTGAAAATTTTAAATTTTGAAAATTGAAAGTATTTAATAAATAATGAAGTGATTCAGAGTAGAAAATTAATATAATTAAACTTTCTAACAATTTAGAGCTTTGATTTTCGAGGAAAGTATCATATTCTGTGATATATAATAGCTATATCGTCCTGATTTTACATCATTTATATTGATTTTTAATCGTATAGAGTAGGGCCTCTACCTCCAGCAGGGTCAAAGAAAGAAGTATTTAAATTTCGATCTGTTAATAGTATTGTAATGGCTTCTGAGCGTCTTCATTTTATAATATTTATATGGATGTTTAACAGTTCAAGCTTGAAATTTATACTTTCTAATGGAAAAGTATAAACTCAGCCAATTTTAGCTCTCTTCCTTTTGCTTCTGAAAGTTTTTTCTCTTTTAATTCTACGATCTGTAAATCAACTGATTTTATTTCACACTTTAATCATTTAACATGATTTTAGTGAGCGAAGTAGATCAGTTAGAAGTTTCCATTCGTTAATTTTTTTACTCTCGAGCTTTTCATCTCTGAAGTTTAAAAATCAAATGCTCAAGAAATCAAACATTTTTCTTTACATATTTTTAGTTAATAAAACCATTAATACAACATTGCCTAAAATAATTGAGATTTATATTTTTCGAGGCCTTCAGCAAATTTATTAATTTGTCTTATCAATAATCATCGAACGCCGTCTAATACCAAGTACATCAGTTACCGTACAATAATTTGTGGCCATACGCTTTATCAAGCATTCGATCAAATATTGTGTGTATCATCAATCAATTTACTCTCAAGCGCTCAAAACAAATTTAAAGTTGCTCCTAAATCGTTTAACTTAAAAATGTTTAATTAAATTAACTGTTGAACGCTTGAACGATTTGTAAACAATAATTAATTTCCGATAAACGATAACAATTTATCAGCAAATATTTGACAGAATATATACAAATAAATAATAAAAATTTGCGAAAAAGCAGACACGCCTGGCATATTATTGCATTTTGTTTGAAATCTTAAACTTGCAGCGGCGCTTCAATGCTGAAAATCTCTGATTAATTTTGTGTGTTCGTGCAATGGTTTCAACTGTTTTTTATCTTTTGCTGTACTTTGGGCGATATTTAAAGTTATATGTACGTACGTATTTCTATAATGTAAAGTACTTCAAATTGCTATAAGTTTTATATTTTATTTTATATTTAATAATTATGAATTAATGAAAAAGTATGTATGCATGTATTTGGTTTTATTTTAACTTAGCATTTGCTTTGCTGATTGCGTTGATAGTTGCAACAATTGTTCTTTGTTTTGCAAATATTTTTTTTTTTTGCTTTTTTTTGTGGTTTTGTATTTAACTTATTTATTTAGTATTTATTTATTTTATTTTAATTAATTTTATTTATTTATTTATTTAGCTTTAATCTTAATTGTAAATTCACATTTCAGTTATAAGTAAATGTAATATTATTTAAGAAAAATTTCATTAAATTCTTTATAGTAGATAGTTACATTACATTTCGCTTAATAGATAGAAAGGAAAGAAACAAAAAAACAAAAATATATATATATATAAAATACAAAAACAAAAAATGATAGTCTATTCATTGATTAACAATTAACTAAACAATTTGAATGCGTACTTCACACAATTTGTTTAACAATCATTCATTAATTTCTTTTTTTTTTATTCATATTATGCATATTTGTAAATATTAACTTGTAGATCATCAATAGATTAACAGGTAATCATTATAAAAATACCAAAATAAAAATTGCTAAGCTTTATGATTATTTCGAGATTCTTTTTCGGCTCGGTCTAAGTAATTGAAACAGATAGTTAGATAGTTAGAGAGAGAGAGATAGAGAGTGTGTATGTATGTGTGTGTGTGTGTGTGTGTTAGGCGCAATTTGCCCTGCCAGCCAGGCCTAACCACTTTCCCCTCATGTTTCTTCAATTACTAACACCAACGCACACGTTTGGGTTGTTTTGTTTTTGTATTCGTACGTGTGAGGGGAATAGTGGTTAAAAAACTCACAAGCAGCTATGCTGGCCTATGACAAACTCACCACTTTTTTTTTTACCACTTTTGTGGGTTTAAAAAACTTCGGTTTAACCAGCTTTTTCACCACCTTTGGCTGGCAGGGTGCAGACTGAGAAGAGAAGTGTGTGCGATTGTTGGACAAAGTTCTTAAAACGAGAGTATTGGCATTGGCGCACTCCTCCAACGCAAGAAAGTAAAAAATATATATGTATGTATACAGATGTATCTTATAGATACCACATACTATATACTACGTTTGTATGTATGTAATCATTTTTGTTTTAGCATCCCTGCAAGTTTGACGCGGGTGTACACATACGTTTACTTTAACTACATGTTAACTAAATTATATATATATTTATATTTTTTACAATAAATCGCTTTACAAGTACGTTTTTTCTTTTTTGTTTTCTTCATTTAAATTGTTAGGCATTTTTGAAAAATGCATATATGACTTAGATAAAATATATGTATATGTAAATGTAAATGTATATGTATATGTATGACCGAGCGAACAGAACGAATAAAGGCAGCAATTACATATGTATGTATGACTATAATGAAGATGGCACGTATAAGACCACAAAACGATCACCAGATGAGTGTGTGCACGGCGTGAAACTCCTAACCACAGGCCCCAAGTAGGGTGTGGGGTGGGAACTGTCCGCGTTTACATGCTAACGGTATATATCGAATACAACGTATTACCGTTCAAACACGGATCAGCAACGCAGTGTTGCATTTACAACGCCAGCGAAGTTACAGTCACAGTTATTAAATAAATTAGCGTACGACCGTGCAGCGAAAGTAGGACGAGATGAAATAACAACGACGAGATATTTATTAAATTTTCTATGAATTTCTTTTCATTTCCTTTTTCTGCTTTTCTTTGTTTTATTCAATATTTATTTTAATTATTTTAAATTTTTTGCTGTTCTTCTTCTTCTTCCGCTTCATCTTCTACTTGTTCTGTTATACTTTTGACACAACTCCACGATTCATTCAATTTGTTGTATTTTGATATTTCATTCCTAAACTTTTGAATTGTTACTTAACTTATGTAAGTGTTACGCTCATATTTCCATATTTCTTCAATATTGACCACCATTGGCTGGTGACCAACTACCGCTCGTTTACTCCGTTGCGTATTTTACCCGTAGTACAACAAACACAATATTATTATGAAACGTAACGTTGCAATCCGGCCACTTAGGCTAAATACAGACATACATATCTACTAAAACACTATGGACTTAGAATTATCCATTGATTGCATTCGCATTGGCGTTGGCATTGGCATTCGCCGCTGCTGCAGCGGCAGCTGACAACGACTTTTGTCCCTCCTCGGCTGGTGATGGCGTCGAGTCGCGTCGCGGCGGCATGCGCTCGTTCACAGCATCCAGTCCCTTGGCTTCGGCAAACGAAGTGATCTTGTGATTGGGTGAGAAGCCTTGCATCGCATTCTTCAGCGACTGCTTGCCACCAGATAGTGCGCCCAAAGGCAATGCACCAGTTGGTGTTAGACCCTTCAGTTGCAGTACAGATTCAGATTCTTCACGTAACACGGAGAATACACGCGCCATTTTACCGATCGCACGTATTTTATTTCGTATGACTTCCTTACGTAACGCCGCTTCATCATCCGAGCATGGCTCTTCACTCTCCTCGGTCATGAGTTCATCGTCCGAGCAAATATTCAATACATTCACCAGCATCTCGGTCACTTTCTCGCCCACGAACGGCAAGGACCAAGTGAATACGTCCATGAAGTTGGGAAGCCAGTAAGGATGTGGAGAACAGTTGAACTGTCGAATGTTCATTACATTGTTTTCATATTTCAACACCGCCGCTTTGTTATTGTACACATCCAAATAATTCGGTGCTGAGAATATGGTAATTAGCGATGGGAACCCAGTGGTTTGACTTTTACGATACATGCGATAGCCGGCGTCCTGCGCCTCGTGTGCACGTATAATCGATAAAAGATTGTTATTCTGTAAGAAGTCACAGCATGCTGCATAGCTATAGAAATACGAACAGCCGCGCACCGAGTTGTGCGTGTAGAAATCGGAATTCTTCTCATTACCGAAATCCTCTAACGGATCTGACCATAACAAATCGCACATGGGACCGAATGCTGGTGGCTCCTTAAATCTATCCAAACGACGTATATCTTCCAATTCGTGTATTTCAGGCGACAAACCACCATGGACACACAGAAATTGTTGATTCATTAGTGCCGCCAGTGGTAAGCAGTCGAAAGCATCCATGCATGCATCGTACACACGTTCCGAGTATTTGATCTTGCACTCTTGTTTGAAAGTGAAGTACTCCGTTAAATGACGGCATTCGTGATTGCCGCGCAATAAGAATAATGTATTCGGGTATGTTATTTTCAATGACCACAAATACAAAACACACTCAATACTAAAGTAACCTCGATCCACATAATCGCCCAGGAAGAGATACTTGGTGGAGGCGGGTGAACCGCCGATTTCGAATAATTTCATTAAATCATAGAACTGACCATGTATGTCGCCGCACACTGTTACCGGTGCCTCGATATCGATCATGGTCTTCTCTTGTCGCAACAGTGTAGCACCCTCCTGGATGATGCGTAGTGCGGCAGCCTCCTCGATGCGTCCCTCGAGTATGAAGTGTTGTTTAAGTACGTCATGTTGTGGCTTACCGGTGCGTGCGTCAAACACATCGGCCACTGTTAGTTTGCGACTCGGCGGAAAGGGTACACTGTCAATCACGCGCTCCTTAGTCGAGAGACCTGTCTTTTTGGTGGGGCTTTGTTGTGATGGCGTATCTGAGTTCGCACCACCGGCGCCATTACCAGCTGCCCCATTGCCGCCCCCGCCGCCGCCGCCGCTCACTTTGTCGTGTATGTTGTTGTTGGTGGCGGCTGTGCCTGCGGCATTGGCTGCATTTGACTGCTGTTTACCGTTTTGTTGCGCCACCGGCTGATTGCCCGTATGCTGTGTAACCGAAGACATGTTTGTTGTTGCCTCTATTTAAATTCGCTTTGGTTTTGCGCTGTGATTTGGTGAGCGATTTGCCAGAAACTGTCTGCGGTGCGGCTACTTTTGGCCGTCGCTAGCAGTGGTAATGCACAATCTGCCTGCAAGTATACAAAATTACAATGATTTTTAGTTGCTACATACGAGTATATATTATAATATTTATGCACATTCCTGCATACTAAAGTAATATTAAAAATTTAAAAAAAAAAAACAAAAATGAAAAAATCATGCAGGCAAGTTGAATTAAATAATTGTGTTGGAGAGCCATAATCGTATACAGTGGCGTAGCCAAAGGGGTGACACTTTGTATTGGGGTATGAATGCCTCTCAAGGAATATATATTGAGGTTATGAATAGATTTCATTTATTATTATTTTATTTAAACCGAAAACAAAAAAAAAATATTTATAAATATTTAAACTTAAAGTTCATGGCTGAATATTATTCTTAAAGCTTTCACACAGAGCTTTCGAGGACTTTTTTTCTGCGCCTCTTTTCTGAAATACTGCCTTTGATAACTTATATTATACTTGTATGTATCAGATACTTCGCAGAATAAAGCTCTGTTTCAGCGGGACTCATAATTTCTACTCTTAGGGTATAATTTGAGCATTCGTCGTATGAGTAATATACAAGTTCATAAAAAACAAAAACAAAAAGAAACATAAAATATGCGTTTAAAAATAATTGACCGATAAGGCTGAGTGCCTTTGTGGTTAATAAATAACATTCAACATATGCACTTTAGTAATCTCTTCAGCATTTTTTTGTACAGCTCGTATTTGTGGTCGTGAAATTGTGGCCTTGGGAACCGGGCAAGTAATCAAAGGCTTTTAATAAATTTAAATCTACCATATAATTTAAATATAATGTTAATATGTATGTAAATAAGTCAACTTAAATTGTGGCGAGAAACACTTTAGAAAGCAAAAGAAGTACATAGCATTCATACACACTGCAAAATTGATGAGAACTTGATCACAAACAAAAAAAAATATTTCGGAAATAAAATATCCAAATATATAACTGCGATCGTTGAATTTATTCCCATTAACCATTAAGTATATCCTCAGTGAAATGATTGTACAATTTAGTATGAATTCTTACGATGTTCTTTAAGTATAGTTCGTAAACGGCCCGAACCATCTACAACCACACCTATTTCCCATCAAACATAATTTAGAACAAGTAAAATCGGTCTATGTCTTCCCATAGTCAAGAGTACTGAATCAAATTTATATATTATGTAGTATATCAGATAAAATACGATATATTTTAATATTTATTAAAATCGGTCCACTATGGATTGACCAAATTTTTGACCGATGCTGAATTTTGTGGTCGATGCCGCTACCAACGCCGATTAATCGGTCGGACTCTACCGTCTTGGCTCCCACGTCACTGTTGACAGTCATAACTTCGAAGTCGTAGATAATTTCGTATACCTGGGAACCAGCATCAACAACACGAACAATGTCAGCCTCGAAATCCAGCGCAGAATCACTCTTGCCAACAGGTGCTACTTTGGACTGAGTAGGCAATTGAAAAGTAAAGTCCTCTCTCGGCGAACCAAAATCAAACTCTACAAGTCGCTTATCATTCCCGTCCTGATCTACGGTGCAGAAGCTTGGACGATGTCAACATCAGATGAGACGACACTAGGAGTTTTCGAGAGGAAAATTTTGCGCAAGATTTATGGTCCTAAGAACATTGGCAACGGCGAATACCGCAGACAATGGAACGATGAGCTGTACGAGTTATACGACGACATTGACATAGTTCAGCGAATAAAAAGACAGCGGCTACGCTGGCTAGGTCATGTTGTCAGAATGGACGAAAACACTCCAGCTCTGAAAGTGTTCGATGCAGTACCCGCCGGAGGAAGCCGAGGAAGGGGAAGGCCTCCACTCCGTTGGAGGGACCAGGTGGAGAGCGACCTGAATCTCCAACTGGCGCCGAACAGCTAAGGAAAGAGAGGAGTGGCGCGCTCTCATCGATTCGGCTATAACCGGCTAAACGGTTCAACGCCAATTACATACATACATATACTCTACCATCTATTAAGCGTCATATACTGAATACGAAGATCTCTTCTTTCCAGTTGATTTTATACCACACATATCAATAAAAGTGACACATATCTCAGTAGAATTAGTTGATATTGCTTCCTCTCAGGAATTACAGCAATGTTTAATGGTCGGTTTCCAAGTGTGATCTCTTATTATGCGATGTACAGGATAATTGTAAGTTGATAGCTAGCAAAGGTAGTTCTATCTCACTGAATTGGAATATGTTGGAAGTCCGCTGTCTTCCTGTGCTTTTCTAGTAGAAGTCAAGGCCTCAGCAGCGTTTTGCAAGCCGTGGTCAAATACCAGAATTTGTTCAGTCGTAAGATTCTACTGGTTCGAGGTAAATAGTTCTTCGATCTCAGTAAGGTTTGCCTTTCCCCAGTTGTATGCGGCGAAGTAGGGTTTCGTACGACATGACAACAAGTTCGTCTTAACTTTCCTGCATTTGCAAGAATAATATTGAAATTGCTTAGAGCTCATACAGACATTCAAATCGTATGCAGATTTTGTAAGAATTTCTTGACACATTATATCCAATAATAAGACTTTTTGTGTTTCACAAGGACAGTAGTCCAAGTTCTTGCCTGTAGTAGTCCAAGTGTGATCTCCGCCTTGCGGATCAATCATAGAAACTGGCACAATCTAACCTAATACACGACTGTACCCAAACTAAAATATTTCACACTTAATTTAATATGAATTTAGACAGGAGTGTCGAAAATTTTAAAATTCTTTGTAATTTTTCATTTTGTTCACATTCGGACAGTGTACCTCGGGGGTAGTTCCTAAACATTTGGCATAAGTTAATTTAGTTGGCAACATGTATAATTATTAGACGAATTAAAAAGTGTCAGTTGATTTAGAACAGCATTGCAAACTAATGTCGCAATGTAGTCTGCCTCAATTCCCGGGTAACAATTGTAGTAAATAAAATTATGGGAAGCGCTCGCTGCCGCGCTTGTCTATACCGGCCAAAGTTGTTTGCGGCTCATATCGCTTATTAATACTAATTATTCATTTCAAAAACAGCATTTGCAAATAATTCTTTGTTTGGCGCTATAAATGCATCAACAATTAGGCGAACGGCTTGCGTTGGCAATGCAATGCAAACATATTTACGAGATATTCTCATTAAGCGCTCGCTTATGCATTGCGATGCGGTGACATTCGGCCATATTATATGTATTTACAATGGCGCGGTGGTGTCATAGGCGATTGCATTTTAATCCCGCAAATCCTCTTTAAAATTCGTATACACAATCGAGGGAAAGCGAGGGTGACTAGTGGGGTAGCGTGGTAAAATGCACCTCAATGCATATTCATTTGCACAAACGCAAGTAAATTATTTCAATTAATTTAGAACGTAATGAGAGAACGATTTGCGAAAGCACACTTTTGCGCACAAACACACACACACACACGCAAGCATGCAGTTGATGGCACGAAGGCAAGGCGAGCGCACACTTGTTGGTAAATAATATGCATTGCCTACCAAAGTACATATATATATACAAATGGACTGATGTGTATATGCAAATATGTATGTATGTCTGTATATATGCAAATGTGTTGCTTTTTAGACAAATGTGTATTTGGCACGGTTAGCGTTTGCACCCGCATTTAGCGTGTGTGCCGCTGCATATAACCATGCATGTACTATATGTATGGGTGTACATGTTACTTATACGACATGTGGCCCGCAGCTGAGTAGAAACTTCTATTGTTTAATTTCTCGCAAAACAATTGTGACTTTGTTGTTCGTGTTGTTTTTTCTTCTCTTTTTGTCTTTCTTTTTTATTTTTTTTTTCGTTAAATTTTAAAATAATTTATTTTACTGTTTGTTTTTGGTGGCGCGACATACCTGTGTGCCGTAAAGCCTAACAAACGTCTTTTAAATATACAAACACATATACATACATAAGATTACAATATATTTACAAATATACTTTTGTAACTGTTCTAGGCCTTTGGTCGCGCTTTTTCATTGCCAATTCGACAATTCGTTGCGCGCGTGTTCATTTTACAGCCCAAATGACTCTTTAACTCGACGCTGTATGACTCAAAGATTTTTATGATCGCATTTCAGTATGATTATGCCTGGTCAGGCGTGTCAACAGCTTCATTTTTATAATTTTAAATATTACATTCTACAGTTGGGGTTTCAATTCATGGCACAACGTTTGGTGGTCACGCGCTCGTTGCACATAATTGTCTGGATTTCATACTCCAAAAGCCAATAAAATTCATAAATTCTGTATAATATATGTATGACTGTATGTCTGCATATACGAGGTGTGTTCAAAAAATAACGGGAATTTTTTTATTATGTTATGATATGCATGTATTTATGCCCTGAAATGTGTACTATTTTAAAGGTGACAACATAATGTAGTCAACTAAATAAATATTTTTTTTTTCAAAAAACCAAAATTCCCGTTATTTTATGAACACACGTCGTATATTATGTTTGACCACAACGGAGACGCATAAAAGGTGCAAGATAAATATTTGCGCTTAATTTATTGGTGTCCGGCGCAGAATGCGATGTAAATTTCAAGCAAGCAACCTTAGAGCTGCATATATGTATGTTTATTAGTTCAAATTTACAAGCCTATTTCTATTTACTATACAAAAATATGCATAAATATTTCCATGAAAATGAGTGCAAGAGTGCACAAATTGTTTTTACTTTGACACCACATAACGTAAAATACGAGGCTGCAATATTATTGCACAATATTTCGACATTTATGTGGTGACTTTACGAGATTTTCGAATTTCTTGCACTTAATTTTAATATTTAATATATACTTAATATAATGATACAAACTATCGATGTGTCATGTGCCAATAATCCAAATAAAATTGTAAATTTTTTTGACGTTTTCGCATTAACTCCAAAATTATTATTTTTATGCGGAGAAGTAAAAGTAAATTTATGAAATCACAAGCTGATATTTCGTTAATAAAATTGTTATTATATTAATATAAATTTTTTTCTGATTTTTATATATTTTTTTCTCATTTTATCCGCTTTTCTTTGTCATATCTCTCTCAGCACTCAACTTCAAGCCACAATGCGCTGTCAAAAATGGAGATGATTTCACACAAATTGTATGCCTCTTTTTTAACTATCTAGACAATTTCCCTTTCAATGCCGTCACATATGTATGTATATGTACAATCATTATTCATTGATTCATTTTATAACAATTTCTCAAATTTACTCCTTTCAAAAATGTGCTTGAACATGGAATTCTCGTATTTGCCTTCGAAATAAGTGATTTAAAGAAATCAATTAGAATGCAATGCCATTAAATGGAATTGATTGTTAATTTATGTGTAAACACGTATGTACTGGCATACATACATACACATACATATATAAAGATGTATCTATGTGCGAAGTGACTTCAATAAAATCTGTACAGAAGTTAAAAGATTCATTTATCATTCTAATAGTTTGATGATTTTAATTTTTTGCACGCGCTTACTTATTCTTCGCGTACACTAGTGGGCATAATTATGCTGCCACAGACAGGAAAAATCAAGAAAATTTGTGTGTAATGAAATTTCAATAATAGAAATCATAAAAATAATAAATAAAAAGCCGCCCTTGTCCGATAACAATTTTACTCAACTGGTGTGGTGAATTTTTTTACAGACTCTTTATTTCTAACCAAACTAAAAAATGCGATATCGCTATGAATCGACAATATTTTTCGGTAGTATTCCCCACACCACAAGAAATTTCAATCAAGTATTCTTTGTATTTTCTATTTAACGGTATTTATGAAATAATCACAGGCATTATGGTCTAACAGTCGAATTTATAACGAGATCTAATTGAACATTCATAAAATATTTATTTATATATGCCTATTAGAGACACAAAAAATAACAGACTTCAAAGTGAAAAGTGTAAATAATTCATGTAAATAAATATTTGATGCGATTGCACGCATTAGCGGAAACGTTAAGTTGAGGCGAAATAGTTTTAGTGCAATTTTAAAAATAATTTAATATAATAAATAAAAATATATAATATACTAGCTTTTACCCGCGACTTCGTCCGGAACATGATCCCATCAAAAACCATAAAAAAATCACTAACTCAATTCAGTTTTCTGCCTACTTCCTACCCCCTAAGGACGATGACGTGGTCATTTTGATCTTATATCCGTTTTTTGGTAACCATCCATTACCTTACAAAATTTCATCAAAATCCGTTCAGCCGTTTAGACGTGAAAGAACAAAAGCCCCAACAAAAACGACTAAAAATCTCAATTTAGTTATCTGCCTACCCCCTAAGAACGATGGCGTGATTATTTATAGCCTATGACCATTTCTAGGTTATCATCTATGACCATACCAAATTTCATCAAAATCCGTTCAGCCGTTTAGGCGTGAAAGAGTAACAGACAGACAGAGTTACTTTCGCATTTATAATATTAATATGGATTTACATACATATGTAACTGTAAATTAGAAGTAAAACAAAATGTTAATTATTAATATCTCCTAACTAAATTTCATCAAAATCCGTTCAGCCGTTTAGGCATGATAGAGCAAAACTCCCAGCAAAAACCATAAAACATCACTAACTCAATACAGTTTTCTGCCTATTTCCTACCCCCTAAGTACGATGACGTGATTTTTTATCTTATATCCGTTTTTAGGTAACCATCTATTACTATCTAAATTTCATCAAAATCCGTTCAGCCGTTTAGACGTGAAGGAGCAAAAGTCCCAACAAAAACTACTAAAACTCACTAACTCAATTTAGTTATCTGCCTACTGCCTACCCCCTAAGAACCATGGCGTGATTATTTATAGCCTATGACCATTTCTAGGTTATCATCTATCACCATACCAAATTTCTTCAAAATCCGTTCAGCCGTTTAGGCGTGAAAGAGTAACAGACAGACAGAGTTACTTTCGCATTTATAATATTAATATGGATTTAAAAAAATAAGGTGACATTGTATTTATTTTGAAAATTCTTTATTTATTATTCCAAATCAATTTCATCCCAAATCAATTTCATCCACTTCAAAGTAATCCCCTCCCGATGCAATGCACTTATGCCAATGGATTTTCCAATCTTCGAAACACTGGTTGTAGTCACTTTCCGGGATGGTCTTCAGTTCCGTCTTCGCTGCGGCTTGAATCTCCTCTATCGTATAAAAACGATGTCCCCGGAGCGGTCTTTTGAGCTTGAACAGCCAGAAGTCGCACGGCGCCAGATAAGGTTGCGGAACGATATGGGTTGAGTTTTTGGCGAAATGATCACGAATTACCAATGAATTTTCGGTACCAGTCGAGATTTGACGCGCTTGAGGCCCAAAACATCCTTCAAAATGGTATAGGCTGAGCCTTTCGATATTCATCAGCAAGGTCTCTAATTGTTAATCGACGGTTTTTCAACACCAAATCTTTGATTTGTTGAACGTGAGCTTCGTCGGTTGAGGTTGATGGTCGCCCTGGACGCTCTTCGTCTTCGACACGTTCACGGCCGGCTTGGAACTCACTATACCACTTGTAAACATTTTTTTTAAGACATAGCCTCATCACCAAAGGCTTTCTGCACCATCCTCAACGTATCCGCAGCAGAAAATTGATTCCGTAAAAAAATTTAATGCAAATTCTTTGACATCGACATCGCAAAAACCGAAAAACTCACTTTTAACAGCTCACAAAACGACACGTATCTCAAACTCTAATGAATATTTTGACATGAAATTTGACATAAATGTGACTGACAGTACTACCAACCTAAAAAAAAATAATTCTCCAAATCCTTCGACGCGCACAGTGTAAATTCAAATAACACCTTATTTTTTGGACACAGAAGTAATAAATAAAAAATAATAATAATTTACTGTAAATACTTCTATAAAATTTTAATTTCATAAGCATTTGCTATTGATTCTCACAAAATTAAAAAAAAAATATTTCTAATGCTATATTATTATTATTTTATATCAGCCAGTTGTATAACGAAATAAATAAAATGCAAGAAAATATAATTTCTCACCAGTAAACACAGGTAAGCAGTACTATATTTTATTTTTAAATTTATTTATAACTACAATTAATTAGTCCTTTAAATATTTTCGCTTAGAAATAATATAATGACAAACAAGAAAAACTTTAAATGAAAAATTAGAAGAAATCTTTTGTTTACCCTTTTCACTAAAATATGATTTCAACAAGTTGCCAAATGTTAGACAGGTGGTATTTTCAGCTGACACATGTTAGCCGTGTGGTATGAGTAACTTTTGAGAACACATCTATCAATAGAGTCACAGATTTATCATAATACCAGCGATCATGCAATGAATAATGCAAGGCGTTGAGTGATGTGGACAGTGTAAACTCGATAAAATGATTATTGCTTATATATTTAACTGTAAGGAGTAGAAATATCAAAATTTCGATTCCCCACGAAAAAAAATTTAAAAAATATGAATTTTGGGAAATGTATCGAACTCTCAACAGAATTGTATTAAAAATAATGAGGGTTTTGTTGTTGTTGTAGTTGCAGAAAAATTTTCATCAATAATTTTGAGGAATGCCACCGAGGGGACAGTCCTTGGTCGTATAAAAGTCCGGTACAGTTCCGGTTACGTCGATCCGATTTTTGTGTGAACAGATAAAGAATATGGTCTCGATAATCAATATATCCACTGTAATAACTAGCGCAATATAAAACGGGTTAGGTACCAAGTACAACATTTTCACATAATTTTATTTAGATAGTCAATATATGGATTATAAATAATCGGAAGATCCAAAATCATCTCCTTAAATATATTTGAACTAGATTAAATTAATTTAACCTATATATTTTCCATTATGATAAGGACACAGATTATGTTAACTGAAAGATATATCTTTTTTTTATTAGCCGCTATATCAGATGAGACGACACTAGGAGTTTTCGAGAGGAAAATTTTGCGCAAGATTTATGGTCCTCAGAGCATTGGCAACGGCGAATACGCAGACGCAGACGATGGAACGATGAGCTGTACGAGTTATACGACGACATTGACATAGTTCAGCGAATAAAAAGACAGCGGCTACGCTGGCTAGGTCATGTTGTCCGAATGGACGAAAACACTCCAGCCCTGAAAGTGTTCGATGCAGTACCCGCCGAAGGAAGCCGAGGAAGGGGAAGGCCTCCACTCCGTTGGAGGGACCAGGTGGAGAGCGACCTTGTTACACTTGGAATCTCCAACTGGCGCCGAACTGCGAAGGAAAGAGAAGAGTGGCGCGCTCTCATCGATTCGGCTATAACCGGCTAAACGGTTGAACGCCAATAACATACATACAACATTTTGGATACTTTAACTATGTTTTGAAGTATTAACAACCACTTGAGTTAGTTTCAGAAATGAGAGCTCCACCACCAAAATGATAGTCAGAAATTCGACAAAATATTTTGCAAAATTCTAAAGAGTATTTTTTCAACTTCGTTATATAGAAGGTCTACAGTATATATTTTTACTTCGCCATAAAACATAATAGGTGGCAATAGCAGCAGCGAGCTCTGAAGAAGAAGTTTTAGCTAGACAATAATTTTTTTTGCTCTGCGTACCAGCGTTTGAACACCTTTATCTGAGCACGAGTGTAAAGTAGGTAAATAAAGTTTATAAATACATGCGCGTGTTTGCACAATTAATTTGCACCTACTTTTGCAGACACACGCACATACACACAAGTGTGTGGGGTCGCAAGTAAACTGCGCCTTTGCGACTACAACGCAAACGTTCTTCAATTGCACACACTTATGTATGTATACATCACATACATATAAATACATACATATATACACTTATGCAAATACACTTTTTGCGCGCAGCAACATCGCATAAGCATTTTATGTCGCATAAAAGCTCAAGCGTTTATAAAATACAAATTCTTCAGTTATGTATTTATTTCTATTCGCGAATATACCATGCATATAAACATATTTATAAATATATATGCATAAGTATGAACTTTAATTACTCGAACACATGTAAGGAAATACACAATTATCTGTAATACACCGCTAGACTTGGACTTCTTATGAGTCTTATACATATGTCTGTGTGTGTGTATATATGTGTAGTTGCGTGTGTGCCAACTTATTGTTTAGCTTTCGCGCAAACACCTGCAATTTTCTTTTATTTTCATCGCTTTTTTATTATTATTTTCGCGAGTACACACGGCGTATTGGTCAGCAGTTTGGCATTTCCTTCAGTTTCGTCCATCTGTGTTTGATCAGCATATACATACACACTTGTTTGTGGGAGTATGTTTGTATGTGCGCCGTTTGAGTTTATTAGAATGATCGTATAACCATACACAATTCTCATTTGAACATTTTGTATGTGTCTATGTACATACATATGTATGTATGTATGTGTGTGTGTTTGTGCAAACGCCAAAGTGAGATTAGCTAATCCTGTCAAAATGAAATTGAAAATAAGCACAAATGTTGTCTAAATAATAATAAAACAATAATGATGTCAAAGTCGTTTGGCACACTATTTACTTAGCAATCGATAGTCAATAATCGAATTTTGTTTATAATAAAATAATATTTATAAATATAAAGGTTCCACAAGAAAAGTTAATATTAAATTACGTTTTATGGTCTACAACTTTGCTTCCGCTGTTTTCCAATAGATGTCTCTACGGTCAAGCACTGGTCGATTAAATCGATTAAATCGTTTTATATCGATCTTGGACATTTGTGTCAACATTAACCCAATAAAATATTTATAGAGATATGTTTGCATCCCAAACTTATTCTCAACTGAAAATGTCACTTTTTGAGCCTAATTCTCGACATTTGCCAGAAAGATGGTCAAAAGTAGTAGCTAGCGACAGCCAATAGTTTGAATAACATTTTTGTAAAAGTTTTTATACAAAAAAAGCCTTAAATTTACAAAAAAAAAACGACGGAAACAAAGTTGTAGACCTAATATATTTTCATTTTTACAACAAACATATTATTTTGACATTTGAGGAGCCCAATTAACTTAAAAATAAATCAAAATTTGTTGTAGTAAGAGATTTGAAATATTTTACAAAAAAATTCCATTTTGACAGCTCTCTCTTCTAACATCGATCGGATCGGTAGGCAATTGAATAGCAGATCCCTCTCTCGAAGAACAAAAATTACCCCTATTAGTCTCTTATCACTCACGTCCTATTATATGACGCAGAAACATGGACAATGACAACCCGCGATAAGAGTGTACTGAGCGCACTGCACAAAATCTTTGGAGCCGTCTGCGTGAGCGAGGAGTAAAAAAGAAGATGGAACCATGCTCTACGGCAAACTGGATACAGTTAAGCTCATAAATATCCAACGAATTCGCTGGTTAGGCCTGTTGGTACGTATGGAAGACGATGCCCCAATGAAAAGATCCTTCGAATTGAGACCCATGGCTGGACAACGACCATTGCTTCCGTTGTCCCATGCATCCAATGGGAGGACCCAATGCATTGGGAACTGTCTGCTTTTAGAATGTACAATTGGCTGGTCTTCGCAAATAATATAGGCAACTGGCGAGGTTTCATGTTCTCGGTCCAGATCGACCCACGATTTTAGTGTCAAAGAAGAAGAAGAAGAGAAGAAAGTACAAAAACTAGATCCTAGTTGCCACATCTAACGAATTTTAAAATAAAAATAGATTCGTAAATGACAACAATTCAATTAATTTGGGTATACATACTCTCTCGTAATTAAGAATCACACAATTATTTTAGAATTTAGAATTTTACATTTTTTTGTTTTTCTCTGTCATTCTAACAAAATATTCATACACATTATAATTACATCACTTTTTAGTATATGAAATTTAGAGGAAATACAAATCACAAACAAAAGACCAAAATTAAATTTTTTAAGGGGCTATACCAGTGTGACACTTTCAAAAAATTATTTTTTGCTTATTCGATAGTTTATCTTCTTCTTGACTGGCGTAGACACCGCTTACGCGGTTATAGCCGAGTCCAAAACAGCGCGCCACGTATCCCTCCTTCTGGCAGTTTGGCGCCAATTGGTTATACCAAGCGAAGCCAGGTCCCTCTCCACCTGGTCCTTCCATCGGAGTGGAGGTCTCCCTCTTCCACGGCTTCCACCAGCGGGTACTGCATCGAATACTTTCAGAGCTGGAGCACTTTCATCCATTCGAACAACATGACCTAGCCAGCGTAGCCGCTGTCTTTTTATTCGCTGGACTATGTCCATGTCGTCGAATAACACATACAGCTCATCGTTCCATCGTCTGCGGTATTCGCCGTTGCCAATGTTTAAGGGACCATAAATCTTCCGCAAAACCTTTCTCTCGAAAACTCCTAGTGTCGTCTCATTGGATGTTGACATCGTCCACGCTTCTGCACCGTAAAGTAGGACGGGAATGATGAGAGACTTGTAGAGTTTGGTTTTTGTTCGTCGAGAGAGGACTTTACTTTTCAATTGCCTACTTAGTCCATAGTAGCACCTGTTGGCAAGAGTGATTCTGGGTTGGATTTCGATAGTTTATACTTTCAAAAATACCCTGTGAAAGCGGTAAGGTCGTATCTTGAATAGTTTATGAATGGCAGTTCTAAAGAGCGGCGCTCGCAGGTATAAGCCACTATAGTCGAACTAAACTGAGTCGACTTCAAATTTTACTGAGTATTTATGAATATATTTACTATACAATGACCTACGATCTTTTTGATTGGTTGGAAATTGTCAATTTGTCATTAAAAAAATACCATTTTTTACCTAAAAGACTACATTTTTCTTCAGAGCTACGGCATTTTGTTAATAATATTATATATATTTTCAATATTTTCAAAAATCGTAGGTCATTATATTGGAAATACCTTCAGCTTTAAGACCATTTTTGAATTTTAATTGTTTCAGCTACTCATTCAGCCGCAATCATGTCAGCAGTTAGGTAACTTTTTTTTGGCTCCTCCCAAGACAGCGCATAACGCCGTTATTTTTTAACATTTTTGTAAAAAAATATACCTTATTATGTCTAAAAAATTTCGAAATATTCAATAGAGTACTTTCTTTAAAAAAAAATTCACCAAAATCGCCTAATTTTTCATGTGTTACACTTACAAAAATATTTTTCTAAAGAAAAAAAAAACAACACATCTAAACGGCTATTTTTGTACAATTCTACAAATGTAGGTGACCGAAAGCACATCTCTCTAATTACTTCACAGAACATTTTGTTTTAGCGCAAAACTTTTACAGTTGCACAGTTTCGGCTTGTTGCTGTTGCCGCCGCTATGCGCTGCAGTGCAAATAGAGGAAAAGTGGGGGAGGGAAGAAGGCGAATAACGGCAAACTTGCAAACACTTGCGGGTTGACAGGTGTGGCAACAAAAAGGTGGCGAACGCGCGGTGCCAGAAAAAACAAATGTGCGTACGCATTGGAGACTTGCAGATTGGACGCCAGCAGGTAGGCTAGCTAGCTAGCCAGCCATGTACATATGTAGCTAGCAGGCAGACACTTTGTCTAATTTTATCGTTTTTGAAGTAAAGTGTTGGCTCTACTGTTGCACGATGACATGAAAGCACACACAAACACACGCACACTTGCATACATAGATATGTATATGCATATATAGCCACATACATGTAGATATGTATGTTTGTATGCATTTATGTTTGTTACATGCTTCATTGTGTACTCGATTGTGCTATGTACAACATCCGTTGCTATTTGTATGCATAGAAAGTATATTACATATATATGTATGTATGTATGTATGCCTTATGCCTATGCTAGTACGAATATAGTAAGCTACTTGTTTGGCTGTGCTCATTCCAATGCCGACATGTTAGTGGGAAGTTGGGTGGACACATCATTCTGTATGGCGAAATAGCTGGTGTTGTCACGGTGGTTGTTAATATGTATGTATGTGCGCGTACTGTTGTTACATTGTGGCATACACTTATTTTTAAAATAATAACAAAAGCTGTTTGTTGTTGGCGCGTTGTAAGACAATTCGAAATGAGACAACAGCGTCAACGCGCAGCGTGTAAGCGTTTATTAGTAGCACACTTGCGGCACTGTAAAATTGAATTTGTTTTTTTTTTTTATTTGAAACATAAAACAAAACTCGCTATTAGAACAGCTGTAGCTAAAAAAAGTTTGTACTAAACTATTTTTTCAAAATATTACAGAAATACATACGTGTTGTGTTCAAAAAATAACGGTAATTTTAATTAAAAAAAAAATATTGTTGCACTCGACTACATTAATGTTGTCGCCTTTAAACTAGTCCCCATTTGATATTATGCATGCTTTCAACATTATATAGGTTAGGTTAGGTTAGGTTTGTAGGCAGATCTCTGCAAAGACAGAAGATCTCACTTAGACAGCCTGGCGCTGTCCATTGTGGTACCAATAAAACTCCTTGTGGATCAAAGACCTTTAAGATTCAGCAAACCGCTTGGAATCCGTTATAAATTTCTTAAGACTGGTAATATCGATTCTAGCCAATTCGCTAGGATCGCCGAAAAAGGGCTTTCGGAGGTGTTTCAACCTCAGTCTGGCAAAAGCTGGACAATGCAGTAGGAAATGCTTAGATGATTCCATCCCGCCTTCCTCCATACAGCTTTGGCAACTTGCATCTGCCACGATCCCAAGTCTAACCGCATGGGTACCCATTGGACAATGTCCAGTAAGTACACCTATGATGGCGCTGAGATGGACCTTACCCAGAGAAAGCAGTTGAAAGGATCGCTTACGCTCCACAGAGGGCCAAAAGGACCTCGCCACTGCACAAGTACTGGTAGTTGACCAGCGTTTGACGAGCTCATGCGTAGTCTGCATGTCCAGCGCTCTTGCGCAGGTGGACCATGGACTACCAATGCGCTCCCATTCCGACGTCAATGTAGCTAGGGTACCCTCCTTTGCAAGATTGTCCGCTATACAGTTACCAGCGATCCCGCGGTGACCGGGTACCCACACTAGTCGGATTGCAAAATAACTGGAAGCTATTGATAAGGATCTAAGACACTCCTTAACTAGCACAGAGCGTACTGTCATCGATTCCAATGCCAGTATTGCCGCCCTGCTGTCGGAGTGAATACATACCTCTCAACATTATATAAAAATCTTGTAAATTGAAATTTAAAATTTTACAATTCCCGTTATTTTTTGAACACATCACGTAAATTCAGTCTGCCACTTTTTCAGCTTTAACGTTGGCTAATCAATGAATGTTGTGTCTGTCAGCAAACTTTGCAACAATTTGGAAGCGGTTTATCAAACAAATTTTGAAATTTCGATATTTTCGAGCAAATTTTTTTAATTTTTTTTTTGTATTGTGATATTTTTGAACTATTATAATTATTTCTAAATTGTTAACGGATTCAACAAAGTTTTGTATTTTTGTTATAAGCAACAGCCTTATTGGAGGTAAAAATCAATACGAAACACATAAAAACAACAAAAAGTTTCCGAAAGCTATTATTTGCGTATTTTCTCTGCTGAGCGCGTTAAATTTCATATATTTTGTCAACTAACTTCAAGATTTTTGTGCGATAAAAATATAAGATAACGCTGTTTAGGCGAATTAAGCTGATTATATTTGAATAAATAAGTGGTATTTGCTTTTATTTTATATTTTTTGTAATTCCAAGACCACAACATTTTAGTTTTTGGTAGAATATTTGATTTTTTGTCTGTTGTTCTTTAAAAAAAATATTTTCTATAGTCGTACCTTTAGTGTTACAAATTACAAAAAAAACCTTCTTTATATATATTTTTTGGTTTTGCATGATTGAGCAGTTTGCTATTCGCTACAGCTTCACTTTTACATATATGTACATATGTACATACATACAAACATAACATTTCTACCCCTTAAATATTACACTTGTTTGATGTCATTTAATATTTTGTCAAGTCATTTGTGTTATTTAATATTTAAAAGCAATATTTTTTAAAAGTATTAAATATTAAAGACAAAGATTTACACTTCGTTACACAAATAAAAACTATTTCTCGAGCGTGAGACAAAGGTCTACCATAATATTAACTATTTTGACAAAATATTTACGTCTTAGCGCTAAAACGTTGAAAAATATTTAAACAAAAACAAAGTAAACAGCACAAATCCACACGTTTTTGGAGTTGTGTAGGAGAGTGCTCGCACCTATGCCGAGCTAATTGGATAAACTGGTTTTTGGCATTTCATAAATGTTTATCAGTGCGCAGCATAATTATCAAACTTGTTGCTTTCGAACGCGTAAAAATTATAACAAACTCACACAAGCAAACACTCGACGATATACATACATATATACACACGTAGGTATGTACATATGTGCATATGTAAGTAAGTATATTTTGAAAATTCATGTGGATATTCATTGGATATCGAAGCGACTTGAAAGCTGACGATAAGCGCTTGCACATACATACATACATATGTGTATATATGTATCTGCGTCAGAGTTTAGCAAATAACTTCGATATTTGCATAGCTGTGGCGCTTTTCCTTACATACTATTTATAGGTATGTAGACTTTTTTTACCTGAAAGCAGCGCTTGCTGACACGTTACCTTGTGTAAAGCGTTTCAATTTTTGAAAAAAAAAGCACGTTACTCCTGTTCTTATAGCGCAAAATTACTATATAGCGCCGCAAACCGTGTTTGATTTTCTAATGTGCCAGCTATTTTTAGCGTGTTGTAGCAGCCAGCAAGCGCCTCGCCCGCCGCAGCGCAGTAAAGTTGAAACAAATTGCCATTTGTTTTTATTTCAAAAATGTTCACAAATATTTAGTTTAGTTTTCTAATTTTGTTTTACTTAATTTTTTGTTTTTATTTAAAATTTTTTTTTTTCAATTTTCTATTTTTTAGTTCTGTTGTTAATTTCTTCAATTATTTTACGATACGCTTTGCTTACTTTTTCTGCTCGCCAATGCCTACAGCAGCAGCAGCAGCAAAAGCACATTTGTATTCATGCCAAATTCTCAGCACAGTTACTCGTCGTACTCGCATATGTAGTGCCACATACATTTAGAAAAAAAATAAAATATATATATAAGTATGTGCGTGTGTGTGTGCACATTAAATGTGTATATATTTTTGTATTAAAGTATGTACTTGGGGGCCATAAAAGTATTACTTCACCAACATTTTTCGCACAACTTTCGTTTACTTTGGGTGGCAGCCACCTTTTTTTCAGCGCAACAGCATACTCATACGCGAGCGCATAGCTGTCAGTATGTTTATATGTATGTATGTATGTATATAATATTTGTAATTAAAATTTTATGTATCACACACATATGCTATTACATGCATGCATGCTTGTAGAAAAATCCGTGGAAAATCATTCGTGAAGGCGTAATAATAGTGTATTTCACTGCTGACATTTTTTTCCAACCAACTCTAGTCTAGTGCGCCCTGTTTTCCGTTATGTTGTTACAACGTGAAAGCCCCTTGAAAAACATTATTACCTGTTACCTGCTTGTATTGCCTTACTTTCGTTTCAATATCGGCGCTATGTATGCGGTCAGCCCAGACATTTTTTTTAGGTTTTTTTTTCGCTTTTTGTTTGCCTTTTTTTGCTTCTATGAAACGTTGTTCGTGCTTGTACTCGTAAACAATAACAAGCACTGCAATAAGTAGCAAAGGAACAACAACGCAAGGCAACAAAAAAAAAGAAACAAGAATATGAAAAGCAAATATAAAAGCAACGGTAATTTGTGCGCATATCGCCATACCGATATGTACTGCTTCTCCCACTCGCATTATTAACAACCACATCCAGGTCACTGCATTGCGCGAGTAAAATTTTAATCCTTGCGCTCACTGGGTATGCGCACACAAAATTGGGAAGCATTGAAAAATTCCTGACTGACTAACTCTGCTTTTAACGACCCACCTAGCGCAGCTTATGGGGTGTTCGCCTATATTTTCACATACATACGCACATACTCGTACTTACTTAGAAGCGCATGTATGTATGTATGTATTTGTGTATAGGTATTTGTGTGAGGCACCACGCAACCCATATTTCATTCGGCAACCACCAAGCTGACAACCAACCAACCAACCGTTGGCTAGTGTTCAGTCGCAGTCGCAGTCGCTCTACACAGTCAACCACCCTACGAAAAGGTGTGGGGCGGAGGGGGGGGTTCTGTAATTTTCGAAAATGTCCCTTCACACCACCGCAGGCTAAGCAAAGGAAAATCCAATCTCCTGTCCTAAAATGTATCTTTTATGTGCTTCTTCTCGTTCACCGTTGCGTTTTTCGAACTTCAACTTTTTGCTAATTTTTCTGGAGCCTGCTTCTGATAGATTTTCATTGCATTTCCTGCAAAATTCAATTCACCAATACACTGTATCAACTTATGTACTCACATTCAACACTGTTAGTTGATTTTATTTAGTTCTTGTTAATTTCCAATTAGAATTTCACAAAACAAAAAACTATCAATTTCGCACTGCGACCAAAAATTTTCCCCGTCCGCGACAAAATGATGTGAAAGAAAAACTAATATTTTTCGTTCTCTGCTAATACATGACTAGCTCTCAGCAGTGCTGCCAAATCGATTTTTCAATCAAAAAGGCGCACAAGATGTCGCGCACTTTAGTGTTCCTATAGCACACAGCAGATGGCGCTGCTGTCGGGTGTTGTTGTCTTGGATCCAATGGTGAGACGTAGATTTCCTTTTATACATTTTTATTAAAACAAAAATTGACAAAGTAATATTAATTGTTAGCATTTCAAGCTTTAATTTCTGATTTTTTAAATCTATATGCATTATAAATAGTTTATTTAAACTAAATCGCCACGTATTTTTTAAATTATTGCCTGAAGATCGTTTGCTGATTACTCAGCGTTATTAGTCACCCCTCTCCGTTGGATGCCGCTAATTTCTGCATGATTGCACATGCTTGAAGAAGTTACCAAATGGTAAATACGAAAAACAAAAACACAACAACGGTGGTGTGTTATTCACCTCGCTGGTGAATAGATTTGTTAATTCTTTCGTGGAGTGCGGTTGTGTTTTCCGTGCGGCATGTCGCGATTTCTTTGGCATTAAAATTTTTGATTATTATTTGCTGTGTGCTATTGTTGTTGCTGTTGTTGCCTTATATGCTGTGTTAATTAATGCTGATTTTTAAATTAATTTAATCAGTTGCTATATGCTTGCCATTGAATGAAATACGTAGTGCTATCAAATATGAATGGAATAGGTCAGCAAAACACCGGTAAAACGTGATTTATCGCCACAGCACCAGCGATCAGTGAAAATTATGCTTGTGATTGTGCCAAAAATACAAAAAAAAATAAAATAAAAATAAATAATAAATAATTTAACAAATAAATAAGCAGCGCTACATGTAAATAGTAAACGAAAAAAAATTGCAAAATAAAAAAAGTGTGCAAAGAGTGGCGTGAGGAAAAAAGAATCGGCAAAGTATCTTTCAGTTGTCTATTTGTCAGTATCGTCTGTTTTTTTGTCTGCTGAATTGCCGATCGGTTTGCGTCTGCCGGCTTGAGTTATATTCTTCGCCTGTTGCGTGCATGGTTTATTATTGGCGCGCGTGTGTTTGTGCTGCAGCGTGTTAATTATATGCATGTGTGTATCTGTGTGTAGTGGTGCAACGCGTGAAGCAAGTGGCAAACTTCACTGCCAGATCAACATCTTGCGCTGGCGTTAACAAAGCAGCAACAACTCATCTCCAATAACTGCAGTAAAGCCAAGCAAAAAACAAAAAAAAAATATATATATTTTAACAACACACAGTGCAGCCATTAATTCGTCCTCGTCAAGATGATTTTTCCTCCCAACGTTTGACGCAAATTGTTGTCAAGGGCACGTTCATCAGTTAGCTAGCTGCATTGTGTTCTCAAATTGCTGCTTTTTGTTTATACTCAAACGTTTTTTACTCATCCTTATCACCGTGTTACCCTGCTAGCCAACAATCAGCTGTTGCATTTGCACAATCTATTGCCAATTAGATTTTATTATTTTAAAAGTTTACAAAACTGATCATGCGTAGATCAGCGCTTAGTCGAAATCACTACTTCATATTTGGCATACTCGTGGGTTTGGCGCTGAGTTTCTATTTGCCCGAGGATGTTTGGGATCTGGTGCAAAAAGAAGAATGCCCACAAGAGGCTGCTGAGAATAGTCTAATTGAAAAGTTCGGTCAGGAATTTGAGCCACATTTGAATTTAATTAGCAAACCATTGGCAGCGAAAAAACCGGTAAGTGTAAATAATGAGTTTGTCATTAAAAATTTAATTCAATTTATAGCCTAAAACAACGAGTTGACAGCTGCTTTTATTTATGTGACTGTTAAATTAAACACAAACAGTAATTGTGTGTCAATTATTGTACAATATTTTCATTAATTACACAAGTAAATTAACGCTCAGTTCAATATAATTTAATAAATATTTACACAATGTATAATTCAAAGGTTTTGTTACTGTTTTGTCGAAGATTTAGGTATATTTTTATCTATAATATTGTATAACGCTTTACGCGCCTTCGTACTTACATATATGTGAACTTTATTTTTGTTTTAATGCATTCAATATTAATTGATAAACAAACGCCACTTAAATATACATAAATACTTATTTATGTACATAAATACATACGATTTCTTCAACACTCGAGCTATTAAATTTGCTGTTTATGTGCTTTTCTAATTGACTAGATTTTATGTTTGTATGTATACATGTGTATGTATGTCACCATGTGCTTTAGTGCCATTCAGTAGGCGGCCTACACAAGTGCGCGTAGATATGTATGTACATATGTACATAGCATACTTATGAAAGTGGGCATGAATGAAGGCACAATGCCACTTGTTCTTCGTCTATTTGTTTACTTTCTTAAAATTTGAAGACAAGCGACTTTGTTGCTGTGCAATCTGCCATTGATAGTTCAAGTACTAAATTAACAAAATTTTTAATTCTGTATAACAGTAATTATAATTATTTTTAATAGTAATTCGAAGTATTTTAAATATTGATTACAATTACTTTTAATAGTAATTACAATTACTTTTAACAGTAATTAGTGTAATGCTGCGTAATCGTTTAGCAGTTGCCTACATTGCTTATGCAAATAACAATTATCCTACTTGTTAACTTCGTTTCCGTTATAAATATGACTATTGTGTGTGCTTTGTAGCTTTGAGAGCATTGCAAATAGAATGACGCCGCTATTTAAATGTCTGTTAAGGCAAATACATATATCCATACATACACTTATACCTATATAGTTCATTAGGCTAAAAGCACGTGTTTTGTTAACAAACCTTTACGCGAGTATCGGCACTACTACAGAAATACAAAGCGGCACCAAAGTTCACAAATATCGATACATTACTTTACAGTTGAAACGATTCAAGCCGCTAATTTGTACATGTGTGTGCGCACATACACACAAAAAATATCATTTATAACTCTTTTTTTATTTTTTTCTTGCTTTTTGACCTTCCGCCTTATCTGCCTTATTATTGAACACGTCACACTCTATCTTCCCTCTTTGCTTCATTGCAATTACATATGGACGTGTGCGTGTGTGTGCTTATGCTACGCTGTGCCAATTTCCTTTTCAATTCATTTCGCCTGTTGAACACGTTAACATTTTTATTTTAGCTCTTCGCTAGTTTTTTTTTAGTTTTTTATATTTTTTTTATAAATTTTTTTTTAGTTTTTTTTGTATTTTTTTGGGAATATTTGTGTGTGTGGTGATATATTCTCGTCTACGAACAAGCATTCACACTACTTAAAATTGTGTGCGGTAAAGATAAATAAATACATTTGTTCATAGTGTGGCCGAACGCAATGTAGTTATCTACATACATATATTGCAAAGGCGGGCCACCTTTAATTTGTTCTTTGGCTTCCACACAATTTTGCGTTAAAACCGATCGAACAGTTAAATGTGTATACATAAGTACATATATATTTCCAGTCTAGTCAACGCATATATTCACTCTGTTACGTCAAAACGTCAAACATTCATTCATTTGCTGTTATCATTGACAGTTCTGTTGTCGGTAAATATATGATCATACATATAGACATACATACATTAGTATGGCATATTTTAAACTTCGCTAAAACTAAAAATATTTGTAATTTATGCAGTTAAATACGCTAATAAATAATTTTATATTGCTTTTTATTTAGATTACTTGCTTATAAATCCATTCTTTTCATTTAATCGCAGCTAAATAATGTAATAGGGTTTTCCAAAACACGTGATTCAATCAGCTGTCGTGATTATGCGATTGTATATGGATTATTGTTTCGCCGTAAGATTAAAGAATTGTCAGCAGACAACATTTTTAGCGCGTATTTTTTGTGTTTAAATATACGAGTTGTGTTCAAAAAATAACGGGAATTTTCATTTTATAAAAAAATGTTTATTCATTCGTCTACATTAATGTTGTCTCCTTTAAAATACAGTGGAACTTCTCTAACTCGAATCACCATAATCCACAAAAAAACTTCGAGTTAGAGAAACTTCGAGTTATAGAAATGTTTATTAAACAAGTAAGGAAGGGCTAAGTTCGGGTGTAACCGAACATTTTATACTCTCGCAATTTATTTATTTAATATTATATAATACACAATTTGACTCACATATTCGTCATATATATTGTATAAAGTCCATTGAAAGTTGTAAACCATAATATTAGGTTAGAAGCACCGAGGTCCTCGTGTTCGATATATGGGGCCTTAAAAACCTATGGTCCGATTTCGGCGATTTTTAGAATGAGGCTGCCACACTATTAACATAGTATTTATGCAAAGTTCTGCACCGATATCTTCACTAGTACTTACTTTATATATTGTAAAGTAAACGATTCAGATCGTCTTCAAAATTCTGGTATATAGGAAGTAGGCGTGGTTGTGAAGCGATTTGGCCTATTTTCACAACATATCATTGGGATGTAAAGAAACTATTACAAACCAAGTTTCATTGAAATCGGTCGAGTAGTTCCTGAGATATGGTTTTTGACCCATAAGTGGGCGACGCCACGCCCATTTTCCATTTTGTAAAAAAATCTGAGTGCAGCTTTCATCTGCCATTTCTTATGTGAAATTTAGTGTTTCTGACGTTTTTCGTTAATAAGTTAACCCACTTTTAGTAATTTTCAACCTAACTTTTGTATGGGAGGTGGGCGTTGTTATGATCCGATTTCTTTCATTTTTGGACTGTATTAGGAAGTGGCTAAAAAAACGACTGCAGAAAGTTTGGTTTATATAGCTCTATTGGTTTGCGAGATATGTACAAAAAACTTAGTAGGGGCGGGGCCACGCCCACTTCCCCAAAAAAATTACATCCAAATATGCCCTTCATAGTGCGATCCTTCATACCAAATTTTATTTCCATAGCTTTATTTATGGCTTAGTTATGGCACTTTATGTGTTTTCGGTTTTCGCCATTTTGTGGGCGTGGCAGTGGTCCGATTTTGCTCATTTTCGAAAGCAACCTTCCTATGGTGCCAAGAAATAAGTGTGCCAAGTTTCATCAAGATATCTTAATTTTTACTCAAGTTACAGCTTGCACAGACGGACGGACGGACGGACGGACGGACAGACAGACATTCGGATTTGAACTCCACTCTTCACCCTGATCACTTTGGTATATATAACCCTATATCTAACTCGTTTAGTTTTGGGTGTTACAAACAACCGTTATGTGAACAAAACTATAATACTCTCTTTAGCAACATTTGTTGCGAGAGTATAAACATACATTCTTCAAAAAGCTGTAAAATAAAGATTTACCCACAGTTTTAGTTATTTACTTCGCAAAAAGCTTTATTTAAATACATTAAAACATGTATTTTGTAATTTTGTTTGTTGCAGTTAGCTCTATATTTCATGCCTTTGTCACACGATTTAGGAAATCTATAAGTATAAAATCATATTTTTTGTTTGCCCCCATACGATATAGAAAAACTCTTTTAATATTGTTCCCTGATAGTAAAATTTTAAATTTTGTATTATGCCTTGGTCGAAAAGTTTGATTTATGGAAGGAAATTTGGATGAAATTTTACTTCTATTGCCACTTCAAGAGTTCGAGTTATGAAGAACTTCGAGTTATAGAAATTCGAAGGAAATTTGACTTCTAAACGCAATTGCCAATTCAAGTGTTATGGAGATCTTCGACTTATAGAAGGTTCGAGTTATGGAAGTTCCACTGTAGTTCCCATTCGATGTTATGTATTAATGCCATCGCTTCTTCCAATCGTCGAAATACATCTCAACCTTGATTTTTGGGATAACTTTTAGCTTTTTCAAAGATTTCTCGCATGTTTATAAAACGACAGTCCTTTAAGGTACTCTTTATTTTGAGCCACCCTTTAATTATGTCTGGCGAATATGGAGGTTAGCAGATAGGTCCAGTCTAGGTCTAGTAATAAAAATCCATAATTTTTGTTTTACATAGTTTATTTCTAGATTTTGGTCAAATATGTACTGTTTTGTTCGATAACTTGTTGCCATTTTTTAGAAACCCTAGTCCATTTCCACCAGCTTCACTTGAAGTTAATTTTTGTCCAGCAAAATCATTGACATAGACAGTAAGAAGTACTAATCACTTGGTGGTATCTCTGGACTATAAGGTATATGTATAAGGACCCCGAAATCTAGCTTCTGGAGCTTCTGGCGAGTCACTATCGATGTGTGTGGCCTGATGTTTTCCTGAGGAAAAGCAATTAATCCTCTTTTGATAAAAGCTGGGCGCTTCTAGGCGAAAACTTTCTCCAGACAATTCAATTGTTGACAGTACTAGTCCGAATTAAGAGTTTGGCCGTAGGTGAGCTGCACATAGTAAACAATTCCCTTCCAACTTCATCAAACATATAGCAAATCCTTCCTGATCAACCCTAACTTGATAACTGTTTGCGATTGCTCAACGAGATTCGACCACGACAGTTTTCGATTGACTTTGTCGTAAAGGTTGGTACCTTTTCCATTACCAGTACCCATTTTCTTCAGAAACTAATAAATTTTGTTGCGATTTAGGTGCGATTTGCAGATGGAAATTTGGTTCTTTAGGTTTTTTTTGCGTTAACTCGTGGTGCATCCATGTTAATGTCTCGAAACAGTTTGTTCTGCAATGTTTAGCAGCTACAAATGAAACAGCGATTACATGACTATCGGACTCTACGATTTCCAGTATTATATTTATATATTTTTAGATTTCTCATATCTATAGTATAAAAAATATACTAAATAGTCTATCTCCACGGTGACTTGAAGTTCATTCAGTAATTTACGACTTTTATAAATACTTTTCTAAAATTAAATAAAAAACTAAACGGAACTATTTATTGCTACAATTTCACCGCTATAGTATTTTTGACCTATTTTTGTGAAATTGTCTAAATTATAAATAAAATGTAAATATGTATATAAATACCGTCTCATTGAATTGCTGTGAGATTTCCCTCGTTTTAAGATTTTCCTCATTGCTCTTCCTTACTTATGCACACCATAGTTGTGATGTAGCTAAGTTCCAGTTTAAGTATTTCTTCATCTAAACGCACTCACGCCGAGTAAATCGCTCAAATTTCATTATATTAAGTGTTGTATGTCTGATTGCTTCATTTAACATAACTATGCATAGTAACTCATGTACTTACATATATACTTCAAATGGCTATGCAAACGCTACGGGCAAGTAACAACCCTAGTCACCGAACTCTTTCCTTGTCGCTTTTCGCTTTCCGAGTCAAAGTCCATCATAATTTGTACGCCGTAATTTAGTGTATATATTTAACTGGTGTACTAACGTGTAGATATAAATAGTGTGACATAAAGTTATTTCTGTAAATATATATTCGCCGACTAGCTCGTATCTATATGGCGAAAACTATTATATTTACTACCAACTTGGTTTAGTGAGCAATAATACCAAAAATACATGACAACAATGCGGCCGGTTGGGCCAAAAGTCATTTATGTCATTACGAGTACCACCAACAAAAGGGAAAATGTATAATGGTAATAATTAAAAAAAAATTGCGATTATGAAAAATAATAATAAAGTGTATATGTATGTTTTTTATATAATTTGATTCACAAGGCTATATTCAGTGATAAAACTTGTAGTTTTTATAATGATGATTATTTTTTTTCTTCATTATTTGAGCTGGTTTTACAGGTGCGTCATCTATTATTTATGTACATACATTTTTTTTTCAATTAAAATTTTCATTACCAATTTGCGGAAATTTTAAACAGCCCAAACTCAAGTCAAGCGTGCACTATATATTAGCTTAGAGTTGGTGAGAGAATCGTAAAATGTTCTGTTTTTCGTCGAGAGATGACTTTATTTCTCGACAATCTACTCTATTCAAATACTACACTTGAGAATAAAAGTCAAGTATTATAATGCTGTTTGTTTCGAGATAAAAAAATGTCTTCGACTTTGGGGCTTCAAGCGTTGATGACAAACTTCTTCTCCTTCAGTATAACCAGATATTTAGTTATTTGTTCTATTACTCTCTAAGAGTGCGTTCAGTTTTAAATGGCTGGAACATAGTACTAATCTAGTTCTAGCATAAGCATAATTGGTTTCCAAAAGCATTGTTGCACAAGCCACCCGAAACAACATCTACATAATGTATTATAGCTCAAATGTGTATATTTTTTTTTTCTAATTTACAATAGAGATCTTATTTCTGTAATTTCCCATAAATTTCTATTTTTTTTACTTCTTCTTTAATTTTATTTCTTTCTTAAATTTGTAAAATATGAGTTCTCACCTCATCATATTACTTAAACCAATTTTAATTGTTATAAAACCATTATTGATTTTTTCAACAGTACTTTTATAGAACACACACCACCTTTTTGTCGATTTTAATCTTTCGACAGCACGAAAAGGAGTTGCCTTTACGCCGCGATGTCTGAATTTCGTATCCCCGCAAAACTAATACGGCTGTGTAAGCTGACGTTGAGCAACACCAAAAGCTCCGTCATGATTGGGAAGGACCTCTCCGTGCCGTTCGATACCAAACGAGGTTTCAGACAAGGTGACTCACTATCGTGCGACTTCTTTAACCTGATGCTGGAAAAAATTATAAGAGCTGCAGAGCTAAACAGAGAAGGTACAATCTTGTACAAGAGTGTACAGCTCCTGGCGTACGCCGATGATATTGATATCATCGGAAGCAACAACCGCGCCGTTTGTTCTGCTTTTTCCCGCATGGATAAGGAGCCGAAGCGAATGGGTCTGGAGGTGAATGAGGACAAGACGAAATATCTCCTGTCATCAAACAAACAGTCGGCGCATTCGCGTCTTGGCTCCCACGTCACTGTTGACAGTCATAACTTCGAGGTCGTAGATAATTTCGTATACCTGGGAACCAGCATTAACAGCAATAACAATGTCAGCCTCGAAATCCAACGCAGAATAACTCTTGCCAACAGGTGCTACTTTGGACTGAGTAGGCAATTGAACAGTAAAGTCCTCTCTCGACGAACCAAAATCAAGCTTTACAAGTCTCTTATCATTCCCGTCCGGCTTTACGGTGCAGAAGCGTGGACGATGTCAAAAACAGATGAGACGACACTAGGAGTTTTCGAGAGGAAAATTTTGCGCAAGATTTATGGTCCTCAGAAAATTGGCAACGGCGAATACGGCAGACGATGGAACGATGAGCTGTACAAGTTATACGACGACATTGACATAGTTCAGCGAATAAAAAGACAGCGGCTACGCTGGCTAGGTCATGTTGCCCGAATGGACGAAAACACTCCAGCCCTGAAAGTGTTCGATGCAGTACCCGCCGGAGGAAGCCGAGGAAGGGGAAGGCCTCCACTCCGTTGGAGGGACCAGGTAGGATCTCCAACTGGCGCCGAACTGCGAAGGAGAGAGAGAGGTGGCGCACTATCGTCGATTCAGATATAACCGGCTAAACGGTTGCAACGCCAATCACATACATACATACTTTTATAGAACATCAGACACTAGAACACTTTAGCAGTCGTAAAAATTCAACATGTTTATATGTCTTCCTCTTTATTGATTATCATAGCCGATTTATGTCTTCTTAAATCGTCTTATTTGTCACCCAGTCTTATTTATAAAAGTCTTCTCTTATAACTGAAATAATAACCGTTGCATCTCCTTCCGAAGCTCGAAATTGTTTTTTGACTTATAAGAATGTTTTAATAATGATATTGTTGATATTATTCAAGATCATACGTTCATAGACAGACAGACACTTGCTAATGTTCGATGTTTTCTTAATCAGTTACTAACCACAAACAGTAAGACATCCGATTCAGATATTAC
The DNA here is from genome assembly GCA_031772095.1 of Zeugodacus tau. Taxonomy (NCBI): domain Eukaryota; kingdom Metazoa; phylum Arthropoda; class Insecta; order Diptera; family Tephritidae; genus Zeugodacus; species Zeugodacus tau. Next base: position 64,167,689 of record CM062650.1, on the reverse strand, counting down.
ATATTTGACTAAGATAATGAATGTTTGTTGTGCTTTATTGTTTGTTATTATTTCGTTCATGTTTTTGCCACATATAAACATACATGCAGAACTATGCGATTGGATTTATGAATGCCAGAATATTGAGGCTTGAGCAGTTCATATAAATGTTTGTATATATAGTTGAGTGCAGTGCAAAATTATATCAATCGCAACTACAAACCGTCGATCGTGTTGCCTCCGGCACTGTGCACTTGCATACCCACACTCCTATATACAAATACACAACTGTTGTGGATCTGTTGAAGAAGGAAATTGAAATACAGTCGCAAATTGCACGGAATCGGCAGTGTTGGCTGGCTGACTGACTGGTTGGCTTTATGAATGGGTATTCGAATTTTTCAATTACAAACAATTCTCGCAGATTACAACTGATTGCTTTGCAGGCTGCACGGATTTCAGTTTCTTTGCTTACTTATTTGTTGTTATTGTTGTTGTTGCTATATATTTTTTAAAGTGATATTCGCTGCGATGTGCGAACGCGGCAATTGCTATGCAACGGTTAATTGATATTTGCATAAGATTTGTAGATTGCAGATCACTTCTGGCGCGTGTTCTAAATGCAACAATAAAATGTTGCTAGGCATCGTGTTGCATGCTTATTAATATAAGAGTATTTTCGTTGCAAATTCACGCGTTTATGCGGCAGGCTTCAAAGTGTGGCTGTAAAAATAGAAAAAAATTGTCTATGACGATAAATATGAATGACTTTATATGTGGTTATTTATGCATTCTTATTTACGTGTGTGCAATTCACCTTAACCTTGTCCACTTTAGTTAGTAGTAGTTTATATGAAAGCTTGTGATAACCTAAATTATGGAATTTGCTCTTTACACATACTTCATACTGCTTAATACTAAGTAAATACATAAGTGTGAAGAAGTGACGGTTTACTTTTATCTGTAGCTGTCTTTATGCTACCTCGTCGATAAGCGGCGCGTTTATTATTTCATATATTTATCTATCATATAAGGTAACACTCTTTTTTTATCAAAACGGTAGTATGTGATGTCTAATAATTATACTTAACCGACAATAAATGTTACCGTTTTTTTTTTAAATTTACACACTCCTGACTATAACTGATTATAAACTTTTTGAAAACATTGTATTTCGTTACCTTATAAAACAGTATGAAAACAGGCAAAACGGTGTAATAGGCGGGCTATAAAGTACATACCGTTCGGTTCAGTCTAATAGGGTGTTTTGTGGTTAGATCTAAAGACACGTGTATAAATATAATCGTTACTGACGAAACATCAAAAAAATCTACAAAATGAATTTAAATGACAGTAAAGGGAAGTTGATCGATGTAATTTTCATTCCAAAGGTATAAGAGATAGGTGTTGAACTTATCTTTAAAGTCAGACCTACATATGCAAGCTCTATGAGAGAAGTGTGTCGCCCAAGCTCAGAATGGATCGATTCACACTGTCATAACACACTGAAATAATACACTAATCAAGACCCACTATATTATCCGAACTGCTATTCAATAGCTCTTTTTGCCCTTGACCTGTAGAGAATGGTCGCCGAAAATTCTTCAAACATGATAAGGTAAAATTTGAAGATCGTTGAAATCAGTGTATTGCCCGCGCTGGATCGTATGTTCAATAATCGAATTTTTCAAAAAATAAAAAATTCTCTTTCCAGCTAAATATTACGACGAATTCTCTTTCCAGCTAAATATAAATACGACGAGGTTCTGAAAACATTGACAAACTTGATATAGTAGACCTACCAATTCCGAAATTTTAATAGGGGCATGGTACTGCCCACGAACTGCTCTTTATTTTCTTATAGTCCAGTAAGCTCTTTTGACATTACAATTTATAACTCAATATTCTTTTAAAAACTGGTAAAAAAATGGGTATTATACGTCATTCGATGATAACTTTAGTTAATCAATTAAATAAATCCCCTCCTAAAGGTCCATTCCACCCGAACTTAGTCATTTCTTAATTATTTAACTATAGTACATACTTTAAAAGACGTCTTTGATTCAGAATTTTCCCTCGTCTCGTCTAAAATTATTCAAAGAAACAACAACGAAGCAATCTTGTTGGATTAAATATAATAAAGCATGGCAATTAACCATTTTTTATTCTCTATATTTGATTATGCCATTCTCTGCGATCTATACCAGTTGCTAGTTCGATTCGCTCCTATCCAAAGCGTGACGAATGAAATAATAATAACATAAAGGAAATTTACAGTTTATAAAGAAATTCGCCATGTACGAGCGATGTTTTCTAAACTAGTAAATGAGATTATTTTTTCCCGCTCTAAATGGATTGTTATGCAAATTTAGTATTCATCAAATGAATAATTTTCTTAATAAAATGTTTACTAATGTATTTCCACGCATTTTGTGAATAAAATCGACTTGCAAAATACTTTTATTGCATTCTTAGAATTGAAGTGTGCAATGTAAAGTGAATTCCCCTAGTGATATAGTTTTATTATTCTCTAGTAAGACACAGATAAATATGTATTCGTTTGCACTTAAATACAAATATACTCTTGCCAGCAGATACGTAATAGCGTACTTTTGCCCATGTCTTCAGGTATGTTTCCCCTTCCCCTCCTCATATATTAGATTTGTTATCATTGTTCTTAAAATCAATATCGTTTCTTCGTTAGTTCTAAACAATCGTTTTGGTGTTCGTGTGCGTTCGTAATCGTCTGATTCACACTGGAACGATGTTTAAGAAGCTCTTTCAGCAATTATAGCGGCATTTGGTTTTATATTGAATAACTGTATGTTTAAACACTTAAGTGCACTCATACTTCTGTGTACATATGTATGTCTGAATATAGATATTCCCGTTTTCATTTTCTTATAATACTTAATGGATTAGTATTAAAGTACTTGAAGCCGAAGACACACCTTTTCGCTGTGTTAGATTTTGAGGGTGATACCTAGCCTCGTAGCCATGCAGCCGAGTGTTTGTGTATTCATGGTTTCAGATATGGCGGTAAGAGCCTATGAAGGCATTCCTATTTGCCGATGTACTTATGTGCATATGTCATTGAAGTTAAGTGTTTCAGCTGGAATTTTGGCGTCAGACGATTCCATTTCAATTGAGTGGACACTCTTAAGAAGTGTTTTCTACGTAAATTTTAAGACATTTTTAACATTTTTAGGGAAAGTCTACTTATAACCATATGTTCAGATGTATTTAAGGTTAAGTTGATTTGAAAGAACTGCTGTTGTTGTAGGCGCTGTGTGTTTATTTTACTAATGGAATAAAAATAAAAGAAGGGATAGCTTAGAAAACAATAATCTGATTAGTTTCTTTTATGAATAATATATCGTCAGTGAAGATTACTATGAGTATAAAATCTAAGTCTAATTTAAATCGTCGACGATTTGTACATCCTTACTTCTACTATGTGCAGCGCTGATTATGGGTTAAAGATCATATGAGTGAAGACTCAATAGCCTGGGTTATAAGAGAAGATGTGAATTGGATTATATGAATGCCCAAATTTTAGTATGATTTGCAGTGTTTCAGCACTTTGCTATTATTCCAAACTAAATGCAAAATAGATTGAGACCATGTTGTAAGATGACCGACTCACGATGTTCCTAATATTTCAGTATGAGTATAGAGATTACGTTGGCTTATTTTTATACTCTCGCAACCTGTTGCACAGAGTATAATAGTTTTGTTCACCTAACGGTTGTTTGTGTCACCAAGAAATATAAGAGTTAGATATGGGGTTATATATACATAAATGATCAGGATGACGAGTGGATTTGAAATCCGGATGTCTGTCCGTCCGTCTGTCCGTCTGTCCGTCTGTCCGTCCGTCTGTCCGTGCAAGCGATAACTTGAGTAAAAATTAAGATATCTTAATGAAACTTGGAACATATGTTCCTTGGCACCCTGAGGAGGTTGCTTTCGAAAATGGGCAAAATCGGTCCACTGCCACGCCCACAAAATGGCGGAAACCGAAAACCTATACAGTGTCATAACTAAGCCATAAATAAAGTTATGAAAATGAAATTTGAAACATAGGATCCCATTAGGGAGGGGCACATTTGGATGTAATTTTTTTGGAAAAGTGGGCGTGACCCCACCCCCAAATAAGTTTTTTGTATATAACTCGCCAACCAATAAAGCTATATAAACCAAACTTTCTGCAGTCGTTTATTTTAGCCATTTCCTTATACAGTCCAAAAATTAAAGAAATCGGATCATAACCACGCCCACCTCCCATACAAAAGTTAGGTTGAAAATTACTAAAAGTGCGTTAACTCACTAACTAAAAACGTCAGAAAAACCAAATTTTAAATAAGAAACGGCAGAAGGAAGCTGCACTGAGATTTTTTTACAAAATGGAAAATGGGCGTGGCGTCGCCCACTTATGGGTCAAAAACCATATCTCAGGAACTACTCGACAGATTTCAATGAAATTCGGTATATAATATTTTCTTGACACCCTGATGACACGTGTGAAAAATGGACGAAATTGGTTCACAACCACGACAACTTCCCATATAACTCATTTTTGAATTCCATCTTATTCCTTCACTTTATAAAATATACATTAGGAACCAATGAAGATAGCGAAATAAAACTTTACACAAACACTGTATATGATCTGTTGCATCACTTGTGAAAAAATTGTAAAAATCGAACCATGACTTTTCAAGGCCCCTGATATCGAACATGAAGAACTCAGTGCCTAAGGGTAATTTTTCCCCGAAAATATACTTAGGTAAATCCCTCAGATATTTTAATGTAATTCATTCCCTCTGAATTTTTTTTTTATAACAGTTTCTCTCTGTACCTGAAATGGTAAAAATCGGGTCATAACTTCCCCCAGATCCCATATACCTAATTATAAGTAATATTAAATTAAGTGAGCGTATAGTCTTCGATACATTGTATCTTGGTGGTGAAAACGAGTGAAATCGGTTTAGGAATTACCTCAGTCCTCATATACTATTTATGATGATTTTCGTTATTCTATTGAACTTTATACGCAATATATGGGTCGAATTGTGTTATCTTTATAAAATTACATCAATAAATTGCGAGAGTATAAAATGTTCGGTTACACCCGAACTTAGCCCTTCCTTACTTGTTTTAGATTTGCTTTTATCACCGTCTGGACCTCTGGGCTCATTATATTGTTGTAGATTTCGTATATTTTCTCAGTTTTAAAATCTTCTCCTTTAGTATCTTAATTAAGAACCGAGAGAACATTCAAGGGTAATTTCAGTGATCCGCGATGTCTCGCTTATAGTATAGTTTATCGTATTTTCTCAGATTGAATAGGACTTTAACAGTTCTCTTCAGTTTTTTGGTCCTACATACCTCTTATTTTGATTGTGAGCCTAAGTGTTCCAGCTCTTTATTTCGCTTCTGATAGACGACTATGTGCCCAATATTCCTATTAAAATCGTAAGAACAATAATAATCATATATATATATGTCTTTGAAAAACTAGAGTCATCTTAAAGATCTTGTGCTTTTCAAAGAAAAAGTCTCATAGAGCAACGATGGAGATTATGGCTGGCAGGCAATCGCAATTAAGGTCTGGGAACGCTGGAATAAGCGATTGAGTTGGTCAATCAAAGATCCCTGTCGCATAATTATCTTTCATTTAATCTCGTAAAATGCGAGTTACCTGTTTTGAACTTCTATGATTCGGATTTATTCAATTGACTATATGAACATAGAATAGTTCCTGGGACTTTGAAAATTAAAAATTCTGTGTAAATTTTAAGCTAAATTTATTTAATTATAAACAAATATTTGTTATAGATTACAGTAACTATATTTTAATCTAAAATGAGGTATGCAAGATTATATTTACATATATCAGCACAACCGCTCTGACGAAATATAATATATTGGTATTTCAAAACGTCCATTAAAAATATTCACCATCTTAAAGTTATAAGTAACTATAAAGTTTGCTGTTTATTGAGGCCCCCTGAGTTGCTCTCTTAATATTAACGCTAGTTTATCTGTTCTTTTATTATTAACTATGAATACAAACTGAGCACTAGAGCACTTGAAGAATTAGCACAACTGCAGTTTCACATTTTTTCTTGTGTTTTTCAATATTTTTTTATATTTCAGTGTTGCCAGATGCTACTTTGTGCTACTAATTTATATACTCACTAGTTTATTTATGAGCAAGATATTTCAAATGTTTATTTTTCAATTGGTTTCAATTTTTGGATTTATTTTTTTGCAATAACATACATACATATATACGTATATATGTATATTTGTACATATGGCAACATTTGTATATAGTTATTCAACAGTTGTGTACGCATGCGGCGATTAAACATATATTTTACGAACTCATGATTTTCAATATAAATAAATAAATAATACATAATGAATAACTTGTATTTGTTGTTCTTCGCAATAGTGTTTATGTATTATGTATAGCTAAATATGTTTATTTGCCTTTAATCAAATGAGTTCACCTCATTTTTTCGCTTTCGATTTATTAGCTTACGCAAATAAGTTTATTTATGCAGTCATTAAGTGGAAAAAGTACAATTGCTGCTAAAAACTACTATTGCGCTCTTAACCCAACGCCTACTTCGGCGGCTTGTGTATTTATCACATTTCACATGCGTCGGCCTTGAGTTATGATTGGCCAATGTGAGTTTTGCAATCAAAAAGAAATTAAAAACATCTCTATTTCTCGATAATGCTGCCTGTAATTATTTAGATAATGCCCCACGAACATATGTATGTACATACACACGCATTTGCACACCGCTGTACATTTTTAGCGAAATTTTGTTTATCCTTGAAGAAGATTTTGCCCAGAAGCACAATTTCGCCGAACTTAGTTGGCCAATTTGCAAATTTTTTTATCTTATCTTTATTTATAAATACGAGATATTACGCATGTTCTGCTGCCGCCGCGAAATTCCACGAAACCCACATTACGAGTCTTTGCCTATTTAGAATTGCTTTGAAAACTATTTTGCATAGTGCGAGTACAGAAGAAACGCTGGCGCTCAGGTGAAAAACTGGAGCAATTGTTGAAAGATATCTGTATGTACATCATGTTTAAATTTGGTAATTGTAGAATGCGGTCACTTGTAATAAAATACAGACTATATCTTTTCAATTTTACATAGTTTTTCGTTTATAGATCTTTTTTGAATAGATTAGACAATTATTTGTTTTTCACATATAAAGCAGTTATTTTTATTGTTATAGTTTATCGTAATTATTTTGCACTTTATCTTCTTAATACTTCGATTAGTCCAACTTTGACAACTGCATAATAACTATTTACATAGTATGAGTATGGAGTGATCTTGTGGATCGTGATCTTACTTCTTTTTTTGAACTCATTGAAGCAATTTGTTTTCATTAAAATCAGTCAATGACAATTATTTCAAATTCGCATCCCAAAACATAGTTGACATGAGTTGGGATTCAATTCATCACTTACAGTCCACTCGGATGACTATAAATTGAGCTACGAGGTCCCTTTTATCCATTGTCACAAATCGACCCAATTACTTTTGAATAGCTCCCAACATTGCTCGGCATTATTAATTTGTTGTTTTTTGATCCATTTGATTCCTTTGATATCAGCTATCTGGATCTACATCATTTTATGGTCATCTAACATCACTTTGTGGATTGCATTTGATTTTTTCGCCCATAATTAACTATTTTGTACTTCCGAAAGGTATTTTAGCATGCCTGGTAAGACCTAGAATTCAGAAGCCCTGCAACTCCAATCTCTATTTGAAACTTAAATGATTTATTCCAATTGTTATTCGATTCGCTAGTTTCCAAGATCATGCGGAGACTATACAGTTGTTACTTACAAAAATACTATGTAGGTGAAGTGAAAGTGTTTCCGACTTTAGTAGGTTACGAAGTAATTTTTATGGTTTTAATTAATTTCTTTCGACATAAGAAACAACTTAGGAGGTGATGTCAGGGCTTATGTATTCATGAAAAAACCCATCAGACTTTCGACGTTCTAAAGCGATTACAATCAGTTTATTTGTAATACAAAGCCATTGTCTACTTTAATAGTCCGGGATAATAACATTAAACATCAGTAATTTGTATCTCGCGTTGTATAAATGCGATTGGTATTTTTAAAGATAGATGTCTCCCGAGTTTACGCAAAATTTGCTCTACCGAATGTCCATCTGTGATTCGCTACTGGATCGTTACATTTCTGAAGTGGATTGTTACTTTTGTGGAAAAGTGATTCCGTTACTATAACGTTAAGCGAAAACACCATATTGATAGGAACTCTGTAGAAACTTAGGGGAGTTTATTTTGCAACCACCTTATAGACAAGACCAGACACCAAGTATTTATTACCTTTTCCTGTATACGGCGTATAAGGTTGCTTGTGAAAAATAAAATTAAAACAATCGACTGTCCCAGGTTTTTGTCAATAACAATTAAGGTTTCTATAAGAGTGACAATTTTAAATTATCTTCAAAATCTCAACAAATTGTTAAACAAAACTAAGCATATTTGACACATGTAAATCGGCTCATCTAAATAAAATGTTCAATTTGATGCAAATATAATGAATTTCTTTATATTATTATCGCGAGGAATGATTGGAACAGTCAAATATCAATCAAACTACATACGTTTTATGAGGTGAACAGAATAAATCATATTTCAAGCTTTAAAAAGAATCAAAAAAGTAAAAAACAAAACATTGATTTAGGTGCCATTTCAAAGAAGAAAAAAGAATCGGCTAATGCCGGAATTACATTCGAAAAAGGTTTTGTGTAAGGAAATCCCGATAATTTAGTTCGATAATTGGGTTAAAGTAAATTCAAAACATTGGTGAGGAAATTGTGTTCTGTTCAAGGCGACGGTTTATCACCAAAACATAAAAAAACTGGAATAACTTTATTAGTCTGTACTTATAGGAAAATCAAAGTTTCAAATAAATTTCTATAAGCCTAATAATATATACTTTGGATACCGATCTTACATAAATAATATAAATATTTTCTTACTAGATTTAAAGCTTGTTAAGAGAAATAGATACGAGTATAATAATAATGCAAATTAGAATATATCTTCCTTCTCCCCTTCTTATAATAACACTGCAAATTTGCTATTTTACGACTTTGACGGTTATCCCCATTAAATATATAAAAAAGACATTGTATATCGCATTATCATCTGTTTGAAACAAGATCTGTGCAAGTTGAAATGAAGATAGAAGGGACAGGGAAGTACTATACTTATTGTAGTAGAAATATAAACTGAAGATTTTTGTTGCTTTAGCACTTTTAATATCCGCCGCTTGTGCGCAATGAATTATAGCGTAATTTTCGTTTTTTTTTCTTCATTGAAGATATGCCGCGGGTACAAATAAATATGTATGCGTATACGTTTATAATATTACATTAAATCTCATATTCTTTATTAAATAATTATATCTTCATTTGCAGGCGACGAATGTCATTCGTCCGCGCTATTACTCCTCCGAGTTGGGTATACGCGAGAAGATCTTTATTGGCGTGATGACGTCACAGGACAACATCAACACATTGGCGACAGCGATTAATCGCACCACAGCGCATTTGGTGAATAAAATTAAGTTTTTCATTAATGCCGACAATGTGAAAACGAACTATAAACTCAAGAATATTGTCGGCTTCACAGACACACGCGAGAGTCTACGACCATTCCATGTGATCAAATACATTGCAGATAATTATCTCGATGACTACGATTACTTTCTGATTATGCCAGATACGGTTTACGTGGATGCACGTAAACTCAAGGCTCTGCTCTACCACATCAGCATCACATTCGATCTATATATGGGTGCTAGACTGGAGCAAATAAATGCGGATGGCGGTGACAGTGCAGCGGCGGCGTCTGGTCGTATCTCGAATTCCAATGGTGTTGATGATCTCGGCAGTCAAAGTGATCGTAATTACTGTGATTTAAATGCCGGCATTCTGCTCAGCAGCAGTGTCATACGCAAGATGCGCAACAATCTGGATTGGTGTGTGCGTAATGGCGTCAGCAATGTGCATAGCGTCAATATCGGACGGTGTGTAAAGTATTCAAGCAATTTGGCCGGATGTCAGACAAGCTTTCAGGTGAGTGTGCACTTGACTTAAATAGTTGTACTAGTAAGAGTATGAGTTAAGTGAATATGCAAATATTTGCATATTAAATTGCATAACTGTTTACATATTCCGTTATAATGCATTTGATTATCACATATCTATATTTTTTATTATCACAACTCGCGCTTAACGGGCAATTTTTTGCAAAAAATATTGAAATAAGTAATTCTAATACGACAACTATTGTTTGTGCGAAATACTTATCCAAAAATATGAATAAATATTAATGCAGTGCGAATTCAAATATTGTCGATGACATCAAATTAAAAATGAATTAAAGCATTCAAAGCGCATACTCAACGCTAACCTTCATAGATCGCAGACAAACCAAATTTAGTTGGCATAATTGAATGTTAACAAGAGTTAATGATGATTGCAACAAATAAGTATTGACAGCAGTCGTCAGTTAGACAAGCAGCATTATTATTAAGTAAATATTTATATATGCAGACTGCGTTAAGGAGTAGAAGCCTTATGGTAAATGGTGAGTAGTCAAAAAAGGTCTTCGCATGTTCATTCGAAATACCTACTTATAAGTAACTTCATACATATATAAATATTATTTCCTTGTCACACTTATGATAAGCAATGCGTTTCAAAGATAATAAGTTGCAACGTCATTTTGTGTCATTTTATAATAATAAATAACGCTACTCAATCACAAATAATATCAGCAAAAGTTAATATATAACATTGCGGAGTTAGAAGTTGTCCAAATATGAAGTTGGTGTCAGTTGAAGAGATACCGAAAAGTAGAGATTTGATTTCAAATTTTTGCATATAATTGAAATACAGTGACTCAAAATGATTAAAAATCGCGCGAATATGTTTTTTTTTTTAATTAATATTTAGATTATCGGAGGTTAGATAGGTTCAGTATAACGTTCGCATAACAGTCAGGTCTGCGCAACCGAAATTTATTCAGATTTTTATACATTCAAAGGCTGTTAAGTCAACTGTACTGAATTTTATATTATTTAATATAATTTTATGGGTGTGGCAAGTGCTTTATTTCGCAATTTTCAAGAACTCCCAATTTTGTGGTTTGGATCTTATATATTTAAAAATTCTTACAGGGACTTGCGTAGTAATATTCTTGCGGTCAATATTCATACGAACGGTTACAAACCGGATATTCGAATTATTTATTCGAATAATTTTAAGAGCCCTAGTATGTATGTTTTACGTATTCATAGAAAAAATGTGATTTTATTTTTTTTAAACCTCATTATCGTATATATGTATAAAAAATATGATTATTTTTTTAAACCATATTACTTGGCACGTGGGTTTTTTTATAGCATTTAAAAAAAATCGAGACGAAATAAAATATACCATGCTTAATAATAAATAACGCTGTCGCATTTAAAAGAGCAAAGAGTTTGCCTGATAAGAGTGCTGTGTGACGTTTGAACTGGCATATCGTCACGGTACCTAGACATTTTTGCTGTGGTTATGAAGCTTCGTTAAAAAAAATTATCAGCTTGGCGAATATTTTAAACGGTTCACAGTGATTCCACAGCGGAGCTCTGTCACATTCGCTATCAAAATTGTATTTATAACATTTATTAAAGACAATTTCACAGAAGACTAGATTATTTAATTGCAAAAAGACGCAAAAAATAGGTTTCTTATTCTTAACATTACGGAAGTCAGAATATAATACGATTTCAAGCGTTAAAGACTTTTTGGCAAGTAGTAATTTATGACAAAACTTGAAAGATAAGAGCTAGTCACACGACTATCACCACATTTACCAGTTCGAAGAATAATACTTTTTTTTCAAAATTCGTTTTTATTATTCGGCATATTTAGTTGTCATACATCGATTATAGCGATCTTCAAATATTTTGTTATAATTATATTATCTCTTCATTGCTTCTAATGTTTTGCACGAGAGTTTTATTCGAGGCCTTAAATGGGAAAAAGACGCTTGGAACAAATACCGAGAATACAGTAGATTCAGAATCAATTAGAAGACGAAGTAGATTCATTAAATTTTACCATCGATTCCAAGTAGCTTTCACGTTTTAGATTATTAGTTTCATTTGGATTCCAGATAAAATGAAGGAGCTCCATGTATCGCAGCCCATATCTCATATCGACTCTCTGCTTAGAATCATCAATTCGTTGTGGTTTTTGTCGATTGTGAACTCACTTGGTGACCATTTTATATATAATTTCCGCATTCCTAAATATTCATAGGCTATATGTCCAGTGAAGAACTTCATATTACGGCCATACGAAATGATTTTGTGGATTTTTTGATATTTTTGATCTCACGAACCAATTCTTCTTCTTGACTGGCGTAGAAATCGCTTACGAGGTTATAGCCGAGTCTACAACAGCGCGCCACGCATCTCTCTTTTTGGCAGTTTGGCGCCAATTGGTAACACCAAGTGAAGCCAGGTCCTTCTCCACCTGGTCCTTCCATCGGAGTGGAGGTCTCCCTCTTCCTCGGCTTCCTCCGGCGGGTACTGCATCGAACACTTTCAGAGCTGTCCATTCGAACAATATGACCTAGCCAGCGTAGCCGCTGTCTTTTTATTCGCTGGAGGATTTCGAGGCTGACATTGTTGGTGTTGTATATGCTGGTTCCCAGATAAACGAAATTATCTACAACTTCAAAGTTATGACTATCAACAATGACGTGGGAGCCAAGGCGCGAATGCGCTGACTGTTTATTTGATGACAGGAGATATTTCGTCTTGTCCTTGTTCACCACCAGACCCATTCGCTTCGCTTCCTTACCAAGGCGGGAAAAAAGCAGAACTAACGGCGCGGGTGTTGTTTCCAATGATATCAATATCATCGGCGTACGTCAGTAGCTGTACACTCTTATAGAAGATTGTACCTTCTCTGTTTAATTCTGCGGCTCGTACTATTTTTTCCAGCATCAGGTTAAAGAAGTCGCACGATAGCGAGTCACCTTGTCTGAAACCTCGTTTGATATCGAACGTCTCGAAGAGGTCCTTCCCGATCCTGACGGAGCTTTTGCTGTTGCTCAACGTCAGCTTACACAGCCGTATTGGTATTGCGGGTATACCAAATTCAGAAAATACCAAAAATCGACAAAGATATGGCGTGTGTCGATGCTCTTTTCATGGGTCTTCTCCAAAATTTGGTGCATAGTGAATATTTGGTCAGTGGTTGATTTTCCAGGTCTAAAGCCACACTGATAAGGTCCAATCAGTTTGTTGACGGTGGGCTTTAGTCTTTTTGAAATTGTCTTGAAATAAACGAAGTTTGTTTACCTAACGGTATTTTATAACACCCAAACTAATCCATTAAGATAAAGAGTTTTTAAGGCAAAATTATCATAATACAGATACAAATATTGACAATGAACGAAATCGAAGTGAAACCTTGCCTACTTTCAATATACAAAGGACAGTTTGAATACCATCACTTCATCTATGTATAAAATAGTACATAAAATCGACAATCAAAAGATCAACAAAAATATGCCAGACAACTATTTTTCTAAAATGAGTGAAATTGGTCTATATCACCCATACATCAATCGCATTGTAATACTATTTAAATTAAAATTACTCCCTACTCTTCGGTTGATTGTAATTCGTAGATCAGTATGTTACAAAGATTTGGTACCAAAAATTCATAAAATTACTCCTCATATGTATGTGAAATTGTTACAAAATTTGCTCTAATATTTCTCATTTTAACAACAAACTCATTTGGGCAATGACCTATCCAAAATCCCACTCAAACTGTATCATATTTGAATATTTTAAGCAAATACCTTACTGTTATCTTTAAATCAAAAACAAACGAAAACGCTGAAAGAGTGTCCGCTATGTTCTTCACATGGCCGATTCGTGTAATTCATTGAAAGAGACGTTAATCAAAAAACTCGATCGGCAAATGTTTGGGGTGCCAGCGATAGCGAAAGAGTGATGACAGCAGAATTTTGGAAGCATGCTCTTGACTTGTGAATAACTAAACACACATACTTACTTACAAGTATATACCTATGTATGTGCATATGTAAATATATACTATATGCTAAGTGTACTTAACTTGAAGTTTGCTCGTGCCGTTGCTTCTGCTTTTATCATCAGCTATATTTCGGTTTTAGTTGCGCGCTTTAATTCAATTTCATATTTTATTTGTTCTATAAATTATGTCTTGACTTCCCGACTAAACACATACATACATACATGCATGCATACACGCAATTCAGCAGTGAAATTACACAAGCCTAATCAAACAGTCAGGCGTGCAGGCCAATGGACGGACGCGGCGCGTAAATCAAGTCATGCCACTTTGTGACCACTCAGATTAACGTAAATACTACCGTACAGGTGTATGTATGTATGTACATTTTATTATGCATACACCGTTAATATACAAGATAATTCGATACCGTTCCAACAAATGTATGGTGTGAGGTGAGAATTCGTCAGTGATTTTTGTTGCTTCGAGTTCAATGATTTATTGCTGACCCTGAAAATATGTAGAAAGAAGCAACGCCATCAAGCATTTCATTACAAAAATAAATATTGCAAGTAAATAAAAATACAAACAAACACAACTACATATGTACAATTGTATTTATAACTGTATTTGGTTGAAATTGTATCCCAACAACGTCGCTGCCTACTCTTCCACACGGCCGGCCGACATTTAAGTTTAGAATTTGATAGCAGCGGACTGCAGCCGTCTTTCTCTGCGGAATTTCCAAGCGCTATTTATGGTGTGCTTAAAGATCGCAGATATCTTGCAGCATTCTAAGCGACTGCCAGACGCAGTGCGGCGCAGTCAAGTGTCGACTGCTGCAGCAGCCGCTATGCGCTCAACGTATAAATCGAGGTCGAGTCTGAGAGCATTTGCTGCTGCCTCGGCTGCCTCAATTAAATGTTAGAGTACTTAACTAATTTGCATCTGACGTTTATTATTATTCGTTTTCTTCAGTTATTTCTGTATTTTCAATTAATTTTGATTGCTCGAATTGCCTGGTCTTGCCTTGCCGGCAGCTGTGTTGATAGCGCGCTTGGGTGCACTGCAGCGCTCGTGAGTCAAACGTCGTCGGCTGTGTGAGGAGGCACGATTGCGCAGCTTCCGCGTTTGTCTCCAATACAGTCACCCGTCGTCTGTCATCTTTCCAGCGCGCATTAGTTAATGGTGTTTGCTCTGGCATTTGACATGCTTAATGTAATTATCATCAAATGTACTATTTGCACTCTATCAATTGTTCAGGCGAAATTGCAATGTGACGGCGTTGCAGCGCCTAATGTCTCCCTCCATATGCGATTGGTTAATTAAAAAGCAAGCAAGCGGCTGATTGTAATTTTTATTGCAACGATTGTGATCTTTTGCACTTCGCCAAGTAATGGCTGCGCGTTCAGCGCCAAAGGTCAATGAAATGCATGCGCGCCAGCAGTAAATATTGATTACAAAACAATTTTGTTTAAAATTCATAATAATTCAATTTAATTGTATTTACAACAAACAAGTTTAGATCGGTTTTATTATAAGCGTATAATGAATTTTAATTTATCGCACTTAATTCTTGAATCGTTAAATTTTTAATGGTGGAAAATTATTGTTTGCCTGAATGGCTCCAACTCACACTCATAAGTGGGCATATAGACAACGTATATATTGAATCTGTGCATACATATATGCACTTGCTTTAATCTGCTTAAATCTTCTACAATTAACGTTTGGGATTTGTGAGTCTCGTACAAAGTACGTTAAGTCTTTGGAACGCCTCGAAATATTTATGGTGAATGCGATGGCGCAGTGATGGTTTTTGTTTGTATATACAGTGGAATTTCTCGAATCACCACAATCCACAAAAAAACTTCGAGTTAGAGAGACTTCGAGTTATAGAATTTTCATTGAAAAATAAAATTTTTCAAAAAGCTGTAAAATATATTTTTACCCACAGATTTAATTATTTACTTCGCCAAAAGTTTTATTTAAATACATTAAAACAAGATTTCTGTAAATTTGTTTGTTGTATTTTACTATTGTTTGGTTCTTCACGTCTGTATCCCATGCCTTTGTTACATGATTTATGAAATCCATTAGTGTAATATCAACTTTTTTATTCGCCTCCATACCAATATAGGGACTTCTTTAAAATCCTGCCTCGATACAAAAATTTTAAAATTTGTATTATGCCCTGGTGGAAAAGTTCGATTTATGGAAGGAAATTTGTATTCAAGAGTTCGAACTTTTCGACCAGAGCATGATACATACATGGAAATGCTGTAACTCAAAGTCTCTCTAACTCGAAGTTTTTCTGTGGATTATGGTGATTCGACTTATAGAAGTGCTAGTTATGGAAGTTCCACTGTATATCTTTAGCAAAATAACTCTTAAAGACCTTATTATACTCTCAAAACACGTTATACAGAGTGTAATAGTTTTGTTCACATAATGGTTGGTTGCAAGTCCTAAAACTAAACGAGTTAGATATAGGGTTATACATATATACCAAAGAGATCAGGGTGACGAGTAGAGTTGAGATTTGGATGTCTGTTTGCCTGTTCGTGCAAGCGATAACTTAAGTAAAAATTGAGATGTCTTGATGATAAATATATCAGACCACTGCCACACCCATAAAATATGCGAAATCGATGCACAACCAGGCCTACTTTCCATATACCTCAATTTAGAAATCAATGAAATACTGCATTTCTAGTATGATTTATGCCGAAACCGAACTTTAACTTTTTTCAAGGCTCCAGATATCGAATATGAGAAACTCAGTGTGCTTGTGTTATAATCTTGGATAAAATTGCTTCCATAGACTTACTAAGATTATATACATCAATCTGAATTTTCACACAATTTTTCCGTTACATAGACGGTCGCCCCACAAATTATTCAGAAGTATTTGCTGGGTCTTTAAAATAATTGCATACCGGATTTCAGATAAGAAACCACATAATTTTCTAATAATAACTAAAGAATGAAACTTTCTGCGGTGAACATAGTGTCGCCATCACAGTTTGAACTTACGTCCACCAAATTATTGTTCGTCGAATCAACAAATAAATATTCGGCGATTAGTAAATTGTGGTTTTCAAGAGGAAACCAAACGCATATAATTTAAGATTATGGTAAAGATTTAGCTTTATTATAAAGATAAGGATTTGCCATTATGTTTTAAGGCAGTAGTCTGCTTTACAGGTTCAAAAAATCGATTTTTTGTTTTGTTTTAAATCTCTTCCAAAACTATCCAAGAATATGCCTTTAAAATTCCAGAGACCAATTCGACATATTTTCGAAGCTAGAGCAGTTTTAGTGGCCGAGCGTCGAGAAGGTGCGAATGCTCAGGCAGACCTTTAAAGCGCGTTTTCTCGAGTTTTCATTTTTACAAATGTTAGAAAACAGTGCCGGCGATAGCAAAAAGAATATATGTCCGATCGAAAAAAACCAAAGTGATCTAGCTTCAGTATTAAATTATCTTCTCTTTGAACTAAAAAATTTAAGTATTTAAACTACTTGTTTTGCAACTTAAAGTCAATTTTTTTTCTTAAACTTATTAACTTATTCGGTATTTTTTTAGTTCATAAAGAAAAGAAACTTATAAAAATCCGGCACCGATTTACAAAGTATTTACATTTAAAAAGTATTTAGGGCAAGTGAACGCCACAGCCGACTCGAATAAATTCCATGCGAAAGGCCCAATTATCGACCGTTTTTACAGCAATTGGGGCCCTATGTCCTCAATAAACGTTGTTCCAGAGTAAGTCTGTTCATTATGAAATGGCAAACGAAACTGAGTACAAAATCAAGTAACAACTGTCTAACCCGGACGTTACACGGGAAAGAAATTGCTTTCAAGTTGCCACACACTCGCACTTTTTTACTACTCTTTTACGAAATTGTACACAAACAATGCATTTTATGAAACATGAATCTTCCGACGTATCTACAGATTGATTTAAAAATTAAGACTTATTAATCCATTTTGGCGATAAATGGAAGCAGTTTCCTTGACGACGGCATCTCTGTAACAATAATTGAATATCAAGTTGCCTGCAGCCTATGGCTTTCAATTTTGACAATTAGTCCGTGTGATCAACTTGAAAGCAATTTCTTTCCCGTGTAACGGCAGTGTAATAGACCAACTCCAGAAAAAGTGTTGCCTTATTGAAAAACGCACGTCTAAAAAAACACCCGCTGAGCTATTAACCCTTGGAACTCATATAAACATAAAACTGAGAATCATTGTTCTGGCTTATAATCCAACGCTCTTAATGCCAAATGCTGAATAGAGTTCTATCTCAAGGAACCCATTTAACCGTTATAAAACACTTGAGCAAGAGATGAGATCATTTTCGATTTTCGATTTGAAAAACACTAAATCAGAAACACTAAATTTCACATAAGAAATGGCAGATGGAAGCAGCACTCATATTTTTTTACAAAATGTAAAATGGGCGTGGCATCGCCCACTTATGGGTCAAAATCCATATCTCAGGAACTACTCGACCGATTTCAATGAAACTTGGTTTGTAATAGTTTCTTTACATGCCAATAATATGTTGTGAAAATAGGCCAAATCGCTTTACAACCACGCCTACTTCCTTTATACCAGAATTTTAAGACGATCTGAATCGTTTACTTTACAATATATAAAGTAAGCACTAGTAAAGATATCGATGCAGAACTTTGCACAAATACTACGTTTATAGTTTGGCAGCCCCATTCTAAAAATCACCGAAATCGGACCATAGGTTGTCAAGGCCCCATATATCGTTCATGAGGACCTCGGTACTTCTAACCTAATATTAGGGTTTCCAACTTTCAATGGACTTTAACAATATACATATATGACGAATATGTGGGTCAAATTTTGTATTATATAATATTAATAAAGTTAAATAAATAAATTGCGAGAGTATAAAATGTTCGGTTACACCCGAACTTAGCCCTTCCTTACTTGTCTGTTTATAGTTCGTTCTTTTTATTTAGCCTCTGCTTGATACGATTTTCATATGTGTGTTATTAATATGGCGTCTAATCTATTAAAAAAGGGGCGGTTTTGTGAATACCCTCTCGTATCACATTCTAGACGATGACTTAAAATCTATTTTTATGGCACAAAAATTATCAAAACCAACGTAAAATATTGAAATTTTCTTCAAATCGCTCACTCAACACTAAATAATTGCAAGCAAAATAAATTTCGGCAGTGTTGCCAACTCATAATATGAATTCGACATTCGATCTTCAACATATTCAACACAAAATTCGAGACCTTAAACTCACAACATTTCCATTGGAGAAGCAAAAATTAAAAATGCCTGCACGCCACAACCGAAAACAAATATTCAAAAGCAAACACACGCAATGCATAATGTTTACCATAAACGCACTTTTATTTGTATTTGCAAAATCATAAAGGCTTCCTGCTGAGTCATTAACAAAATTTGAAGTTTATGCCTTTTGATATTTGGCATCGCCACCTCTCTCCCTCACCCCTAATGTTGTTATTTGATGATTCAACTTTTCTGCCAAAATTATTTTACACACACATACACAGGGGCACAGATGAGTAGATATTTTTTTAAGTTATTAATGCTGCAAGACGCAGCGCGTTCTACTTTGGCAATCTAAACAATTGAACTTCTCCAGCGCCAAATTTCATAAAACACAAATTCGAAATAGTAATTGTGGAGCTAGCTAGCTAGCTAGCAACCAAAAGGCGGCGCACACGTGTGTGTCTAGTTTCTAAAATATGGACTTCATAGTTGAGGCACAAACATTTGTAAACAAAGTGTGATTGTTCTTGTTGCTCTCGTTGTTGTTGTTGCTGTTGATCTTTCGCGCGATTATTTACTTTATGGCAAACATAAAATAGCAACGAAAGATGAAATGCGAAGTTGAAGGCACACACAAATCGTCAGCGTTCACACATCGTGCGTGAAGAGTCTCCAAAAACGCGCAACCTAACCAGAAGAAGACTCACACAAAAAAAGCGGTTTCTTGGAAATCATGAAAGGTCTGTCGCCTAGTAAAAAACAAAAACAAGGAGAGCTGTGTCGCCGCAGCATTTAACTCAAGGTTAACATAAAACGCTCATAAACCGACCGAGTACATAGCGCGCAAAATTATTCAATGATCATGACTTTAATGGCGGTTATGCTGGAGCAGATCTCAACATACCTCGAATAAAATATTATACATATGTACATATATATGTATGGATGTACTTAGAAAGTGTGTGTATTTGTTGTATAAACATATGCCGAACAGATGTACGTATGTGAGCTTGGAAGTACTATCTAAAAAATACCAAAATATTCTAAATGATTTAATTATAGTATCCGACTGATTTTTTCTCATAATTGCTACTTAGGCCTAACGAGTTCAGTTTTTTGTCTTTCCTTTTTAAACTCTCTAACAAAACTCTTCCGGTTTTTATTTGACAAGTGCTGACTATAATTTGCAGTGAGAATATCCAAAGTCTTATGGACATTTTAAAAATTGAGCACAAATGTTGCAGACTTTTTAGTAGATATTGCCTACTTTTCAGAGCTAAGAGAAAAAAAGAGTAAGCGTATTCGTAAAAAATAAAGTGATGTATTTGAAGAGTGTCCAGGACATAAAGGCATACAAGGAAATGAACTTGCGGACCAACTGGACCAAGGAAGGCCGCGGCTACCAACCCAATAAGGCCTTCATCGCCGTTTGTCGGCACGTTCTTATCAGCCGTTTACATGAAGCGGAAGTAGCAAGCAGGAATCGCTGCTGGCTGCACTTTGCCACTCCAAAGTGTTCCTCGGAGGACACAATCTGAAAAGATCCAAACAGTTAATGGCGATCCCCAGGAACAAACTGAGACAACTAGTGGCACTCTATACCGGTCAGTGCAGACTACGGTGTTATCTGCACAAACTGGGAATATACTCATCAGATCATTACCGATTCTGTGATTCGGAACCGGAGACAACAGAACACTTACTCCTTGACTGCCCGGCGATCGCGAAGAAAAGGACAGACAATTGGGACTCTGTATTCCCAAAGAGATAGTATCGCATCCATCAGCCCTGCAACACTGTTAAGGTTTCTTAACGTGACGGGGTTGGAGTGAATGCTGTGATAACTGGAGATGGTACAATAGACCTTAGGTCGCGGTGCCATCCTCAATATATAATCTAATCTGATTTAAAGAGTAACGAATATCAAACAAATTTGCGTTTTTAATATTTATTCAACCGTCTACACATTAATATTGTGGCATTCAAAACAGTGCCCATTCGATATCATGCACTTTCGCCATCGCTTCTTCCAATCGTCGAAACACTTCTCAAACTCGGTTTTTTGGGATAGTCTTTGCGTCTTTTAGCGATTTCTCGTATATATGCTGATAAAACGACTTTATTTTTGAACATAGGAAAAAGTCCCTCGGAGTCACACATTTCTGTCGAAGACGTTGAAAAAATATCTAATTTTTTAGGACGATCTTCCTGATACATAACATGAAGATTCTCGCAATGTCGATTAAAAGATGAGCTGACTGAATTCTATAACGGCAGTGACGAAGGGATTGGGCAGTAACCCATCTTAGAAAGATTGGGGTAATAACTATTTGTCTCTAGAGGAGTGGGATCTATTTTGTGTAGGAAGGAGCAAACACGGGTCCAATTAGAGTTATACTGATTTTATATACATCGAATTCGAGTTTTAGGTTAAACTTATCGGCTCAACTAAAGTATTTTCTGGTTTAAGACTTTTTATTGTAAAAAAAAAAAAAATAAAATGAAATTTACAATAAAATAAAATATTATTATTAAATTAATTTAACACAAGCATTCCATCAATCAAACAAATTTACAACAATTTCACCAATATTTTTTCAGGGTGTACATGAAGACATATACGGTTTGCAGCCACATATGAAACTATTTAAAGATTTAAATATACTCGCCAGAGATGAAGCCTTTCGAAATGCGACTGCTGTGTATCCGGTGACAGCGATGGACGATTTCTATCGACTGCATGCCTATTTTTCACGGGTAAGTGTCTGCTTATATTTTATATGAATGAAAAAACAACAATACCAATCAGAAATATACATAACGGAAATGATTTATTTATTTTTTATTTTTTTTATTTGCAGCATCACTTAGAACTAGTGCAGCAGCGCAGCTTCGACTTGGAGCGCAAATCATATCAAATAGCTAATGGTTCCATCTCAAATAACATACTCGAAATACGCTGGCCACTCGGTGTGCCGCTTGGTTCGGCACCCGAAACGCGACATGACATCATAACATGGCACCTCATCAACAGCACACACATCTATCTGCCCAATGCCGAAAATATCGTCGCACCACTGAGTCACACGGACAAGCTGGATTTCGATAAAGTGCTGGAAATCGCAATTGCCTACGGCAAGCGGAAACATCCACATTTGCAATACGTCAATTTGCATACGGTTTATCGGAAATTCGATGCAACGCGTGGCATGGACTATCAGTTGCACTTAAATATGCGCGACACACGCTACAGCAGCGGCGAATTGGTGACGAAAAGTTTTCAAGTCGTCAAACCGCTCGGACGCGTGGAGGTCATACCATCGCCATATGTCACCGAAAGCACGCGCATCGCTATAATGGTGCCGACATTCGAACACCAGGCGGCGGATGGTGTGAATTTCATAACGGAATACGAACGCATTTGCATGCAGAATCAAGACAACACATTTCTGCTGATGGTGGGTGTTGAGCGTGTGCCACGATTTTTAGTGTCATCCTTAATTATTATTGTTTTTCTTTCACTTTATAGATTTTCCTTTATCGCTATGATTCCATCAGCAAAGGTGAACAAGATCCCTTCAAAAGTCTCAAAACACTCGCTTTAGATTTGTCCACAAAGTACAAAAGCGATGGCTCACGCATTGCTTGGGTGTCCATACGGCTGCCGCCTACACTTAGTGAGAAGCCACCGCCAGCGGAGGACATAATGCTCAACACCATTTATGGACGCAATGATATTTTAAGCGTTGCAGTCGCTGATCTGGCGCTGCCGAAAATCGGCCTAGATAGTCTGGTACTCATGGCCTCCACAGATATTAGCTTCAAAGCGGACTTTTTGAATAGAGTAAGTTAATGGTTGGATAACTGTATTTACTAGATATTACAATTACACGTTAAAACTTCCCCAGGTACGCATGAACACCATACAGGGCTTCCAAATATACTCACCCATCGGCTTTATGATGTATCCCTGTAGATTGGCGCACTTTTGCAAGCAATGCGAGAACTGTGATGTGAGCCAAAGCTCGGGCTATTTCGACAAATGGAACTATGATCTAATCGCGTTCTACAGTCGTGATTATGTGCAAGGTACATACATATATATAACACCTCTAGATGCTTAATTTACTTGATATTTGTGTTAACAATTACATTTGACTTCATTTGCATTGTACATTTTTCCACATCTCCACTTCCCATTCCAGCGCGCAAATTGATTGAGTCAACATTGCCCATCACACGCACCGACAATGACATTGAGCTGCTACTCAGTCGCAGCGAACAGAAAATCAACACCATTTTGGATATGTTTGTGGCCTCACAGCTGCCAGTGCATATACTGCGCGGCACTGAGCCCAATTTGCGTTACGGCGCCGCGATCAGGAATCACATAAATAAGGGTGGTGAAATGTTGCAGTGTCCGGCGCGTAATAACGCACAGCAACAGTTATACAACGATGTGCCACAGCGTTATGATGCGTTGCGCGCTGAGAGCGCCAGTGCGCAGGCGTATGGCTTGGATAGTCGCAAATGCATACATTTGGCGTCGCGCAAACAAATCGGCGATGCGATCATACGGTTCGAAGATCGTAGTATATTGCAGAAATAGTACTCACACTCATTCTGAATGAGTGTTTGATTTTTTTTTTAACTCTTTTTTTTTGTTTTTCAAATGCCTACTTGGCGGCAATGCAGTTAAACTGCGCTGCTGCGGCCGTGCGTCAAATGCATGTTGACACTTTAATGCTCAAAAAATTTGCATGATTATGTAAATATTAGTTGTAATACTTGCAAAGCTTTCGTTTAAGCATATTTAATGTTTTTTTTTTTTCATTTTCATAGTGTTATGACGAAAGTTAGTACTTTTGTATTTTAGTCTATTATGCCAAAATGCTTGCACAATTTTAATAATTTAAATTGTTATACATATGTGAGTTGTGTGTGTATTTTAGTTTTAATTAATTTATTTTAAATATTATTTTATTTAATTAAGTTAATTTTTATTTTTTAATTTTATTTTAATTATTATTCATTTATTTTTCGTATTAAAACGGCTGAGCTACAGTTGATTCCTATCGATTGCATGTAACGAAATGACTTTTTTGTATGTAATTTACATACATATATATATGAACATTAGTGCCTAGTATACATAAGTCTAGTGTAAATATATATAGATATAGATAGTTAGTTGTAAGTGGTGCAGTAACTGTTTGTTTGTAGTTATTTTGTATGTATTATGGCTGTTAAGTGTGTTTTATCTACGTCAACGCAGTAGAAATGCCCAAAACTTGTCCTTTCCAATTTGCAAATATCTGTACACACACATTTACAAATGTATACAGCATAATTTCTAAGCAAGCGTTTTAAAGTAATTTGGTATACAGTTACTAATATGCGATTTTCAAAACTTACATACATACATACATCCAACTTGTTAGCTATGTACTCGCATGCATCCTATCATTTTAGTGCCTTAAGTATTGTATATTCATCTCGCCATGACTGCCAAGTATTCAGTTTGCATAAAACATGTAATTTAATATTAATACATACATATATTAAACATATTAATATATATTTTTGTATATCGTATTGTAATATTGTAATTAAATGAATTTCATTCCTTATGTAAAAAAAGGAGAGCGCTATATAAATACATACACATGTATATGTATTAAGCAGTTTCCAGTGTATTTAAGTGAATTTCCGTGTCTTTCTACCTCTTTCACATTTTCCATAGGAAACTACAAAACAAAAAAAAATAACTAAAAAATAAAAACTAAAGGAATTTGTAAATAGGCTTATTGTTAGTTTTAAAACAAACTATACATTAAATGTTATGCGATTAAAGGTGCCAAAGCTTTTAAATTTCTACTAATTTGATATGCTCTAATTTGTTTTAAGAAAAATTAACAACGAAATAATTCAAGTATTATATTTAGTAGTAAACGAATTATATTAACAGGGGCAGTTAAAGAAAAAACAAAACTCAAAGATTTAGTGTTTAAAATAGTTATAAAATTGTATTTTTTAATTTAAAACTCATGTCATAGAACAAACAAATAAAATTTAAATAAAAAAAATAAAATTTCAAAAATAAATACTTGTGAATTTTTTCAAAGATTAAAGCGTCTAAATGGCAATCAAGAGATATTTGATACATTTTAAAGTAACTAAAATTGTTGTTGTTTCAAAATTTTATTTTCAACTGCAACGTTTGTAGGAAAACTCAAAGTGTATTCAACAAAGTGAACTAAGTATTTGACACACCCGACATTAGTAAATTGCTTCCATGAGTTGTTTTGCCTAATCAGAAAGTATTCGGCATTTTCTTTTATTCATTTAAAAAATATTTTTTTTGGTTTGAAATTTGTTTACTTTTGAATTTCAAAATTTGAATTTTTGAATAAATATAAGGGTTAAATCAATGACAACAAACATGTCAAATTTGGGTAAAAAAAAATTAAATGTCATATACTTAGTTCACTTTGTTGAATACACTTTGGGAAAACTACTTATTGTAATTTATATACTCATTTAAAAGCAAAAAAAAATATATATAAAAAACGTTTGGTGTCACAAAATCAATAAATATTTTGTTTTATAGCAATTTACTTTGATTTGTTGTTGTTTAAACAATTTTATGAAAACATGCAAAATAAATTTCACTATTATCGAATAACTACTTTTGCAATGTAGCGCCCGTTTTTTAAATACCGATCATTGTAATTAAATTGGGCACTAGAAATAGCAAAGTAAAAGAATTGTATAAAGAAAATAACTATTTAAGTTATTTGAAAACATCCTTTGTTATATATGTATATACTTACATACTTATGTGTGTACATAAACGCCAGCTATAATTTCATCGATACAAGCAAATAAAAATAATATTTATAAAAAAAATCTAAAAATCTTCAGTAAATGCATTTTATTTGACAAATATTGTTGTTTAAGCTTGATAAGGTGACAGCAGCAGCACATTTACTATAATAACACATTCAAACAATGACAACAAGATACACAGCAATTACACTAAAAACACTGTAGTTTGACATTTAAATTCCTCCTTTTTTTTCCTTTCCTTTTAATTCCTTTTTTTGTTTTGCATTCGCAAATACAAATTAAGCTTGATTCAATAGAAAACTCAAATCGGTGTTTGGTGCAAATTCAACTTGTTCCTTATTGCTGTAAAAGTAGATATTGAGAAAGTTATTTAATTTTATTCAACTTCAACACTACTCACCCCAAAAACAATTTCGCATTACGATCTCCCACTAAAACGGCCTTACCGCTCTCCACCAGTAATGCAGTGCCCTCGCGTAGGCCCAACACCGGCTTTTTATGATATTCAATAAATTCGTTAATGCGTTCGTCACGCGTCTCGCCTTTATGACGTGTCGCCGCATCTGGTTCCAGATAATGTGGATTGATGTTGAACGGCACCAGACGCAAACCTTCGAATGTGGGTGGAAACGTAATTGGCATGTCGTTTGTCGTATGTATGGAGAGTGTGGCCACATTTGTGCCGGCACTCGAGCCAATATATGGTATACCCTTTAGTAGTACACGTTCACGTATTACGGGTATTAGATTTTCATCGTAGAGCGCTTTAAGCAGCACAAAAGTATTGCCGCCACCTATGAATATCGCCTGCGCCTGCATCACTGCTTCTATCGGGTTCTGTTTAACGTGTATACCTTCGACTTTAAAACCCCATGGAGAAAGTGAGTTCTCAACAAGCTCTGTGTACTTATTGTAATCGTTCTGGGCGTAGGGTATAAAGAGCACCGTCTTCACATTACGCCTACGCACCGTGTATGTAAGATATGTGGTTGGTTAAAAATTATAGTGATTTGTGGATTGGTACTTACTTTGTTAGAAATTCTTTCAAATATTCCTTCGCATGCTCCAAGAACTCATAGCCATGTACACGAGAAGAGGAGAGTAAGAGAATTGAACGCGGTGCCATCTTTACCAGTGCACTTAAGAAATTATGGAACTAGGTACTGCTTGAGACTACGCGTAGCGCAAGTGCTTTGTGCCGTTTGTGCTGGTGTTCGCTTAACAAATTATTTATGTGTGTTGATAAGTTAACTACACATTTAATTTATGGGAAATAATAAAAAAAATACTGTTGTAGATAAAGTT
This sequence comes from Zeugodacus tau, assembly GCA_031772095.1. Classification (NCBI taxonomy): domain Eukaryota; kingdom Metazoa; phylum Arthropoda; class Insecta; order Diptera; family Tephritidae; genus Zeugodacus; species Zeugodacus tau. Next base: position 64,140,115 of record CM062650.1, on the reverse strand, counting down.
TATTATCGATTTGAGTTAAACGAAGAAAAATAACAACTAACAACAAAGATATTTGTTATGCGTCGTATTGGAAAATCAGCTGTTTGTATCTCTATACTGATAAGAGCAGAAAACCGGTTACCTGTGTACTTGGTAACTAGTACACTGTACAATGTTGCTTTTAAATTGGGTTTTCAGAAAAAATTCATTTCATACAACCCAAATGTTATTGTTTAATTATAATTTAAAATAAATAAAATTTAAACTATATAAAAAATAAACTAAAATTATATAACTTATATTAATTGACAATTAATTGCTTACAAAACAATTATATATTTACCAATTTCAATTACTGTCTTTAAAACTATAAAATCGGAAATTTTTTAATTTTATAATTTTGTTGTTGGTGAAATGAATGTGAACGACAGTCTGGTGCACTTCAGCTTTACAACGTTTTTAGACTATAGTCTATCTGTCTGTTTAGTCTGTCTAGATAAAAATACTACAACTATAAAATCTATTAACTGGAAATAATATACAAATTTACTATATTTTTTATATCGGTTTTTATTGTTAACTAATTTCTATTTTGAACATATATATATTTTTTAGTAATGTTAAACATTATTTCTGCTTTTACTAGTAGCTTTTACGCACACATTTCCTTGTTAGCATATTTCTCTCAAGAAAATAAAAATACATAATTGACAATATACATACACAAATATGTATTAACGTTATCAAGCATAAATTTAAACATAAAATATGCACAAGTTGATAAAACATATATTTTCACAGTACATATCACAAAAGTTTAGTATAAACATAGGTAGCGAGCTCTAGCATGGTATTGCTTCTGTATATAATATTTTCGCCTTAACGTTCAAAATATATTAGTTCATCATACACGAAGAGTATTAAATTGTTTGCACTTTGATTTCATGTCGTATTTTCAATACTCTAATGTATTTCCTTGCCTGTAATATCCTTATCAAATATATGCAAGCCCAATTCCTTTTCACAACGTTCGATTTGTGTTATATAATCGGCCAACTGTTTTTGCGCATCCACTTGTTCGATAAGGAAGTTGGTTTCTAAAAAGTCGCTCAAATGTGGATCACTGTGCTCATTTGCCAAAGCATGTAACGCCAGCAAGGACTTGATGCGGAGTATGCAAATATAAGTTTAGATAAAACAATATACATATGTAGCTATTTCCGCTTACCTCATTGACTGCCTTTTCTATATCCAATGCTTTCATTAGCGCCGCTTTAGCTGTTGTAAACTTAAATTGTGGCGCTGGTAACTCCTCCAGGCATATTGTGCCGCCTCGTTTGTTCATGTATGTCATCAATTGTGTAGCGTGTTCACGCTCTTCCGAACTAGCAGACTTGAAAAATCCATATAGACCCGGTAAGGCGACATCGCTGCGATCGAAATGGTAAGCCTGTAAAAAATTATATTTTCCTAATATATGGAATTTTTTTCGAATATCAAACATTCTTTTGCATACCATAGCCAAGTAATCGTAGCTGGACTTCAATTCGAGATGTATTTGTTTGTTAATTGCATTTTCACATTCGCTGGCAAAGTTTTGTCGCACCAGCAAACACATGAGACGTCGAAATTGCAAACGTCCGAAAAAATTCATAATTCTAATTGGATTCTAATTTCAAATGACACTTTCTATTTCTTACTTTTGGAGAAAATTGCTGTGAAAATTAAAGTTGATTTTTATCGTTTTCGTATATTGTACGTTTGTGGCGTAGAAATTCCGTACGAATGTATGCAGTTGCATAAAGTGACAGTTATTTGACAGGACATGCTGCTGCAGTTACAATGCGCCGATGCAATTTTTATAATTTGTGCGTATTTTTCATATAAAAAATATTTATATTTCCTTATTAATTAAAACTATGAAACGAATATAAAAACAAGAACTTTAGGCGTTTAGCACATATTTTATTTCAATATTGCATGAATTATGCGCTTATTATTATTATACCATATTACAAATTTCTTTCGTAAATATGTATGTATACATTTTTTCTTTTTGATTATTTGCTTCCATATTACTTTTATTTTTAGCACATACTTCAAGTATGTGTTTTTTTATATTTTATTATTTTTTTATTACGGCATGATTAACAATTTTATATTAAAATCTAAATAGGCACACTTAATTCTCCATGTTTGAATTTATAATATTCATATATCTTTATAGTTTATTATTAATTTGTTATTGGTTTCCTAATGATAAATCTCTCATTATTACGCATTTCGTTTTTATAAAACATGTTTTGTGTTTTGTTTTCACTTTATAAGACAACAGTTTTCAAAATACTATGTAACAATTATATCTTCACATCTTACATAATGTAACATCAGATACACTCGTTTTTAAGGCATTATTAGTAAGTATGGTTTTTCATTTCGTAATGTAAGCCTTTTTATTTTTTAATTCACTGCGCTAAATTTCTTTAAAGCGTTTGTTTTAGGAAAGTTAACTGTTTATTATAAATCGTTTACTTAACCACTATTTGCATTATTTTTCTTCAATTATAATATGTTACAGTTCGGTAAGGAAGTAGCCAATGTACGAACCCATTACTCCGGCAAATCCAATATTCTGGACACAAATTCGGAAATATCTGTGTCGAGTTCTATGTGATCCACAATGAATTCGTGTTTCAGCAACTGTTCATAATTGGGACGTGCCGTATAGTTTTTCTGCAAGCACTTAACTATAAAGTCTTCGAATTGTGGCGAAAATTGACCAGGTTCTAGACGCGGTGGACTCTCATTCACCACCTATAATTGATTGTTTGTGAATTTTAAAATTTTCTAAAATAGCTTGTCAAATTATTACCTGTTTCAATTGTTCAAATGGTGTAGTCCAGTGATTATATGGAAATCGGCCGGTTGCCATTTCAATCATACTGATACCCAGCGACCAGACATCAGAGCGTATATCATATTGAGCAGGATTGCCCTGTGGATCAATGCGTTCGGGTGCCATGTATGGTTTACAACCAGCATCAATCGTTTTTGCAACAGAATCAACCAGGTAACCTAAAGATAAAAACATATATTAAATATCATTTGCGTATTAATAAGTGACATTTAGAATAGTTATGCAATTGTTTTCGCTTTAAGCAAGCTGTAATAATGCAGCACACTATACACAATGTGCATCAGCGTTAACTCCACAACATTTTAACTGCTTACCTGAGATACCGAAATCACACATCTTTACTTCACCACTTCGGTTGATTAAAATGTTTGATGGCTTTACATCACGATGAATAACTTTTAGTTGTGCATGCAGATAATGCAGCGCATTCACAACCGACATGGCAATCTGTAATATAAATCATTATTATTACAAAAACATATATTTGCTAAATATACACTTTAATACATACTTTGCCCAGCACGCTTTCTTCCATGGTCAGATTGTTTCTAAACACCTTAGGGTAAAATTTATCCAAACTTGTATCCATAACTTCCATGCAAATCCAAACGTCTCCTTCCCGAAAGAGTGCACCATAAAAATGCACTGTGTACGGGCAGTCGCTCGAACGCATGGATATATCCAAGTCCATAAGTAAGCGTTTCTGCTCATTACGGTTTACTGTCGCTGTTATACGTTTCACCGCCATTACTGTGCCTGTCTGCTCATGCCTCATTTTTTCCACAATACCATAAGCGCCACGTCCCAAATCCGCAATTTTTTCCAAGCTATCTGCATTGATTTCAAATTGTTGATTACCTATATTGATTGTAGCTGTTGAGTCTAAATTTCGTGGCGGCATGCTGCGTATAAGAAACATACATTATTATCAAACATAAAAAAGCGCTGTAAATGAGTATGCAACATACATTTCGGGCTCTGGTTCCTTTTGGATAACAAATTTAAAACCGGGTCTTTGCCTTCCAGCCATTTTTAAATGTTGCAAACTACTACGGAGTTTAGGTAGCGAAATACTTTATTTTTAACAAGTTGTCAAGAAATGTGGAATACTTTTGACCAATATCCACCTGACCTTTTTCGACCTTAAGCGTGTGTTGGAAGGGACGTAAAAATTATCTGTTCTCCAACAGCTTTTATCTGTGGTAATCTGTAATATTTTGTCGTCCTAAGCCTATTTTGAGTTTTCCCAAATTTGGAATTTTCGCGGCTCCATACACATTTACCTATTATTTGCTGATTGGCTTTCTACCTCGTTTCGTGTGGGCTCGCGCTCGCAACACATTAACTTACTCCAAATGTCACTTTTCTCCAAATTTGGTAATAATTTCTAAAACATTGTAAAGTGCAAAAGTTCAACACACTTTATGATATTATTTTCATTAAAAAATTGCCGCTAATATAAACCGATCAGAATTTCTTAAACTTATTCTTTTCCAATTTTTTCGCCGATTCTCGATTCCTATCAAATAAAATCTTGCAAAATTTTCTCGTTTTTCGTTTCGTTGTCTCGTTCGATATCTGCTTGACTGCAAATTTAGTGCTGCCATATCGCTACATATGAAATATATTAATTGAGAAAAAGTGTTTTAACAACAAAGGTTAATTCTGTGCAACATAAAAATAACATATTTTGTAAATAAAAGTTATAACGTTAATATTCATTTATTTTATTTAACAATATATTATTAATGAGAAAAAATATATATTTTCTTATCAGTATGAAATCAGACATAAAACTCACAGATCTTAAAAAAGCTTTGATTGACATATTTAAGGTATATATATTATAGTCTCTTTGACACGAAATATACAGTGTTAGTTTACTTTTTCATCCTAATTTTAGCTTTTAATAGACAGTCCACTTAAATTTAAATCATCGTTATTTTCGTCTACAATAAAATTGAATTTGAAACCACCGCCTGTTAAATTGAGGTCTTTGCCTATGACTGGAGTAGGTTCATTCTTAATATCCGTGCTCGTAACGTTATCCGCTGATTCTGTTGCGTCCGTACTGTTTGGAGTTGAAAAATTGAAGCGGAACTCTTTCCCCGTTTGCACAATAGCAGCTTTTTTGAGGAAGCTTGATTTTTTATTCGCTTCAATGGTTTGTGTAAATTTGATTTGTTTGGCCGCTAAAAGGAAAAACATAAAATATTAAATAGAAATATCAATTGCATATAGTCTACATACCAAGAGCCATCTTCTTTTCCTCCTCCTTCATTTTAGCGCGATAATCTCCCAAAGCGGCCTTCATTACCTGACGCTTTTTAACAAGCGGCGCAGTCGAACTTTTAAGCACCCTTATATTCTTGACAGTGTCGTCGGCTGTGATAGCAAGTGAACAATTAATTACTACTCATATGATAACTGTAAATAGAATCTTACCAATTTTTTGAGACAGCTTTCCTGAATTAAGCGCATTCTCCAACTGTTGAACACACCAGCAAAGTTCCAATTCAATTTGTGCTTCATTTTCAGGAGTTTCTCGTCGAGGCGCTACTAATGGTGGTGGCTTTTGGAAGGACTTTGGCTTCTTTATTTTACTCATATCTTTATATATTTATAGTTTAAGTAAAATCAGAAAATATCTTAGTTGAAATAGATTGGACGACTTGTGGTGTGCAAAACAAAACAAAATATTTTGACGTTTCTTCATATTCCAATACAAGCTGCACATGTTGAGAGAATCCCAAAATAGGTGATTTGTTATCGACTCTAGGGATTATAAAAAATAACATATTAGAAATTGTGTATAAAAATATAAAATATTTTCCAAATATAAATATAAGTTCTTAACATATTTACTTTCCATTATTTTTTATATGAAAAAAATATAAAACTTCATTCATCTTTTACAAAATAGAGTGGCGTGAAAAGTTAAAAATTATCAAATTAAATACAACTCTGTGGTTGAAGTTTACTTGACAGTTGTCAACTCAAATTTCCTTCTTTTCTTACAAATCGTCTTTGGAGGTAGATGCATTTTTCAATTATTTCAAATTAAGTTGGAAAATCTAATAAGTTTTTATCTTAAAATGTATTTCAGATTTCCATCTGACTTTGTATTCATAACTACAGATCAGCAAACATGGTTGCCGTAAAGAAACAGGTAAAATATAATTTGCTTATTGACACGTGGTGCTCTATCACTACGCTGCTGTTAAACCTAACCTAACAATATGCATTTCTTCTCTGTTTATAGAAAAAGGCTTTGGAAAGCACCAATGCCCGTTTGGCTTTGGTGATGAAATCCGGCAAATATTGCTTGGGTTACAAACAAGCTTTGAAGACCTTGCGTCAAGGCAAAGCAAAATTGGTGTTGATTGCCAGCAATACCCCAGCGTTGAGGTGAGCCCGCACATACATGCATCCATTTGCATTGGAATATGTACTATAGAATTACTTGCTGGAGCCATATGGAGTCTTACGAGACTGAGAAGTATGCTCCCACACAAGTTTCCCATATTTGTTTGCATTCTTTTAATTATTTGCAATGGAAGCTATGGAGTGGAGACTCTCAGGCCGATTTTGCATTGTACACGAAAATTTGTGGTTTAAAGCTACCTTGCAATAACACAGACATCCAAATGGTTCCAGCATGGTGATACAGGTAATGAAATTTGTTGGTTTCATTTACTTTTGAATCTTACTAAATGATGAATGTATTACAATCAGACTTATATAGTGTTGATATTCAATTACTACTAGAGACTCTTTCTGACATGGCTAAATGCTTTATAGCACAATTCGAATGTAAATTTCTTTATTTTAAAAAGTTGCATTCTTTACTTTTAGGAAATCCGAGATTGAATACTACGCTATGTTGGCCAAGACCGAAGTGCAACATTACAGTGGCACCAACATCGAATTGGGTACCGCTTGCGGTAAATACTTCCGTGTGTGCACAATGTCCATCACCGATCCTGGTGATTCGGACATCATCCGCTCGTTGCCAGACAACTAAATCCAATGGATATAATTTTATAAATAAAAAATAAAATTTAAAAAGAAAATCTGATTTTGTATTTTTTTTAAGTTAATTAATTAGGTGTAGAGTTTTATAAAAATTAACGTAGTATCCATGAAAAGTGTGAATATCTGATTTGCGAATTTCTCTGGTCTGAGTTAATTGAGTTACTGAATAGATAAATTGGCGGTATTTTAAAATTTTGTTTAAATTTCAGTATTTAGAAGTTGAATCTAAGAATACAACAGCAGTTTATTTCAAAATCACGTAAAATGTTTTACGAGATATAACACGCCACTTACACTGTGTGTACCCACCCTAAGGTTTCTTTTAGTATCATACCATTATGATGCAACCCTGTTTGTTTGTTATTTGATGTCTTTTCGGTGAAATGCTAAACAACAAATTTTAACAAGTTTGTAATAAACAATTATACGAAAAGATGTTATGCCGTTTGTGCATTAGTGATTGTGAGCACAATTCTTTAGAATTATTCGATTCTGGTGGAACAAACACAACAATTTACAATGTTGTCGCGAAGTATTTCGAAAAGGAAGTAAGTACTACAAAATAATAATATCCACTTGTATTAAAGTTTCTTTTGTACACAAAATGCATTAGATGAATATGGACGAAGTAAAATCAGAATTTGATGCAGAAAATGAACAGAGAACTACACAGTTTAACTCACAGGTGATTTGTGCGAACTGCTGGCGGCACATAGATGATTTCCATCAATGGCAGAAGGAATTGGTGATACTAAAAGATGAACGTTTAAAACTACTGCAGCAACCATATCAAAGGGAGCTAGTAGAAAGTGTTAAACTAGAAATGGAAATGGATGTAAACAACTTAAATATATATGCAGAATCATTTGCGGACGATACATGTGATAACGATGACTATTTCAATGAGGACACTGAAGATCCAGTAGCTATCTGCGAAGCCAAACTTTCAACGTCGTCGAAGAAACTGCCTGCTGTTGCAGACGTAGAAAACGTTGAAAATGACGATAATGACAGTCTCTATGATGATATGCCATTATTGAACAGAAAGAATTTAAAGAAAACGAAAACAAACGCAGCTACTAAGAAAAAGGCTGGAAGGCGGAAAAAAGTGAAAAGAGTCGTAAAGAAAACTTCAGAAGTAGAAACTGATTTGGATTCCAATGAGAATGAGGATAAGCAAGATGCTAATAGTGCTGAGAGAAATAAAGAAAAAAGTTCCAAAACCAAGGAGTTCGATGCCTTTATTGCGCAGCACTTCAAAGAGCAATTACCATGTGAATTATGTGGTCATTTATCCGCCGACTTTACTGAACTGCGTACACACTTTCGCGATGTGCACAACAGCAATAAAGGATATGTGTTATGCTGCAAACACAAGTATAGTCAACGGTTTCACTTTGTTGAACATTTGCAAGTGCATTTGAATCCACAAAAGTTTCAGTGCGCCGAATGTGGAAAGTGCAGTGCTAATGGCCGCAGTTTGGTGGCGCATATGAATTCTATGCATAAGCCAGAGTCATTAGAGCGACGTTTCGAATGTGAAGTTTGCCATAAGAAATTCGCGAAATTACCAATTTTAAAAACACATATGGAGACACATGCGGAGGGTAATCCCGATCATGTGTGCAAGGAATGTGGGAAGGGGTAAATATTTTTATTATTCATCAGCTTGCATTTATTTGATTAAAATTTTCTTTAGCTTTATTTTAGAAAGCCGCCTTAATATTCATATACGCAATGTGCACAGCACAGCTTATCACAGTGTTTGTGACCAGTGCGGTAAATCTTTTCGTGGACGCTACGCGCTAAAATATCATCTGCTGGAACATGATGGTGCTGGCAAACAACTCTGGCCTTGCGACCAATGTGATGCTAAATTACATTCCAAATTTAGTTTGAAACGACATAAACGTATAACACATCATGATGGTTCCACCGTCTACGTGTGTGGCGAATGTGGAAAAGTAGCTTTAACGGAGGATGCGCTAAAGTCACACAAACGTTACGTACATCAGCGGGAGCGTATCCATAAATGTACTGTGTGTGATAAAGCCTTTAAAGCCTCAAAAGTGTTAAAAGTAGGCACTCAAAATATATATCACGATTTATTTGTAATTATTAATATTGTACTCTTGCAGGAACATATGACCACGCATACAGGCGAGGACTTGTATCAATGTCCGCATTGCCCACGCACATTTAAAGTGAATGCCAATATGCATCATCATCGGAAAAGAAAGCATCCAAAGGAATGGGAGGAAAATCGTAGACACCGACCCATGTCATTTAAGCATATGGATCTTAGCGCTATTTCTAATGAGGTGGTGCTGTAAATGGTGGAGATACATAAATTAAGCATTTAGTTTCTCATAAAAAAACTTATTTTTCACAATATAAATTTAACTAAAGTTGAAGATTGCGTTACCACGTGTAATATTGAACGCTTTTGTTTAATTTTATTAGCGTGAAAATATTCAATTCATGTCAAGTTTTATAACATCTCAAGTATGCCTGTATTATAATTATTTTAAATAAAAATAAACCAAAGTATTTTTATCAGTGCAAAATTAAGAAAAATACAAACAATAATTTTACTTCACTATTCCCAGTATAACTGGTTCTCAGGTATGCACGAATTTGTTTATTAAGTATTTGTGCAAAAATAAATTCATAAATATTTCGGGTAAATACGTTTTTATTTATTATTTTGTACAAAAATTGAACACTAAGGCCTCTATATTGTTGGATATGTTAAGCGCAAATACTTTTTTTTTATAAAACATTTAAGTACACAAAATGCTTTAGTATAAAGTTGAACAGGTTAAATACTTGTTGATTTTCCACTAAAATTTATAAAAAACTTTCAATATAAATTGTTACATATAACATTTTAGAGCAGTTCCGGAAACATACACACAACACATATGTACATTTAATTTTGCTAATCCACCTTATAGTAACACTCATGTGAATGTGGCGCACAATCATCATACTCCTTCAGCATCACCTCAGTGGTGTCCAAGTCTTTTTCTTGCACACAAGCGCAACGGAAGTTGCTAGCACCAATTTCGAACAACTGTCGTGGATAACCCAACCATTCACGCTGCTTGCCACCGCTGGTTGTGGTACACCATACATGTGAGCCCCGCTCTACAGACCATTCAATATTGCAATCTGGATAGATTTCACGCAATTGTTCGGCTTGCGCTTTAGCGGCTTTCGCTTGTTCTAAAAGCATCATGTATTTGTGATTGTATGTTGTCGGTTCACCATTTGCATCATAGAAGCGACCAATTAGTTTACCCTTATAAACATAATCTTTCCGGTAAAATTGTTGCCAATTTTCTAAACTAATAAGATCACTGGGTCTCAATGAGATAACGTCATCGGCTTTCTCTTCGTCAAATTTCTCGAATTGACCATTTATGAATGACACTGAAGCATCGCGTCCAACAAAGAAATTATACGCGCATCCTGGGCCGTAATGTTTGACACCTTTTGTTACGTCGAATACCGTACCAATAATGGCCAAATATAATGGTGCGTCATTTTCACCATTGAATTGTGCCAAATCATCACGCGTGAAAAGCCGCTCCGATAACGCTGGCTCATCGTTGGCATTTTCGAATTTAATTGCTATACTTTCACTGGGCGAGTCCGCATATTTGACCACAATCCAGTTAATAATTTGATTGTAATAAACACCGGTAAAAATAGCTATCACTATTAGCAGGAATTGTAATTTAAAGAGATGTTTTACAAACTCGAACATTTCCACCTGAGCAATATGCAATTTGATTGTTTACGTCCTGAATGTAAATAGTTGTTTACAGTGTTGCCATATAAATTCTTTGAGCTTTTGTAAAAATTGAAGTAATTGAAGGTGTACCAGATAAATTATCTGTAATTAATTGGGAAATAAATTATTATTTGTAATTTATTATTATTTTGTTTTTTTTTTTATTATTTTTATTTATTTTAATTTATATTTATTTTTAATTTAAAGCTTTAGACCAAAAACAACATAACTCAACTTATTTAATAATGTGCCTTTTTGATAATCTTGTGCGGATTTTGAAATATGCTTTATATGAAAGTTTAAACTCTTAAAATAATTATACTTGGATTGACCCTCTAAGGGATATATTAATAAACATAATAATGACCGTGTGTGACCGTTTTAAATAATCTCTTACTATTTTATGTATGACCTTGAAATAGTTTTCACCATTTTCGAATACTTGTTCTACCTAACCTATAACCTTTGAATCCATTTAAAAACTAATATTAAATTTATAAATGCCATAATTATTTCCAAGAGATATTAAAATATTTTTCGACGAATTCGATTTTGCCCCTATACTATTTGAATCCAAAATATCGTTTATTTTTTGAAAAATACCTTTTTATTATCGTTAATTACTCAAACGTACAAGTCTTTTCATATTGGGAAAATTTTCAAAAGAAACTTTGCTGCCAAGAAATTTCGTCAATTTTTTCATTTTCAGTTAATTCAAATAAAATATATTTTATTTGATTTTGCTGTCCAAATTAAACTACATTTTTACCAGTTAGAACTATTTTTAATACAATTATTAGCTAAAGAAACCTTTTCAAATGGATAAGCCGCTGACTAAGGTAAACCAGGTAAACGACATATAATGACACACGCTGATTGCCGAAAAGTAAGCTACAACTGGTTTCGCATTTCAGAGCAATGAGTCGAGCATTTCAACCACCGGTACCACGGGTTCACCACAGTTTTCCGACACTTTAGAGAACAATGTCAAGTACATGAAGTGAGTGTCTGATGAAACGAAAAAAAATCAAATTAATGAGAATTTAATATTACTCGCTTTACAGTTTAAATTTCGTCGACAATTCAGAGTCCTCTAGTCAGGCAAAAGATCAGGGCATTGAGTTTCAAAAGCTTCCACGTAAGTTTGACCTCCCTGAATTTAGTATTGCAACTGTATTCGTACTCTCTTTCGTAGAAACCTTCGATTCTGCTGCGCCCAAAGCCACAAAACCACCACCCAGTAAGATACTACCGTCCAATATACCGTTGCCGGGCAAGTTTGACAATCAAAAACAGAAAATCGCCTGCACGCTGAAGGAGAAATCACTACTCGAAATGGGTTTCAAAACCAATGAGATACAGGGTTGGGAAGATATTGTACAGCCGCCCAAAGAGAATCTCTACAAATTGTTACGCAACATGATTGACAACCACATCAAACCGAATGTGCAGATACGCATCGGTGGCGTGACCTTCAACTGTCACATGATGGTGCTGCAGTGCTACTCGGACTTCTTTATGGAATGCAACAACGAGGTGCTGATACAATTGCCCGAAGAAAAGATAACACCGGGCGCTTTTATGATGGTCTACGACTGGATGTTGGCCGAGGAGCCGCTGGTGCAGCGTGAAGGCATACTGGAATTATTCAATGCTGCCAATTTTCTGCGCATTAAGAATCTGGTGAATCAGTGTTGGCTTTGCTTGGACGATGATGTGCGCTTCCGTGAGGATACTGCATTCCTACTGTACCTTGAGGCACGCAATTACAGCCTGGAGAGTTTGGAACAATTGATGTTGACACGCATTTGCAAATTCTTCCTAACACTTGTCGCCTCCAAAGAGTACTTAGAGCTGGCGACGAAAGAGATTTGTACGCTTTTGAGCTCCAACACAATTGGTGTGAATTCGGAAATTGAGGTAAGTGTGTAGGGGGTCTTATTTGGATTTTTAGACTAGGAATTTGCCATTAATTCCAATTTAACAGAAATTCTCGCAGGTATATCCTCTTTGCTCTTGATTTTATGTTGGAATCTTTTATTATCAGAATGTCTAATGGATTAGTTTAAGATGTTCTTCCCAGATTTTAAATTAGCCAGCTCTTATAACGACTATATTTAATTTAGGGACCAGGCTTTGGGATATAACATTGAGCATTATATGTAGACTACTCGGCGAGATTAGTTTTACAGCAGGCAACGATCTATTTAACAGGGTCTTCGAGATTGAACCATCAAATATGTGGTGTATAAAGAGCTTGAGTTGTTGTTGGGAACTAATAAACTTTCTGATATTTCACATAACTGTTTGGTACTGGGACTGTATTTGTGGCTTCCGAATTTGAAAGATAATGGAAGTAATATTGATGACTGATAAATTAAAGTTTAAGCTGCCTTCGAAAGCTCCATAGTTTAATATTGAACTTTTAATCGAGCCAAAGATATAATCAGGAATCTGAATCAGTTTGAAGAGAACCCTTATACTCACCGATATACTCGAAATCATCTTTGTTCGATGAAACAAACATTTGGTTTAGAAGGTTTCAAGACGACTTAATCATAAATGAAAGTTAGATGTTACTATTCAAGGGTACTAACCATTGAATTATTTTCTTTATGTCAAGATCTTCATGTCGGTGGTGCGTTGGCTGAACTATAATTGGGAAGAACGTGAGCCGGACATGTTGCAGGTTGTCAAGTGCGTACGTTTCAGCTTGATGCCACCATGGTTTCTTGTGACACTCAACAAAAATATCGACTGCGTTGAGATCGATCGTATTGCCAGTCATCCGGAGGTGAAACGCATGATCAACGACGGCATATCGTAAGTGGCGCACTCATAAACTCTACTTATACTTATATTTAACATATTGAAATCGTTTCCAGCTACACCACAACTCAACTATACTATGGTGAAAATCGTGAAGAATTCTTACACTTCCTGGAACGCTATCAGCTGATTGCACCCGTGCAACGTCAGTGGGTGTTCGACAAAGAATGCAGTTATCACCACCGACTCGAATGCCCGAACATGCAGTATGTGACGTACAAATCTTTTCTCGAGTATCTGGAGATGATACATACGATTGGCAAGGACTATTGGCGCTCGCTGGAAATGGCTAAGGGTGTGGAGAAGTCGATGCAGTGTTGCGTACGCTCCGATTGTCGCAAATTGAACGAGCAAAATTTAGTATGTTAATATATATTTTTTAGTCACTTGCAAACACCAAATCACCTATTTTAGAAGACTACTTACGATGTTTTGTTTTATAAAAATTTTTGTTGAAATTTGTGATTTGGCATTTATACGAAAATTATTGTGACCCATTTTATATATACAATTTAATCTAGAAAAAATTTTTAATCTAGAAAAAATTAAATAAAGACTACTGATAATTAAAATTAAGACGGATATTTCATTTCTTCTATTCTCTTGTCTGTTTTACAGGCCACGGTTTTCACAATGCAATGTCGCGATCAGGGTGTCCAAGTTGAGACCAGTTTAAGACAACGCAAGCCGCTTTTACGAGGTAAATAACGTAGTAATTTAATAAAAATTTAAAGTATTGTGAGAAGAAGAATACTCCCACTGCAGCTCTATACAGATTGTCTGTCCTTAGGAAAGAAAAATTTCATTAATTTATATCGATTTATGTGCGTTCTTGAACAAGTGAAACAGTCATATTTTTTTGATACCATATACGAGCTCACATTTTCTCAAATTACACTTGATTTAAGTTAGTTCGGGGATAAGAGGATTTGCGGGAAGATCTACCAAGTTCTTCACCCTTTGCAAAGTTCACCTTTCCCGCAAAGATTTCTCGGAGCTCACACTTTCGAACAACCGCGCGAACTGGCGGATAAAGAAGTCAAAACTCTCTGCAGATTTGTAGTAGGTTCAGGGGGTTTGTTTACTCTTAACACCTAATCAAGTGGATGATCCTGGCTTCACAAAGGACTGTGCCTCATAGTCTATGTGTGTTTCTTTCTTGGGAAATATCCATACAACCTGACCTAACCTGACATAGTTCGGGGATAATATTCTTAACTTTTAGCTCAAAGTTGTTAGGTTCACTTAGCTTTTTTAGAAAATTTATGTTGCTTATGGAATTTTTGGAAGTGGGAAAATTGTCCTGTGGGGGTTTTAGTAGTCCAACATTGAGATGAATGTATGTGATTGGCATTGAACCGTTTAGCCGGTTATAGCCGAATCGAAGAGAGCGCGCCACTCGTCTCTTTCCTTCGCAGTTCGGCGCCAGTTGGAGATTCCAAGTGTAACCAGGTCGCTCTCCACCTGGTCCCTCCAACGGAGTGGAGGCCTTGCCCTTCCTCGGCTTCCTCCGGCGGGTACTGCATCGAACACTTTCAGAGCTGGAGTGTTTTCGTCCATTCGGACAACATGACCTAGCCAGCGTAGCCGCTATTTTTTTATTCGCTGACTTTGTCAATGTCGTCGTATAGCTCGTACAGCTCATCATTCCATCGTCTGCGGTATTCGCCGTTGCCAATGTTCTGAGGACCATAAATCTTGCGCAAAATTTTCCTCTCGAAAACTCCTAGTGTCGTCTCATCTGATGTTGACATCGTCCAAGCTTCTGCACCATAAAGCAGGACGGGAATGATAAGCGACTTGTAGAGTTTGATTTTGGTTCGCCGAGAGAGGACTTTACTTTTCATTTGCCTACTCAGTCCAAAGTAGCACCTGTTGGCAAGAGTGATTTCAAGGCTGACATTGTTGGAGTTGTTGATACTGGTTACCAGGTATACGAAATTATCTACGACTAAGAAGTTATGACTGTCAACAGTGACGTGGGAGCCAAGACGCGAATGCGCTGACTGTTTGTTTGATGACAGGAGATATTTCGTCTTGTCCTCATTCACCTCCAGACCCATTCGCTTCGCCTCCTTATCCATGCGGGAAAAAGCAGAACAAACGGCGCGGTTGTTGCTTCCGATGATATCAGTATCATCGGCGTACGCCAGCAGCTGTACACTCTTATAGAAGATTGTACCTTCTCTATTTAGCTCTGCAGCTCGTATTATTTTTTCCAGCATCAAGTTAAAGAAGTCGCACGATAGTGAGTCACCTTGTCTGAAACCTCGTTTGGTATCGAACGGCTCGGAGAGGTCCTTCCCATTCCAACACTGAGATGTAGTATGATCAAATAATTTATGATGAGATTCTTCAAAATATATAATCTTCTTCGACTGGAAATCTTGGTCCAGTGTTCGAATTTTAAAGATGTTAGCAAAATCTCATCTCTATTTATTTATGTCTTAAATAAGTTCGTCCCAAAATCCATGCGTTCTAAAACTAGTACGACCCTCCATTTGTCCCGTAACATCCAGAAGAACTTCCAAAAAAAGGTTAAGCCTCAAAAAAGCTTCCACAACGGACTAATGTCTTTTATATCTATATATTTTTTACCTCCCAGATCAACGTTGCTTTGGCGACCACATGACCACCATGGTGAATTCCGCGAGTCTCAAAAACCTCAGCAAAATAACCACTAGTCAAGTGCTGCCTTCCACCGCATCCAGTTGCTATGAATTTCCATACAGAATGCAACAGGATCAACACCACCACAAACACCCACGATATCCACAGCGATATGCACAATTCCAAGAACTCGACCCACAGCCATTTAAGTACAATTATCAATGCAGCAACCAAATCAACAACAACAATACCAATGAGGACAAAGCAATGCCGAATGAGTTGCACGAGATGAATTGTGACGTCCACTGCATATTGAATGATGACTGCGAACCAAACAATGAAGTGCATCATTGTATTGAGGATGGTTGGATGGAAAGGGGCGTGAGTAATATTGTCGAAAGCGCAGTAGACGGTCATAAGACAATGGCGCAGCCGTTGCGCTTGCATACCAAGCGGTCACAAAAGGCATGCAACAATACCGTTGACACGAAACCGAAGACATTTCAGTCACGCATAGAATGCCGCAATGAACCGCTGATGGGGCAGCAACAGCATGTGACACAAATAATGCAAACACCGCAATTTGGTTTGCCCACAGTCGAGGAAGTGGAGTTTAAAGCGTGAGTTCTGTGAATAGAGACAATGTTTTCAAACAAAGAGTTCAAAAATTTTTTTTGTTGATTTTAAAGCATCAAGGGTCGTAAGATTCTCATATTTGGTGGCATCGATCCATACTGTCAGCATTGTCAGCATGATAAAGTTATGGCATTGCAACAACAACAGCAGCAACGCAAGCGCACTCAAACTGTGGGTGGCAGTGATGCGGACATTTTGGAGCCGTCGCATTATGCTAACGGTATTGGTGGTTGCAGCGCTTGCGGCGGTCTTAATCCACAGTTCAATCCGTTGGATAATTATGGCGATCGTGTGCTGTACTATGATGCTGGCGCCGTGCAATGGAAACATTTGTGTTACCTGCCCTTCGGTTCTCGGCATCATCACGCAGCTGTTGTCTGCAATGGACTCATCTATATTATAGGTGGCACTAAAACGGCGCTGGGTTGCACCAAGAAGTCGGTGAGTTGCATAGACTCTTTTGGAATACTCTGGTATTTCGGTGGAATTTGTGTGTCTAGGCCTTACGAGACTCGATTTTTCAGAAATCTCATTTGATATTCGACGGCTTGATGCAGGAGCTTAGATTTTAGAATCCGCATAAATTGTTAAGTTGTCGGGAAGTATTAACTTCTCTTGTGCAACTAAACAAATCTGTTTTCATGTTCTCTGGCTAAGATTTCTTGAATAAGTCATGTGGTTAGGGCGCTTAAGAGCATAATTTATAATATATAATATTTAAGTGCTTTTAGAACTCAGAGATACCTCAGAACCAAGAGAGAATAACCAAATTCCGATTTTAATCGTTGGTCTCTTTTTCATATCTTCCAAAATTAATTATAATTTTGTAGATCTTCGAGAAATCAGTCTGGAGCTTCGATCCGCTGACTCTGAAATGGGCCTTCGAGAGCAATTTACCAGAGCTGAGACGCGACTTTGCGGCGATTGTGTCTGATGAGTACTGCGGTGGCGAGGTTGCTTGCGAGCATTGCAAAGGCATAAAGGATCAGCACAAGCAAAGGAATGTCAAATGTGTTAACGGTTTCTTCGTAATTGGCGGCGAAGGGGTTAATGGTACCGCTTTGCGTACTGTGTGGTACTACAATGTGCTACGGAAGACATGGAAGAAGGTATGTAAACTAGCGGTTAGGATGTGAGAAAAGGAAAAAGTTTCAGGAAGAAACAGTAAGAATCAAGAAGAACAAGAAAGTTTGACAGTTCTTACCTTTATGACGTCACGTATCACAATCTAGTCTTTATCATTATTGACAGTAACGAAAAAATTAAGAGATAATCAAAATGATACTAAAAAAAATATTTTCGCTTAATGGTTTTGAATTATTGAACGCATCAATTGTCATGACAAATAATCCAAATAATTAATTAGAATACAACTGTAATACATATGGACCCAAAATACATATATACCAATCTACAAATGTACACTCATATCCTCCGATCCGCCCTCCCATTCGTAGAATACAAACAAACATACATGAGTGCACCGCTTTATGACTGTTTAACAACGGTGCCTGTCATTTATGTGTGTGTTTTTAGAAAGCCCCTTTGCATGTGGGTCGCTACGGCTTGATGGCTGCTATGGTGAATAACGAGATTTGGATAGCTGGCGGCATAATCGAAACCAAAACGAGAGCATCCGACAACTATGATGGTTTCGTCGCTACTTCAATGCCGACCGCCGATGCCAATACCCAAGGTGCCATCAATGGCGGGGACAGAGCGGACAAGAGCGGTGGTAGTGGTGACAGTTTTGCTGTCGAGGCAACAAAAAGTGCAGTCGTCGATGTAATCACCGATACGATGGAGTATTACAGTTTGAAGTGTGCTTACAGCGACGAATACGTTTCGGATGTGCCAATGGCTAAAGTCAATGATGTGAATGGTGATGCTGTCGCAATTGCTGCCGCTGCCGCTAGTGATGGCACTCAACCCACTATCGGGCGTATGGGTAGAAGCTTTGAGAGTGGACGTTGGATTAAGGCAAAGCAGCGTTTGCGCATACCACGGTAAGCGGTTTAAATTTCGATTTTATGACAAAATGCCCTTGTGGATTTCAACGAATATTGAGTGGAATTTGCGCTAGATTAACTTTGATGTGAGATTGGTCGGAGTCATAGAGCGGAAATTCGGAACTATACTGACAGTTTTCCAGAGCATGAATTGCTGATTAATTTATGAGGGGTGGAGTTTGTGAAGGAGCAGATTTATAAAAGGAAATACTGACAGTACAATTCATTATAAAAGTATTTGATAGTATTAAAAAATTACTGGAGGCGACCTATTCAAACGCTCGTAATTTGAGTGACGATAAAAACTTGATTCATCTTTTCTTAATCAGAATATCTAAAACATCGGAGTAAGAAGTTGCCAACCGTTAGATAGTCAGAAGGTCAGAGGTCTGACAATAAATAACCGTCGCTGGGGGTTGGAGGCCAGAAGTCTATAAAGATCGATCGATCTCCGGCCCGGTCCGAAATCATTTGTAGATTGAAACATCTGGAGTACAATCAATTATAAACGAATTTGATAATATTAAAAACTAGCGGAAGGCCGACCTGTTTAGCGTTAAATATTTGAGAAAAAACTTGAGCGAGTAAAAATCTGGCTCATTCGTAACGTCTAATGTTGTTGTATCTATGTGATTGGTGTTGAACCGTTTAGCCGGTTATAGCCGAATCGATGAGAGCGCGCCACTCCTCTCTTTCCTTCGCAGTTCGGCGTCAGTTGGAGATTCCAAGTGTAACCAGGTCGCTCTCCACCTGGTCTCTCCAACGGAGTGGAGGCCTTCCCCTTCCTCGGCTTCCTCCGGCGGGTACTGCATCGAACACTTTCAGAGCTGGAGAGTTTTCGTCCATTCGGACAACATGACCTAGCCAGCGTAGCCGCTGTCTTTTTATTCGCTGGACTATGTCAATGTCGTCGTATAACTCATACAGCTCATCGTTCCATCGTCTGCGGTATTCGCCGTTGCCAATGTTCTGAGGACCATAAATCCTTGCGCAAAATTTTCCTCTCGAAAACTCCTAGTGTCGTCTCATCTGATGTTGACATCATCCAAGCTTCTGCACCATAAAGCAGGACGGGAATGATAAGCGACTTGTAGAGTTTGATTTTGGTTCCCCGACAGGACTTTACTTTTCAATTGCCTACTCAGTCCAAAGTAGCACCTATTGGCAAGAGTGATTCTGCGCTGGATTTCGAGGCTGACATTGTTGGTGTTGTTGATACTGGTTCCCAGGTATACGAAATTATCTACGACTTCGAAGTTATGACTGTCAACAGTGACGTTGGAGCCAAGACGCGAGTGCGCCGACTGTTTGCTTGATGACAGGAGATATTTCGTCTTGTCCTCATTCACCTCCAGACCCATTCGCTTCGCCTCCTTATCCATGCGGGAAAAAAACAGAACAAACGGCGCGGTTGTTGCTTCCGATGATATCAATATCATCGGCGTCTAATGTTGTTAGAGACAGTCATTTTAGAGGATTGACTAAAAGAAAGAGTCGTTGAGGGCTGGCGCCGGAAGTCTATAAAGATCTCAAATTGACCTCATTTCACGATCCGAAGTCACGCTGTAGTTCTTTTTCGAAGTTACGATAGTTTTTCCCATAATATATTGAGCACGAAGTATGTCTGAACATTAAAATAAAATTTAAGTGCCAAAGCATTGACTCCTGGGGAGATTTCGGATAAATAATTTGCGAAATCCGAAATTTTATATAGAAGATAATATTGTCTCATTGTATTGTAGTACAAATTTCTAAGAATATGGGACTCTATAAGTCAAACAATCTGGAGCATTCCCAAAAAACATATTTGTAGAATTGTTTTGACGATCGAATTATTAATTCCAGTTTAAATTTCTTAAATTCTATTTTAGTTTATTTGGAAAATTCTGCAGACCTTCGGACAATGAACTGTATGTTGTCGGTGGTATAGGTTTTGATTCCAATAATATACTAACGTCATTATCCTCTGTTGACCAATATGACTTTGGTGAGGGTCATTGGCATCACTACGGCGATATTAAATTGGCCAGGTAAATATAAGTTAACGTATTTTCGACTTTTAATGGATTCTTATTACACACTAACCTAGCTTTTAACTTGTAAGTCATTAAAAAACAATTAGTTATAAAAGCACTCTATATATTTGTTGTTACTAGCGCTTTAACGCAACACTTACTAACTTTTGTACTTAACTCTTTTTCATTATGCAACCACCGTCACTTCATTCATTAATTTCCGCAATTCCCTAAACTTTAGACATGGCCACGATATTGCTACACTTAATGACCGCATTGTTGTTGTTGGCGGCGTCTCCACCATCGCGAAATGCACGCTGACTAAGGTGGAAACGTTTTGCATGAAAACGCGCAGAAGCTACAAGGATATGCCGGAGTTGCCGTGGCCATTGTCGGGCTGTGCTGTGCTCGCCTTGGATTGATGTGTTTGGTACAAGTGGAGCCTGGATGGAAGAGGAAAGTACTCAATGACATAAAATGTTATTGATAGACTTTTTTTGATTTTAGAGTTGCTTTTTACATGAATTCATATATTTGCATTTAATCGTTTACAGAAATATATATATATTGCACTTGTTCTAAGTTGTATTGGCGTGTGTTTTCATTAAATATGGGCACCTTTTGAGAGTATGCTTTAGTAAAATATTAAACATCTTCAACAAAATTGACAGCAGTCCTCTCTTATTTTGACATCTAACGATATTTCATCAATAATTGTGTTTTCGAGTACACTCTGAGTGCACTGAAGTTCTAATCATCTATATAAACCATTTGATATAATTTATTTGCGTAAACTTTAATACGTTTTACTCCCACTCTCTAACGTATATTGAGTAATCCAACTCCGATTTAATACGCTCTTTTTTGCACGCTATGTAACCGAACTGCTGCTCATTTATCTTCGCTGCTGTGCTACAATATTTCATCGTGCCTCCTGTTGCCACACGGGAGCGTAGTGCGTTGGTTGTCTGCGTCCACGCAATGCTGTTTTATTTTTACCTGTTAGAATATATATTTTTATCCTATAAAGATGTAATCGTATATGTGATTACCCTGTAGGTAAGTCAGTCAAACCCGTTTCTAACTCCGAGTTATTTTCTTCAAACTTGTAGTGAGCTCCTTTTTATACTCTCGCAACAAATGTTGCTAAAGAGAGTATTATAGTTTTTTTCACATAACGGTTGTTTGTAACACCCAAAACTAAACGAGTTAGATATAGGGTTATATATACCAAAGTGATCAGGGTGAAAAGTGGAGTTCAAATCCGAATGTCTGTCTGTCCGTCCGTCCGTCTGTGCAAGCTGTAACTTGAGTAAAAATTGAGATATCTTGATGAAACTTGGAACACTTATTTCTTGGCACCATAGGAAGGTTGCTTTCGAAAATGAGCAAAATCGAACTACTGCCACGCCCCCAAAATGGCGAAAACCGAAAACACATAAAGTGTCATAACTAAGCCATAAATAAAGCTATGGAAATACAATTTGTTATGAAGGATCGTACTATGAAGGGGCATATTTGGATGTAATTTTTTTGGGGAAGTGGGCGTGGCCCCGCCCCCTACTAAGTTTTTTGTACATATCTCGCAAACCAATAGAGCTATATAAACCAAACTTTCTGCCGTCGTTTTTTTAGCCACTTCCTAATACAGTCCAAAAATGAAAGAAATCGGATAATAACCACGCCCACCTCCCATACAAAAGTTAGGTTGAAAATTACTAAAAGTGGGTTAACTCATTAACGGAAAACGTCAGAAACACTAAATTTCACATAAGAAATGGTAGATGAAAGCTGCACTGAGATTTTTTTACAAAATGGAAAATGGGCGTGGCGTCGCCCACTTATGGGTCAAAAACCATATCTCAGGAACTAATCGACCGATTTTAATGAAACTTGGTCTGTAATAGTTTCCTTACATCCCAATGATATGTTGTGAAAAAAGGCCAAATCGCTTCACAACCACGCCTACTTCCTATATACCAGAACTTTGAAGACAATCTGAATCGTTTACTTTACAATATATAAAGTAAGTACTAGTGAAGATATCGGTGCAGAAGTTTGCACAAATACTATGTTAATAGTGTGTCAGCCCCATTCCAAAAATCGCCGAAATCGGACCATAGGTTTTTAAGGCCCCATATATCGAACACGAGGACCTCGGTGCTTCTAACCTAATATTAGGGTTTCCAACTTCCAATGGACTTTATACAATATATATGACGAATATGTGGGTCAAATTGCGTATTATATAATATAAATAAAGTTAAATAAATAAATTGCGAGAGTATAAAATGTTCGGTTACACCCGAACTTAGCCCTTCCTTACTTGTTTATATATCAATTCTAAAATAAATTGCTCGAATTTCGATTTTTCAGCTTGAAAACTCTGCTTTCGCATTTCGAATACTTTATTCGAAAACTGACAACTGCGTAACTCAAATTTTAATTCAAAACTTGTATTTAACAGTCCAAGTGTGATCCCAATTTGGAACATAGGCCATAGATTCTAACCTAACCTCACAGCAATAGTAAAATGTTTCTACTCAGAAATATCCATATCCCATTACTTTCAAATTTCATGCTTCAAACTTAAAATCGACTATGAAATGTAATCATTGAAAATATCGTGGATTAAATACCAGAAACAATGAAAATTAATATTTGCTTGAGACCGAAACATAACCTCAAAAATTTAAAAGAAATCTAACTTAAAGAAGAATATAAGTTATGGTAGATTTCTATGCTCTGTTTCAAAATTTGTTCTATAGTATTGAAAAAGTACATAAGTATGTAAGAGGGATCTAGAAGTTTTTATAGAAAATCCTAACCTAAATATCTTACATGGAATCGAGCATTTTCCAGCAGGGTACATATAGGTATATATTTACGTATGCAGATGCTCAAATATACATATATACTCTAATAAAAGCAGCAGATGTTAGTTAAAGAAGAAGAAGCAGAAGAGAAAAAAAACAAAACAATGTCAGCATCAGTGTTGCAGCGCGCCGGTAACAGTCGCCGTTTCCGTATCCTTTCACTTCCGCTTAACACCATGTTGATGATTGTTGCCCTGACAGCATCATTTATTTAAAACACTTTTCAAGTAAAAATGCTAAAATTGACAGCTCGGATGTTGAAGGCGGCAAATATTGGCAGCGAAGGAGGAGGAGGAGGAGGAAAAAAACTACAATAAAAAGAAAATAAAATAACTGACAGTAGGGAAAAAATTACATAAATGCATAAATACAAATATAGCGTTTGGAAGCGAGAAAAACCGTGGTAAATATGTATGCTTGCATCTACATTATATACAGACTATATATATAAGCGGTATATGGCGAGAGAGTGGTCCGAATTCTCATGGTCATTTGATTTGACAGATAATGGGAATAAAAGAACGCTGCCGCGCGCTGAGACAATGAGGAAAGCGAAAAGCTTGTAACAATAATTTGTGTTCATCATCATTAACTATAATGGCAACAACGATAATGAAAAGGTGGCAAGTTAAAGTAGAATGCTTAAAAGTAGGTGAGCGCCGGTAGGATGGTAGTGGAAAAAATAACAACGGGCTCCTAAAATAAATGGACCAATATATGCTCTTTATTGTCGGTAATGACGTCAAGGTGACGAAAATGGTGTGAGTACGGTGCTTGAGATAAGGTGCAAGCAGTAATATGAAATTAGAAAGGATGGATTTTGGGATTATGCGCGCTAAATGGTGGCATCAACTTGGGTTTAATTTTTGAGAAGGACAAGCAACAATAATAAATCATGAACTATTCTAATGTAGATCATGGACTGAGCTGGGTGACCGATATAATTAGTATTTTCGTTTAAGTAAATGAAAAAAAGAAAAAAATTTAGAGGTAAAGTTTTTCCGACCCACCGCTTCAGATCTATTAAGGTTGACCTAGAGAGCATCAACATATTCTCTAAATAGGATTATCAATATTTTTGGCGATTTATATTGAAAATGTAGTATTTATTTTTAAATTTTGCGTAATTAAATACTGTTTCATCCTTCACACTGAAAAAATAGTCTAACTTTTGCCCACAGTAGGCTCAAGCAAGTTACTTAGTATTAACGGCTTTATATAAAAATGTGTAGGTGTACAATTAAATGGAAGAAAGTAAGCTTCTGACACGGTAGTTTTTATGGCAATACGAATAACATAGTCATTAATTTTGCAATTGGTTCATGGTACGCTCATAAACCATGCCGGCTAATATGGTTTCCCCGTGGGAGGAATAGAAAAAATATTGGCCATAATAAAACCCTTTGAACCAAGAAAATGGAACTGACCACCGATATTAAAAAAATATGAAATAATTTCTTTTTCATAATCTATACTCTTTTTCATGAATTAAAAACAGAATTGTAATATGAGTGCTGCAAAATTTGTTAAACAGTTCTTAAAATTATCTATGACCTGTTTAGAAAAAATTTAACTATTTTTAAATTGAATATAAAATTTTAAAAATTCTGGCAACTCTACCTAATAACATTTTTTACTATAACAATTTTAAAAGCTTTGTTGTGTGTAACATTTATTGTAATAATGTGTTTAATTTTTTAATTTAATCGCATTAAGTTTTTTAAATAGGTGGCAACATTATTAAAAATTTTATTTTAATTTGTAGGCTTTCTTAAACATTTTCAGTTTGTATTTTTCTCAATTTAGTAAATTTTATTGATCAAAAATTTCCAACAGGTGGCAACACTAGTATAAAATATATCACTATTATGGTCTATAAGTTCCATACAATCTTTTGGTTTTTACCTTATACTTTTTCTTAAAAACAGGTGTCAATTTTAGAAAAATTTTAATAACAAAGAAATAAAAACAAAGAACAATTAAAAAAAGAAAGATATTCTAAAAAAATATAAACTTTCGGTCAAAAATTTTCTAATACAACACCTTTCTTTGTCAAATTTTTAACCTCTCCATTTTCAAATTGAATATTTCACCTAAAGCCAGCAAGAATCCTGCATATGTATTCAGACATATGCATGCAAAGATGGCGATTTAGGAACCAAGAGAGAGGGTGGTAAAGAGTAGATGAGAACAGAATAGTGCAGCTGCCATTCGCACGTGTAACCACTTCAAATGTTGACCTGCTATCATATGCATAAATATTTACCTATGAAACAACTAATACTTACATATGCACATATGTATAACGGTGAGAACAGAAATGTGCAGGTGTTTTTGTGAAGGTGGAAAAATTTAGCCTAGTTATTTGAGTGGTTATAAATGAACTGGTGATAAAAGGACTATATTTTAAGAAAAAAAAGTAATGAAAAAGATAATAAGAAAGAACAAAATGTTAATTAATTTTATTTGAAGAACTTAACTGAATACTTTCATATACTCTTTATCATAGATTTTTCCAAAACGGAACGAACATTAGATATGCAACAAAATTCGTCAAGTCCATAAGAATACGAAATTATTTATTATTATAAATTATAATAATTTATATTATTTTTGCATCAATTTGTATATCTTCCTTTAAATGAGTATATACTCGTACAAGGTTAAAATCCACCAGCTGAAACCAGTTGCATTCACGGCAGGATATTTAATCCCAAGTCATTATATACACACAAACACGAACAACAGAAGCTGTCCTCCGTAGAAGTTGCAGTGAACACACAAACATATGCGTAAAACAAAAATAATATTATACACAAACCTCTATATAAACCTATAAATCTGTCCACCACTGTACGCTTGCATATATAAACAAGATTTACTTGGGTTGTAAATTGGTGAACCTTTCTGCATTGCTTATTGTGCCAGCAAAATATTCAAGGTCAGTGGTGAAATTAACAGTGAAACGAGAAAGTATTCGTATGTGCACAGCACAATATTAATGAAATGCAAGCACAAACACACACACATACATCCACACACTGTGTATAAATAACATACGAAAACTGACAAAACCATTTGCCAACGCTGAGGGAAGGCAAAAATCGATGAATCTTAAGTGCAACCCCTTAAAATGCTCTCGAAGGACTTCAATGGCTTTGTGCTCGTATAGAAGGAAGTGATTGCTGAAAGCAAAACCCACAAGTGCTGGATTGTGCGCTGCAAGGACTACTGGCGGTTGTTAAAAAAATGGTTGTGCTTGGAATTAAATTTCTACAGTGACATAGACAGTTTATTCTGAATTTAGTTTAACACTGCGAATTTGATTTTTATAGAAAGAAATTAATGAAAAAAAAAAATATATTATTTAAGCCAGCGTTGATTTCAGTTCTGCGCTGCATTTTCTCTCGCCCTAATGTGCATATACCCGTAAGTGGGGTAACCATGGCACCGCATACTCCGAAAACTTTCACTTGTGAAATTAATTAAAATTGTTTGGTGGCTCAAATGGAGGCGATGTCAAAAAGAAGTAAACAACAAAAAACAAAAGCTGAAACTCAAATCTAAAATTGCACAAAAAATTCGAGTACAACGGAGCATGAATAAAAAAACAGGACGATAAGGTAGTGTCAGATGCGGTTGCAATCGAAAACAATTGGAGATTAACATATAATACATGCCTACTAACTTTAAATAATTGTAAGATAGTGCGTTTCAAGATTTTTTTTTTCAATTAAAATAATTTACACTTATAATAGGGATGCCATCTGCCAATTTTTTTTTAATAAAAATCATGAATCGCTGCCAAATTGAATATACTAGAGAAATATTTAAGAAAAAATTATATCCAAAAAAAAAAAAAAACAACTAAGGAAGGGCTAAGTTCGGGTGTAACCGAACATTTTATACTCTCGAAATTTATTTATTTAATTTTATTAATATTATATAATACACAATTTGACCCACATATTCGTCATATATATTGTATAAAGTCCATTGAAAGTTGGAAACTCTAATATTAGGTTAGAAGCACCGAGGTCCTCGTGTTTGATATATGGGGCCTTAAAAACCTATGGTCCGATTTCGGCGATTTTTAGAATGGGGCTGCCACAATATTAACATAGTATTTGTGCAAAGTTTTGCACCGATATCTTCACTAGTGCTTACTTTATATACTGTAAAGTAAACGATTCAGATCATCTTCAAAGTTCTGGTATATAGGAAGTAGGCGTGGTTGTGAAGCGATTTGGCCTATTTTCACAACATATCATTGGGATATAAGGAAACTATTACAAACCAAGTTTCATTGAAATCGGTCGAGTAGTTCCTGAGATATGGTTTTTGACCCATAAGTGGGCGACGCCACGCCCATTTTACATTTTGTAAAAAAATCTGAGTGCAGCTTCCATCTGCCATTTCTTATGTGAAATTTAGTGTTTCTGACGTTTTTGGTTAGTGAGCTAACCCACTTTTAGTAATTTTCAACCTAACCTTTGTATGGGAGGGGGGCGTGGTTATTACCCGATTTCTGTCATTTTTGAACTGTATAAAGAAATGGCTAAAAAAAACGACTGCAGAAAGTTTGGTTTATATAGCTCTATTGGTTTGCGAGATATATACAAAAAACCTATTTGGGGGCGGATCCACGCCCACTTCCCCAAAAAAATTACATCCAAATATGCCTCTTCATAGTGCGATCCTTCATACCAAATTTTATTTCCATAGCTTTATTTATGGCATAGTTATGGCACTTTATGTGTTTTCGGTTTTCGCCGTTTTGTGGGCGTGGCAGTGATCCGAGTGTGCCAAGTTTCATCAAGATATCTTAATTTTTACTCATGTTACAGCTTGCACAGACGGACGGACGGACAGACAGACATTCGGATTTGAACTCCACTCTTCACCCTGATCACTTTGGTATATATAACCCTATATCTAACTCATTTAGTTTTGGGTGTTACAAACAACCGTTATGTGAACAAAACTATAATACTCTCTAGCAACTTTGTTGCCAGCAACTATGTTGCGAGAGTATAACTAGTTTCCACGGAGTTGGCACCTTTTAAGAATTGAAAAGCAATTAATATTGTGTGTACTGCATATTTTTATGAATTTTAAATTTAATATATTTGATAAATATTTCTAATCACTTGTATTGAAAAACATTGTAACCAGAGTTGCCACCTTTCGAAAAAAATCAGATAAGTTAAAATGAGATGTAGGTTTGTAGGATTTGCATTTTACATCATAAATCTTTCTATCCCTTTTTTCGGCTTTTCAAGCCAATGTCTATAACCCGATTCGGAAAAGCTGACAATACCCAGACGTAAAGTGTTGTCCTTGGTTATAACAAACGCAGCCAAAACAGCGAAACTTGCTAAAAGATAAAAGAAACGTAATTCATTGACGCGCTGTCAAAGCAACAACGCTTCAATATACGAGTATACGCACCAAGATGCCGGAAAACAGCGCTCAAAACTTTTTATGGTGGAAATAAATGCAATTAATTTTGAACGCGCTCCCACGAGAGGATGAAACTTTGTATACACACGCAGATACAAATATGTATATAAATTCTGGCATAAAATAACTTAAATACTTAAAAGCACATATTTTTATACAGCAGATGAGTTATTTGGTATTTGAAATCGAATATTTATTGTTGCGAGAGATAAAGAAAGACTCGTGCTAACTTTAAATTTTGAAAAGTTTAATGTGGAGAAAAAAAAATTGTATGAACATTCTAGCAATTAATTATAGAGTATAATTTAAAGTAAAATTGCACAATATTTCGGGCGATCGATTGTAGCCACATCTGGCTTAATATTAAAAGGTATAAAATGGAGTACAGATTTTATTTGTAAAGCAAGGTCATTTTGTAATTGCTATTGATCGACCGATAATAGCTGTCTTTTCAGACCGGAGAGTAGCGAATCGAAGAAGCAACTGGCATACATTATGTACTTTATACTTATACTCTCAAGTACAGAATATAACATTATAGCTTTATTGGTGTTTTCATATATATACTGTATGGAGAGTAACGAATCGAACAAGCAGCTGGTAAGCAGTTATACCACTTTTATGAGTTATATATTTTGATCCGAGTGGTGAGTGGAATATGAATAACGGAATATAAATATATACTCAAGTCATGAGCAAGATATCCTCGGATTTTTAATAGATTTTATGTTTAATTCCCAAAAAAAATTTTGAATTTTTTGACGATGGCTTAGTGATAGTAAGGTGGTGGGTCGTAATCTCTTGGACGTGACTGTGACAATCTACATTTTTAGGGTTCTACGGAATATAAGACTGTGAAGAGACTAACGGTACTTATTATCGTATCATTCGTTGGTACGAGGGCTGCTATATATATTTCTGGCCTAGGCAACACTAAGTGTTGCCAGGTGCAATCTGACATTTCCATTGGAAAGTTTGACATTTTTTAGCATAACATCACTCAGAACGTTTTGTCATTTAATCGTGAATTTTTTTATTTACAGGGAATTCAAAAATTCATCTCGGCCAAAAAATGGAATTAACTCGTGAACATTTTCGTGCGATCATTTTTCACAACTTTCGACGTGGATTATCGCGACAAGAGTGCATCGATGAACTAAAATCTTTGTATGGCTATGAAGCACCATCCTATAGCACTGTGAAAAACTGGTACAACGAATTCAATCGTGGCCGACGCTCGCTCAAAGACGAATTCCGTGAAGGTCGTCCAAAAACAGCCGTTGTGCCAGAAAACATCGATGCCGTACGTGAACTGATAATGCAAGACCTTCATGTAACATACCTTCAGATAGAGGCATGCCTATGCATTTCTTCCACCAGCATACATTCGTTATTGCATGAACACCTGGCCGTAAAAAAGGTTTGTTCTCGTTGGATCCCGCACAATTTGACAATCGCTCAAAAAAAGGCTCAAAAAAAGTGCTTCGAAAATTGGTTTGAGCGCATGCAAAAGTGAATAAATCTTGATGGAGAATATTTTGAAAAACAATAAAACCATTTTCGTTGATAAATATTCCTATTTTCATTATTAGGCCAGAAATATATATAGCAGCCCTCGTACATACACAGTCTCATTTCGTATTTATATTTATGGTGCGTTACTCTACCAAAGCTTTCGTCCATATTCGCTCCTCAAACACTGATTTCATAAATAAACATACATTCTGTATCCCTTTCTGGCAATTAGCGCTATCTTGAGCTAACTTCGCTTCATTTAACTTTATCTACTTGAACGGTATCATAAGCTTCGAGTACTGTGTGCTGAGTGCTAGTTTGTAGCTACAAAGTGCAGTCTAGCTTTAATACTCTTGATAAAACAATGATTTCCTATGAACCGTGGCACTGCCGAATATACACGCATTTGCAACATTGTAGAGCAGATACACACATATGAATATTATGCATATGCCGAGCTGCGTAGGCGTTTAGGAATTTGCATACTATCTCCTATGAAATTTCCTTCATACAATTGCACTTACGTAATCACAGATGCCGCTCCGGCACACACACACACATGAACTTACATGTACGAGAATATTTCACATTTCCGACAAAGTTTCGTCCCACACGCAGCACCCCCGCTGCAGCTAAAACCGACGACAGCAGCACATTTCATATCTGGCATTGCAACCAAATTTAAAACCGCTCGGCTGCAATGCAGCATTGCAAATTACACGAGCGCGCAGCTGTGCGAGGGCGGAATGTACGGCACAGAGACGAGATGCGATGCGATTCAAGTGCAGCACATGGCACAGCAGCAGCAGCCAGAGCAACAACAACGGCGAATGTGCGTAGACGAGCCCGGGCAAAGCTCCCCAGCAAATAAATGTCAGAGTTCACGCAGCTAAGTCCGAGTGAAGGCGCGGAGAGGGGGGTAGCGTGTGTTGCGGAACACCGCTTTGGGATGATGATGACGCCAACGCGTCCTGTTGCATATCCGTTCGCGTGTCATCCAGTTGACTGACCAAACGCGGTAGAGTCACCTGGCAGTGAGAGTTCAACAGAAATCTACGGTCAACCAGCTGCGCCCGGGTGTATGCTACAATTTCGAATTCACTCAATAAAGGTGGTTGTTTAAGTGCATTACATATCTATCTATATCTGTATATGTGTATCTATCTCTGTACCTTTATGTATCTATTAAATAAATATCTACATTGCTGCAACAAATTCTAGTATTGTGTTGTGTTTGTTGTTCTTTTTGAAATCTCAGTGTAAAATCACAATCAAAGTTGAAGGTCATGCGCAAAATTGCAGCTCGTTGACAGTGACGCCAACAGCGACGTCAACATCGTGGCCCCTTGCTGTGCACGCAAAGCCTTGCTATTGCTCCACTCATTGTCGTCATTATTGCAGTATGCAAATATTTGCGAGTACATGCAGATATTTATATATATATATATATTGACAATGTTATATATCTAATTGACATATACTCGCGTGTGCAGACACAAAATTTAGCTACACAGTTTCGTTTAGATATTTATATATGGAAACACTGTAATAATATATTATTTAAAAATATAATAGAATATGAAATTTAATAAAATAAATTGTTGTTGCTGCTGTAGGCACTAGATATTGCATATATTGTAATATAAACTTAAAATTATTTAAATGTTGTTTATGAAATTTCGAGAATCTTATAACCGTTGTAAGGATAAGAAAATATCCAAATATGTATTCATAATTTCATACACATAATTTCCTATTTCATCATAGAAAGTCAAGCAAAAAACTCCAGACCATTTCCCTAAATTATTATTTGATTAAAACGATTGCAGGTGCTTAGGTCAAAATACTACTTAAAAGCATGATACCCAATTGATAAAATATTTGGATCATAAGTTTATCACGTAAAATACGTCGAGTTTGTTTGTATCTAGCCTTGTTGAAATCGTTACAAAAGGTCTTTTGTGCAATATTTAGATCTTGGATAATCGAAACAGTGCTTACATGATGGTCGGGCTCGAACATTGACTTCAAAAATTCCGAAACAGAATCGACAAAACCAAAATTGCGCTCGATTGGCTGTTACAATATCGGGATCATAAATACTATTGAAATATTCAGATGCCTGGAGATCGTTTTAGCCTTTATCTCATCGCTGGTGTCCATCTTCGCCGCGTGTTTAAGCAGTCCTGTGTCATGCGATAATAAAACTGACGCCTTATAGCTCCCGACCACACTTATACAACGTAAGATACATATTACTAAAGTCATATATATTAAAAAAATAATGGATTTATTTTTACTAGACCTAATATAAAGGTGTTAGACTTTCCTACTAAAGCGCGGCTTTCATTATGTCAATATTAAATGACACCAAATTGACAGTTATGATATTTCAATGGCATATATTTCCACTGCACTAAAAAAAATAAATAACAACAAATAATATGCGCTTTTGCGACTTTTCGGATCAGCAAGCAATGTAAATATTGATTTGATTTGATTAAATTTGTCATTGAATTTGACAAGCTGGAAACAGCACATAATCAGAGGATTGGAGAAATAGAAAGAAATATTTATTGAAATAAGTTATGGCGTTACTTCTTGAAATCAAAGAAAAATAGAAATGGAACAAAATTTTAAGAAATATTCATATCTCCAAATATCGCTAATTTGATTTACACTACAGGTCTGAAGAAATATAATAATAAAATACTTCAGAAATTTGAAGTATAAATAAATATGACAATTTGAATGCTGGGTTCTGGGTTCTTTAGACCTACTACGAGGGCTGCTATATATATTTCTGGCCTAGGCAACACTAACTCGTGAACATTTTCGTGCGATCATTTTTCACAACTTTCGACGTGGATTATCGCGACATCATCGTGATCGATGAACTAAAATCTTTGTATGGCTATGAAGCACCATCCTATAGCACTGTGAAAAACTGGTACAACGAATTCAATCGTGGCCGACGCTCGCTCAAAGACGAATTCCGTGAAGGTCGTCCAAAAACAGCCGTTGTGCCAGAAAACATCGATGCCGTACGTGAACTGATAATGCAAGACCGTCATGTAACATACCTTCAGATAGAGGCATGCCTATGCATTTCTCCCCCCAGCATACATTCGATATTGCATGAACACCTGGCCGTAAAAAAGCTCAAAAAAAGGTTCGTGCGGATTGGTGTAAAGGAATGCTTCAAAATACGTTTATAAGATCGTCACAGGTGACGAATCATGGATCTATGCGTATGAGCCCGAAACAAAACAGCAATCGACCGGGTGGGTCTTCCAAGACGAGCCAACTCCAACGAAAGTTGTTCGTGGAAGAAGCACTTCGACGCAAATGGTCGCCTGTTTCTTCGGCAAAACTGGTCATGTGGCGACTGTTCCGCTTGAGCAGGACGGTCAATTCTGAGCGGAGAAATTCGAAAAATGAACAAGAGAAGACGAATCATTGTGCACCATGACAATGCGAGCTCTCACACATGGGTCATCCGCCGTACAGCCCTGACTTGGCACCCAATGACTTCTTTTTATTCCCACACATCAAGAAAATAATGCGTGGTCAACGATTTTCGTCGCCAGAAGATGCTGTTGAAGCATTCAAAAACCATGTTTTGGAGGTGTCTCAATCGGAGTGGAAAGAGTGCTTCGAAAATTGGTGTGAGCGCATGCAAAAGTGTATAAATCTTAATGGAGAATATTTTGAAAAACAATAAAACCATTTTCGTTGATAAATATTCCTATTTTCATTATTAGGTCAGAAATATATATAGCAGCACTCGTATTTAGTATAATTTGACTAGCTTGATTTTCAAACTCTGCCAATTCTTCTGCATTGTCCCTGGATGTATTATTGTAATTGTGAAGAACTTTGGCAGATCACTTCAGTTTTAGAACGTTGTTTTTAGTCACATGTATGCTCGTTCGCTCATTAAACATCGCGATTTAACCTATAGCGAAGAGTCAAACTAGAGCTTTAAATAAATTAAATCACGGAATTATTATATAATAATTGAACTCAGATTTAAAAGTGAGAGTCATTACATACATTTCTCATGTATTTCAAATCGGAGCAGATTTGCAGTATAAGGTGTTAGTTTTAAACATCCCGCTTGTAGAGCTATTGCTTTAAACTTTACTTGTTATATATTTAAAATCCATGCAACACATACGAGCACACACAAACTATAAGTAAAAGTCCCAACGACCGATTTATTGTGGTTACTACACGTCACGTGCCACATTTAGGTCAAAATTAAATTATACTGACCCTGAAAGGCTAACAGGCACTGTAACACAGAAAGGAGATGGTGTAGCCTCCCATACACAAACACACACACCATGAAAGCGCCCGAATTTCTAATAAACCAAAACAATGTGCATACACAAACATGTCGCCATAAATTAGAGTGAAGGCGACGCATACCAAAATGGGTCGAAAAAATGCTTTGCTACGCAGCTGAAAACAATAACTCACATCGGAATACAATAACAATTTCGTTGCTGTTTATTAATAAATTACTTAATATGGAGGAGCCATAAAGCAGTGAGTGTATACTAAGTGGAGTGTGGAGTAGGGAAAAATATCCAAAATTCACCTAATGAGTTTGAGGAGGGGTGGAGTGACGGTGTGATGAGGGCGTGTAGTATCAAATTATGCCAACGACAGCAGCGTACGTGTTCCGCATAAACTCATTAATAATTTGGCAAATAATATTTTAGGCAGAATTTATGTGTAACAAAAATTGATTTTGCAAATTGTGGTGGGGCACCAGCGACAGAACGCATGCCGTTGTCATGCCAGGAGGAATTTTTTATATAGATATGTGTGCAAAAAATATGCAAATGCTAAAGCTATTCAATTTGTGTGGCGAGTGAAATTTGTTATAACTGCTGTTTTTGTTGTAATAATTTCTGCCGATTTTAGTCGCATTGATTTAGCCACAAACAACAAGAAAAAGTGTGCAATTGCCAGCAGCATTTGTCAATAAAATGCCAATACTGCTCAATAATAGTTGCGGTGACACAGCTGCAATTTTCCAATTTTCAATTTACAGTTTTGCTATTTATTTCCATTTGTATTTGTAGGGCGACCAAACAAGCGTCGAAATGTAAATGTGAATTGTTGTTGGTCAGTGGTTTGTGGTTGCGGTCTTTTTAATAGGATTTGCTTTAAATATACGCTTTAATGTGTGATTGATTAACAGTGCGTGGCGTTTATGCAAATGGTATGCAAACATCATGAAAAAATCTAT
The DNA here is from genome assembly GCA_031772095.1 of Zeugodacus tau. Taxonomy (NCBI): domain Eukaryota; kingdom Metazoa; phylum Arthropoda; class Insecta; order Diptera; family Tephritidae; genus Zeugodacus; species Zeugodacus tau. The sequence goes on along the minus strand of CM062650.1, from coordinate 64,104,169 downwards.
TTGCGGATTATAAAAGTTTTTATTTTTCATATGAAATCTAACCTCAATTTCATTGAATATATCAACTTGGTGATTTCTGGGGAACCACATTAAACGTGGTTTATTAATTTTTTTGGTAGACAGTGCATAAAATTTAAAGAGAGATTTTGCAAAAACATAGTATGATTATTAAAAAAATTCAAACAAAAAATTAAAAAAAAAATTTAAAAAATTTCAGATAAATCCAAAAATTTTTCTTCCAAATAATTCCCCAAAAATTAGATTTTCAACCACTAAAATTGAATTTCCATGATTTTCTCTGATATTTTCATGTTGTTTTTTCACTATTATCTACTTCTTTTCACTTTTCTATTTCCCTTGCAATATGCATAGGTCCTACAGTGCGTATGAGTGTTATTTTTCTCTTTATGGCATACATGTGTATTACTCATTAAATATCACTCATACGCCCAGTGCCACTGTATCATTTCAATGTGCACATAAATCGAAAAAATATGTATGTACATATGTAGTATGTGAGTTTTGTTGAAGCCATTTGTCATTTGGTTGTGCCGTAAGCTGAATGATTTGTTTCTATTGCGGATATCCTGTCCAGCGGCATAAAAGTAGAGTTATATACATACAAAGCTTGTACACTCAAATGTATAATGGATAAGAGTGGTTGGTTACCCAGCACTAAATTGAACAAGCTGCGTTGAAAAAGCAAAATAAATTATTGAAAAATATAATTTCTCTTAATAATCGATAAATTCATTTTTTTCTTTCGAATAATCGCTAAAATAATGAAAGAATTAAAAGGGAAAGAGCTTTAAACGAACATTTGAAATTGTGAATGTAAAAATATAGTAAATCTATTTTATATTTAATGTCTGTATATTTAAAAAAAAATATTTAAAAAATATATATATAATTCGCTAGGGTTGCCAATTCATTTAATAACTATGGGTATAAATGGTATAAATATACGGATGTTCGTTAAAGCTGAAACAACATTTTTTGCAAGAATAATTTTTTGATCCTAACCAAAATTATGTAAATTACTGAGTAAAATTTGAAAACAGGGTTGCCAACTATTTATAAATAACAATATTGTTTATTAATTCATTAAGTACAGAAAATATTATTTTGTACAACCGGTTTACTTAAAATTAAGTGATTTCAAAAATTCGAAAATATTCATGAAAAGGATTGCCAAGCGTGAGTATAAAAATATCATTTAATAAAAGTACCAGGATGCCTTGCTGATAATTATGCGCACTGCAATGAATTAATAATATATTTAAATCAATTAAATGAAAGTATATGTACATGAGGGTTGCCATATTAATTAAAAAAATATTTTTTAATATTTTTATGAAAAAAGTAAATTAAATTTATTAGAAGAAAATAAATTACATTTTTTATCGAAAACTTTCTCACATTCCCTTCTAGGTGTAATAAGAAAAATCTATATCGGCAAGTTAGCAAAGCAAAAGTGATAATTTTGCAGCAAAAGAGCTAAGCTGACATAGAAAAGAGATAAAGTGCTTTCATTTCCAATTCATTCTGCTGTCAGCATATTTACTAATGTCAACCCAACAAACAACCACTGATTGAATGCATATGTACAACAAACACTGTGTATCGTGTATCCATATATCCATATCCATATTGTTGCTGTAGCAATTTTTCATATACGCTTTGTAGCACATTCCTATGAATACTCATTTGAGTTATTACAACTCCTTATATCACATGGGCACGCGTAAAGCAAAAGCAAAAAAAAAAACAAGAAAAAACGTTAACTTCGGCTGTACCGAAGCTAATATACCCTTCACAGGTACATTTCTTTTAGTAACTATGTGTTTAAGCAAATCTAAAGACGTAAGAAAAAGTAGGTAAAAAAAGAAAACATTTTACTAATAATTTTTAGCCGGGTTGTTTGCTAGAAACATTAAGGTTATATAGTTAACCGATCTGAACAATTTTTTCGGAGATTATATTATTACTTTAAGCAGTAATCCATGTCAAATTTCGTGAAGATATCACGTCAAATGCGAAAATTTTCCATACAAGCCATTGATTCCGATCGATCGGTTTGTATGGCAGCTATATGCTATAGTGAACCGATCTGAACAATTTTTTCGGAGATTAAATTATTTCTACGAACAATAACTCACACCAAATTACGTGAAGATATGTAGTAAAATGCGGAAGTTTTCAATACAAGCCCTTGATTCCGATCGTTCAGTTTGTATGGCAGCTATATGCTATAGTGAACCGATCTGAACAATTTTTTCGGAGATTAAATTATTTCTACGAACAATAACTCACACCAAATTACGTGAAGATATGTAGTAAAATGCGGAAGTTTTCAATACAAGCCCTTGATTCCGATCGTACAGTTTGTATGGCAGCTATATGATATAGTGGTCCGATATCGGCAGTTCCGACAAATGAGCAGCTTCTTGAAAAGAAAATAACATCTGCAAAATTTCAAAACGATATCTTAAAAACTGAAGGACTAGTTCGTATATATACAGACAGACAGACGGACGGACGGACAGACGGACATGGCTAGATCGTCTCAGTTCAACATACTGATCATTTATATATACACTTTATAGGGCCTCCGACGCTTCCTTCTGGGTGTTACAAACATCGTGACAAACTTAATATTCCCTGTTCAGGGTATAAAAATACTAAATAATAAATACAAAAAAAATGAAAGAAGAATAAAAAAAGATGAAAAAAATCATAAAAGCTGAAAACATCAGCAAAATACGCAACATGAAATGAAACACATTGAGCTGAGTGCTGCTTACTGTTTCGACTTAATTTTGCTGAAGCCACCATTGTTGTTGCCATAGATTATGCTCCATTTTCGTTGGCAACTTATTGTCAACAACTTCTCAAACTGTTTATGGTTAGCGCTGCTGTTGTGCTTTGTCCTTCAACCTTTCTTTTTTATTTTCATTTTTTTTTTGTTCTTTTTTCTTTTTTAATTTCTGTTGTTTCGAACCCTCGCTGCTTCATTCACCCCAAAAATATATTCCACTTCATTTCATATTTCGTTTTTGTATGATTCGTTCGTTTTTTTTTGGTTTTTCTTTATTAACAACAGATTTTTATGCGAGGGTATTGCTGCTATTTGCTGGACCTTTTCATGATTTTCGATTATGTGGCACAAACCCATTTGACATCAATTCAACTTTGTTTGACTGCTACTTATACGAGTATACTTGTAGTTTAATGTATTTGTGTTTGCAAGTATATATATACATCTAGAACCCTTATATACATTCGCATTTATTCAATGAAGTGTGGCAAATTCGCGTCTTAGCGCTGCAATACCATTCAAGTGGGTCTAACTTTTTTATTCTACTACTATTGTTGTTGCTGTTGCTGTTGTATGCATAGTTGAAGTACTTATTGCATGACCGTAAAATTTACTGTGCTACTTTCTAAGTAGTAAAGATGCTACAAAACTTATTCGTCCGCTTGGTTTGCTGCTGGCTGCTGCTGCGTCAAAGAATCAATAGTTCGCATTACTGTAAGTAAGTTTATGATGTGGAGAGAATTTAATCGCTGTAAAAATACAGTTGTTATAATTGAGTGGTTTTCCAATGACAATTCCAATTATAACTACATATTGTACATACACATCAAATTTGTTATCCATCAAGGAGCTTTTAAATTTTTTTTAGGTTCTGTAACTGTCTCAGAAAAGTCCGATTTAAATCCGTTTCTATGGCAATGCCTAAATACTAAATTGTACCGACCGTCTAAGTACTGTAAGCTCTGCAGAATACCTCAAAATTATTAAAATGCTATTTTCTGCTATTGCAATAATAACAACAACAAAAACATATATGAACTCAATCGTTCTGATTTGTCACTCCAATACATAAGAAGTCTTCCTAGGCTAATAATAGCTGTTCGTCATTTAATCTCTCAAATCTGGCGAGTATACATCCGTGCACTATTTCATCTGGTTCGTAATCTTTTAATTCTATAAAACATCCGTCGTTATCACCACGTGAAGGTTCTTAATTCTTCCAGATAATCATTCTCCTGAACAGCCCCAATACCTCCACACTGTCTATTGTCATCTAAAACGCTTCTGCGTCCTATATTTTTTCTTTTTCATTACTTCCGCTCTCGAAAGTAATACTTGTTTTATGAAGTGATCCTACGTAGGGTTTCAAGGTTGACTATATTTGCCGTACTCTTTTTGGAGTCTATAGTCAGTAGCCCATAGCTATTCAGGAACTGCAGTTATTTACTGTAAGATCTGTTCTAATTTTTGTTTCCTCTAGTTGGCTTATTATACTCTCGCAACCTGTTGCACAGAGTATAATAGTTTTGTTCACCTAACGGTTGTTTGTGTCACCAAGAAATATATGACCTAGATATGGGGTTATATATACATAAATGATCAGGATGACGAGTGGATTTGAAATCCGGATGTCTGTCCGTCCGTCTGTCCGTCCGTCCGTCTGTCCGTCTGTCCGTCTGTCCGTCTGTCCGTGCAAGCGATAACTTGAGTAAAAATTAAGATATCTTAATGAAACTTGGAACATATGTTCCTTGGCACCCTGAGGAGGTTGCTTTCGAAAATGGGCAAAATCGGTCCGCTGCCACGCCCACAAAATGGCGGAAACCGAAAACCTATACAGTGTCATAACTAAGCCATAAATAAAGTTATGAAAATGAAATTTGGAACATAGGATCCTATTAGGGAGGGGCACATTTGGATGTAATTGTTTTTGAAAAGTGGGCGTGAGCCCGCCCCCAAATAGGTTTTTTGTATATATCTCGTAAACCAATAGAGCTATATAAACCAAACTTTCTGCAGTCGTCTTTTTTAGTCACTTCCTAATACAGTTCAAAAATGAAAGAAATCGGATCATAACCACGCCCACCTCCCATACAAAAGTTAGGTTGAAAATTACTAAAAGTGGGTTAACTCACTAACGAAAAACGACAGAAACTCTAAATTTCACATAAGAAATGGCAGATGAAAGCTGCATTCAGATTTTTTTACAAAATGGAAAATGGGCGTGGCGTCGCCCACTTATGGGTCAAAAACCATATCTCAGGAACTACTCGACCGATTTCAATGAAACTTGGTTTGTAATAGTTTCCTTACATCCCAATGATATGTTGTGAAAATAGGCCAAATCGCTTCACAACCACGCCTACTTCCTATATACCAGATCTTTGAAGACGATCTGAATCGTTTACATTACAATGTATAAAGTAAGCACTAGTGAAGATATCGATGCAGAACTTTGCACAAATACTATGTTAATAGTGTGGCAGCCCCATTCTAAAAATCTTCGAAATCGGACCATAGGTTTTTAAGGCCATATATCGAACATGAGGACCTCGGTGCTTTTAACCTAATATTATGGTTTCCAACTTTCAATGGACTTTATACAATATATATGACGATGATGTGGGTCAAATTGTGTATTATATAATATAAATAAAGTTAAATAAATAAATTGCGAGAGTATAAAATGTTCGGTTACACCCGAACTTAGCCCTTCCTTACTTGTTTTCCTATGTGATCAATATTGGACGAAATTTTTTTATGCAATGTAAAATTTTACAATTCCAGTTATTGAATATATATACTTATATATAGACAACCCTTTCCTAACGGACATCTCTATTAGACGGACACCTCCCTTGAGCGGACATTTTTTCATGCACCAAGTTAAATTTTTATACTCTCGCAACCTGTTGCACATAGTATAATAGTTTTGTTCACCTAACGGTTGTTTGTGTCACCAAGAAATATAAGAGTTAGATATGGGGTTATATATACATAAATGATCAGGATGACGAGTAGATTTGAAATCCGGATGTCTGTCCGTCCGTCTGTCCGTCCGTCCGTCTGTCCGTCTGTCCGTCTGTCCGTCTGTCCGTGCAAGCGATAACTTGAGTAAAAATTAAGATATCTTAATGAAACTTGGAACACATGTTCCTTGGCACCCTGAGGAGGTTGCTTTCGAAAATGGGCAAAATCGGTCTACTGCCACGCCCACAAAATGGTGGAAACCGAAAACCTATACAGTGTCATAACTAAGCCATAAATAAAGTTATGAAAATGAAATTTGGAACATAGGATCCCATTAGGGAGGGGCACATTTGGATGTAATTTTTTTGGAAAAAAGGGCGTGACCCCGCCCCCAAATAGGTTTTTTGTATATAACTCGCAAACCAATAAAGCTATATAAGCCACCAACTTTCTGCAGTCGTTTCTTTTAGCCATTTCTTTATACAGTCCAAAAATGAAAGAAATCGAATAATAACCACGCCCACCTCCCATACAAAGGTTAGGTTGAAAATTACTAAAAGTGGGTTAACTCCCTAACGAAAAACGTCAGAAACACCAAATTTTACATAAGAAATGGCAGAAGGAAGCTGCACTAAGATTTTTTTACAAAATGGAAAATGGGCGTGGCGTCGCCCACTTATGGGCCAAAAACCATATCTCAAGAACTATTCGACCGATTTCAATGAAATTCGGTATATAACACTTTCTTTACACCCTGATGACACGGGTGGAATATGGGCGAAATCGGTTCACAACTACGTCTACTTCCCATATAACTCAATTTTGAATTCCATCTGATTCGTTCACTTTATAATCTATTCATAAGGAACCAATGAAGCTAGCGGAATAAAACTTTACACAAATACTGTATTTGAGCTGTGACATCACTTGTGGAAAAATTGTCAAAATCGGACCATAACTTTTCAAGGCCCCTGAACATGAAGAACTCAGTGCCTAAGGTTAATTTTTCACCGAAAATATAGGTAAATCCCTCAGATATTTTAATGTAGTTCATTCCCTCTGAATTTTTTTCTTATAACAGTTTCTCTCTGTACCTGAAATGGTAAAAATCGGGTCATAACTTCCCCCAGATCCCATATACCTAATTATAAGTAATATTAAATTAAGTGAGCGTATAGTCTTCGATATATCGTATCTTGGTGGTGAAAACGAGTAAAATCGGTTTAGGAATTACCTCAGTCCCCATATACTATTTATGATGATTTTCGTTATTCTATTGAACTTTATACCAAATATATGGGTCGACTTGTGTTATCTTTATAAAATTACATCAATAAATTGCGAGAGTATAAAATGTTCGGTTACACCCGAACTTAGCCCTTCCTTACTTGTTAGAACTTCCTCTTAGGCGGGCACCTCTCAAAAATCGCTCCAAGGCTGAGTTCCGCCCAAGAGAGGTTTCACTGTAGTTGATTTGGGCGAACTGTCCAGGAATAAGCAATATTTTTGAGAAGTGAACTTAGAGGAATTGTAGCTAGAATAACTGAGCTGAACTTTTAAAGGAAAACAATAGCTCTGAAAGTAGTTTTGGTAAGGGTTTTAGAAAAAATGTGTTTTGAAACAAATTTTTTATCCAGCGAAATTCTGGAATAACACTTTGTTTAAGGTAGAGCAAAATGAACAGTAGATGACTCTAAAGCTACCGAAAATCTGTTCTCTGCTCTAAATCGGACTTCAACAAATTATCCATTTTTTAGTAAATCTGAACTGAGGCTCAATATAATTTCGAAATCTTTTGTGAGAACTCACAATCCTCTTCGGCAAGAGTTTCAGTCTAAAAATAAGAATGTATCGGACAGAGAGAACCGGTTGGGGAACTTATGGACTATTTTTTTTCAAATCAGAGAATACGATGCTGTAGTCAATTTTAGACATTTAACCCAAAACCTTACATTATTTCCACTCTAAGGATGCTGCACATACAGAACAACCAGTTACGCCGTGTATGTCCCCAGTTGAAGAAATTTCCGTCATCTGCATAATGTAACAATATATGTGTGCCAAGGTGTCAAATTCAATGCGCTTTTCAAGCAAAGCACATTACAGCGTCACCATCAAAAGCACAAATACCGCATTGAAGGCATGTATAAACATAATTAAATGTATATATGTATGTATGTATATGTGTGTGAAGTGTGTTAATGTGTGCGACTATAAAAGCATATTCTTTAAGGTGTTAATTTCTTTGGTGTTTTGACACAATTTTCTCGTGCTAAAAAACGATTTATTTACATGAAGGTTGTGAGAGTTGAAAAGAGCAGCGCACAAACACACACACATACACATATAATTATACAAATACATACATACATATTCCGAGTGTATGCTTATGCTTTTGTGGGCCAATTGTGGGTGTCAAGTGTATCGAATTTTCTACCGTTTACACTACACTACATATATAGCCATTCATATATACTGACTACACGAACCGTTACACATACAAAGTACTGCTTTTAGTTCCGTTTAAGTGAGTGCATTCGTTACGGTACATTAAGCGTCATCGTCGTCGCCGCCGTCACGCAGCACGTCAGCATATCCTGCAGCTGAAGGTGTCTCATAGCGGAGTCTTAACACCGATGGGAAGTTGAAATTATACAAAGCGACCAGCATTAAAACAAAACAAGAAAAAGCAATTTCCCTTAATGTGTTCATACTATGTATACAATTTTTGTTTTGAACTTAAATACTAAGCAATGCACACAAATACACATACTATTGTAGATTGTCTGCTTACTTTTTTTTCCTTATTTTTAGCTCCACTTTAGCTTTACTTTACTTTGTCAGTTTATGTATTTTTATAAGTGTTGCATGTTGTATTGAGTACAGTCCGCCTTAATTTCCGTTTGACCATTGCGTGTTCGCATGCAAATCGAATATTCTATAAAACGCATTTATATGCATAATTATACCAAAAATGACCCTTAAGCGATGTATATTTAATATATACTTGTACGGGATGTGTTCAAAAAATAACGGGAATTTTAAAAAATTTCAAGCCGGCCATGGCGCCGTGAGACTTTTTCCAATTTCCAAAAATAAAGAGAGCCTTAAAGAGTCGTTCGCGGTGAAAGAGCCAAAGGCTAACAAAAAAATCGAGTTTGTGAAGTGTTTCTACGATTGGAAGAATCGTTGGCGTAAGTGCTTATAATCGAATGACACTAAAGGTGAGAACACTAATGAAGGCGAATAAAAAATATTAAAACAAGTAAGGAAAGGCTAAGTTCGGGTGCAACCGAACTTTTTATACTCTCGCAATTTATTTAGAGATTTAGCTATATTTTCGGTGAAAAATTACCCTTAGGCACTGTGTTCTTCATGTTTGATATCAGGGGCCCTGAAAAATCATGGTTCGATTTTGACAATTTTTCCACAAGTGATGTCACAGCTCAAATACAGTATTTGTGTAAAGTTTTATTTCGCTATTTTTATTAGTTCCTAATGTATACATTATAAAGTGAACGCATCAGAAGGATTCAAAATTGAGTTATATGGGAAGTAGGCGTAGTTGTGAACCGATTTCGCCCATATTCCACCAGTGTCATCAGGTTGTCAAGAAAATATTATATACCGAATTTCATTGAAATCTGTCGAGTAGTTCTTGAGATATGGTTTTTGATCCATAAGTGAGCGACGCCACGCCCATTTTCCAGTTTGTAAAAAAATCTCATTGCAACTTCCTTCTTCCATTTCTTATGTAAAATTTGGTGTTTCTGACGATTCTCGTTAGTGAGTTAACGCACTTTTAGTCATTTTCAACCTAACCTTTGTATGGGAGGTGGGCGTGGTTATTATCCGATTTCTTTCATTTTTGGACTGTATAAGGAAACGGCTAAAAGAAACGACTGCAGAAAGTTTGGTTTCTATAGCTTGCAAGATATATATATATATATATATATATACAAAAAACCTATTTGGGGGCGGGGTCACGCCCACTTTTCCAAAAAAATTACATTTAAATGTGCCCCACCCTAATGCGATCCTATTTTTCCAATTTTATTTTCAAAACTCTATTTATGGCTTAGTTATAGCTCTTTATGTGTTTTTGGTTATCGTCATTTTGTGGGCGTGGCAGTGGTCCGATTCCGCCCATCTTCGAACTTAACCTTCTTATGGTGCCAAGGAACATGTGTTCCAAGTTTCATTAAGATATCTCAATTTTTACTCAAGTTACAGCTTGCTCGGACGGACAGACGGACGGACGGACAGACAGACATCCGGATTTGAACTTTACTCGTCACCCTGATCACTTTAGTATATATAACCTTATATCTAACTCGTTTAGTTTTAGGACTTACAAACAACCGTTATGTGGACAAAACTATAATACTCTCTTAGCAACTTTTTTTGCGAGAGTATAAAAAAACGAAAATTCCTGTTATTTTTTGAACACACCTCGTATATAGTGGTTGTGCGTTTCTGGTATGAGACAGTAATTTTCTTAATCGATGAACATTCGATTTAGTTGGGTGAAAATTGTGTTCACTTCCTTCTGTTTGAAATATTTTTTTATACAGCGGTGTGGGGAAATCGATATGAAAAGTGAAGGGTCACATTTATAATTAAAAATTTTTTCGATTTAGTGAAGAGCTAGCATATAATACTTAAATTATTTTAATTTGTATCGCAGACAGCTCAGAATAACACTATAAGGTTTATTAAATAAAAAACATAATTTTATGAACTCAATTTAGAATACAAGGATTACTGGTCAATAAACAGTTTATTTAACTTTAACTTCCTGCTGTGTTTAGGTTCCTTTTAGACCTTTTAGTACAATATTCAAATTAATTTTACATTTTTTTCTATGCATTTAAATGATAATTCATTAAAACGTTTATTTTCTCATTCAAACCCAGAGTATTACTACTTCTCCGACTCAGCATTCTATAGAAATAAGCCCGTTTGGAAACAAGCCAGAAATTGAACTACAAGTAACGAGTAGCGACAAATGTTTCGACTGCTCGGCTTAAGGCATTTTGCCGCCGGGTGTATTTGCCACACACACAATCACAAGTTTACATATGTAGAACATACTAAATGTATATAAATACACGCCAGTGGAAAATCAGGTCAAATTGAATATTCACTAACAGAAACCAATTTGTGGTAAATATTATTTGAAAGTTCACTTTCATGGCTTTGTATGCTAAGTCATTTTTGTGGTTTTTTATGTAAATCGCTGTTTTTGGGGTTAGTTGTAACGGAATATTTAGCGCACAAGTAGTGAGTGTGCATGAAAGTGTTATATACATATATTTGTTATATATTTTTTTATGTGAGCAACTAGTATGAGTGACTATTACCGATGCTATGCTTGTTTGTGCCCTGTAATAACCTCAAAAAAACTAAAACATGTAAGGAAAGGCTAAGTTCGGGTGCAACCGAACATTTTATACTCTCGCAATTTATTTAGAGTGAAAAATTACCCTTAGGCACTGAGTTCTTCATGTTTGATATCAGGGGCCTTGAAAAGTCATGGTTCGATTTTGACAAATTTTCCACAAGTGATGTCACAGCTCAAATACAGTATTTGCGTAAAGTTTTATTTCGCTTTCTTTATCGGTTCCTTATGTATACATTATAAAGTGAACGAATCAGAAGGATTCAAAATTGAGTTATATGGGAAGTAGGCGTAGTTGTGAACTGATTTCACCCATATTCCACCAGTATCATCAGGGTGTCAAGAAAATATTATATACCGAATTTCTTTGAAATCGGTCGAGTAGTTCTTGATACATATATGGTTTTTGACCCATAAGTGGGCTATGCCACGCCCATTTTCCATTTTGTAAAAAAATCTCAGTGTAGCTTCCTTCTTCCATTTCTTATGTAAAATTTGGTGTTTCTGACGTTTCTCATTAGTGAGTTAACGCACTTTTAGTCATGTATTTTTGTATGGGAGGTGGGCGTGGTTATTATCCGATTTCTTTCATTTTTGGACTGTATAAGGAAACGGCTAAAAGAAACGACTGCAGGTTTGGTTTGGTTTATATAGCTTTATTGGTTTGCAAAATATATACAAAATACCTATTTGGGGGCGGGGTTACGCCCACTTTCCCAAAAAAATTGCATTCAAATGTGCCCCTCCCTAATGTGATCCTATGTTCCAAATTTTATTTTCATAACTTTATTTATGGCTTACTTATAGCTCTTTATATGTTTTTGGTTATCGCCATTTTGTGGGCGTGGCAGTGGTCCGATTCCGCCCATCTTCGAACTTAACCTTCTTATGGTGCCAAAGGAACACGTGTTCCAAGTTTCATTAAGATATCTCAATTTTTACTCAAGTTACAGCTTGCACGGACGGACAGACGGACAGACAGACATACAGACATCCGGATTTGAACTTTATTGGTCACCCTGATCACTTTGGTATATATAACCTTATATCTAACTCGTTTAGTTTTAGGACTTACAAACAACCGTTTTGTGGACAAAACTATAATACTCTCTTAGCAACTTTTGTTGCGAGAGTATAAAAAGATGTTATCTTTGAGATGAAGATTTCTCATTGCGAATTTGGCAAAGAAATGTAATTTTAATATTTATAAGGATTTGGGTTAGTTTTAGGTTCGGCGATCATCTTCGGGGTGGAGATTGTGAGGTGGACGGTGGACATCGGTCCTTAATGATGTCAATAACTGCTAAGTATGGATCAAAAGACCCTCTTGTATCGTGCTTTGAGCTCATCATAAATAAATTGAGACTAATAGTATCGATCCAAGTTAATTCCCGGTTCTCCGAAGGTATGACTTCCACGTTGTTTTAACCTCAGGTCGTGAACCGAATGTGTGCTTAGTTTTCTTCGCCTTTCTGCAGTTCAGACACTTTGAATTAAAAGTATTTCGCAAGAGCACTGGCTAAGTTGAAGAAATAGTTCAGCGATTCTTGAAATGTAGGCTGAAAGTGAAAATATTGGTCTCCTACCTAGTGAAAGCAAACGAAATTATGACATTAATTCACTATTATATTTATATGAACAAATGAGTTTAGCATTTCCTTTGCTGCCCTACTTACGCTTGGAAAATTTGCGCGAAATGTTAAACCCGTAAATTTGATACACCATTTTATTTACTTATCATAGCCGCGTTATAGAATTTCAGCATGTCAAGGTTTTTTCTATTTCGCAGACAATCGCGAAGCACCGAAGCACCGCACATTTTCGAAAGCGTCGCTGTCGTGTTATAATAACATAAATAAGTTTGGTGAAAATTTTCAGCTATTTCGCCGCAATAGAGCACGCCTCAGCGTGTCGAGTGGCTTGAATGCGTGTGAGATGCACGCTCCATAGGTGGCACTTCGGCTGCATGTTGGCGCACAATGGGGTGCAGGGCACGAATGACAGCAGAAAAATGAAAAATCTAAAACGAACTTTAGCACCAGTTGGGAGCGAAGTAAAAATAGCAATTACACACAGTGGGAGATTTTTATTTTCATATATTGATAGTTTTCTAAATTTAGCTGAGATATAGGTAGAGCTACGAACTTCTCAAACTCATCAATAATGTTGACTTTTAGTGAATTTTTTCCTTTGTCATTTCATATTGTGAGGTTAGGTTAGAGAGTTTAGGTTGTCCTATCATTTCTTATTAGGAGGTTATGTGAGGGATTTTAGGCTGGAATTAAAAGTAGCTCAGTAATAATAACAAACCGTTAGACCTCAAATTATTTAATATAATTTTTTCGAAGTTAACCTATCTTAGTGTGAATTTGTTGAGCACTTTAATTCGAATTATATGGCTATACAAGTAAATTGTGGCAAGTACTCAATTTTAACTAAAAGAGAATCCCTTATGTTTCATGGAAATCGAAGAAAACATTTTTTAATGGAATTTTCGAGATATTCGAAGTTTTTCAAAACGCAGATCTCTAGATAGTTTCATTAACAAAATAGAACTTCAAATTTAAACTGATGGAACTAACGGGTGATTTTTTTGAGGTTAGGATTTTCATGCATTAGTATTTGACAGATCACGTGGGATTTCAGACATGGTGTCAAAGAGAAAGATGCTCAGTATGCTTTGACATTTCATCATGAATAGACTTACTAACGAGCAACGCTTGCAAATCATTGAATTTTATTACCAAAATCAGTGTTCGGTTCGAAATTTTTTTATCGACAAATTTTGTTCAGCGATGAGGCTCATTTCTGGTTGAATGGCTACGTAAATAAGCAAAATTGCCGCATTTGGGGTGAAGAGCAACCAGAAGCCGTTCAAGAACTGCCCATGCATCCCGAAAAATGCACTGTTTGGTGTGGTTTGTACGCTGGTGGAATCATTGGACCGTATTTTTTCAAAGATGCTGTTGGACGCAACGTTACGGTGAATGGCGATCGCTATCGTTCGATGCTAACAAACTTTTTGTTGCCAAAAATGGAAGAACTGAACTTGGTTGACATGTGGTTTCAACAAGATGGCGCTACATGCCACACAGCTCGCGATTCTATGGCCATTTTGAGGGAAAACTTCGGAGAACAATTCATCTCAAGAAATGGACCCGTAAGTTGGCCACCAAGATCATGCGATTTAACGCCTTTAGACTATTTTTTGTGGGGCTACGTCAAGTCTAAAGTCTACAGAAATAAGCCAGCAACTATTCCAGCTTTGGAAGACAACATTTCCGAAGAAATTCGGGCTATTCCGGCCGAAATGCTCGAAAAAGTTGCCCAAAATTGGACTTTCCGAATGGACCACCTAAGACGCAGCCCCGGTCAACATTTAAATGAAATTATCTTCAAAAAGTAAATGTCATGAACCAATCTAACGTTTCAAATAAAGAACCGATGAGATTTTGCAAATTTTATGCGTTTTTTTTTTTTTTAAAAGTTATCAAGCTCTTAAAAAATCACCCTTTATAAGCCATCGAAGTAAATATGGTTCGAATTTGCCAACAAAAGCTCAGTGAACCCGCTAAATGAGTCAGAATAAAGTTTGTGTTGGTTGTTTAAAAAAATGTTAGAAGACCACTCTGCGTCTATTCTATTCTATTCATTGTCGGTGTTTTGACCTACGAAAAAGAGAGGACAAAATTTTCAATTTTTTTTAAAAGGTCTCTGAGAGTGCATATCTCTATCTCTCTTTCGTGTATTTTAGAGAAACCTAAAATGTCATTAAATACAACTTCTTAAGAGACTTTGCAACCAAAAATATAAACCAGGTCTCACTCTAGTGCACCAATTGTAGATTGCAGCGTTACTAGGGTTTCCAAGTGTTAAAACTCGAACATCCGCAACTTTTGCAGTAAAATGAAATGACGTTAAGCTCACGCAAAAGTATCTTTCTTAACCGTGAAAGAAAGATCCCTTTGAACTCTAACACGCAGATTTTTTTACGACACACATTTCTTTTTAATCTTCCACAGTGCCACCAAATGCCAGCGACGTCAATGAGCAACACCAAGAGTCCACAAAAAACAAAAATGTAGCAACACTTGTAAAAATACCGTTAAAGTGGCAAATGTGACAGAGGGTTGACAAAGTTAAAGAGGCGTGAGGCAACCCAATTGAATTTTCGTCACATCTGCATAAAACGACACCACGCTACACAGAGCAGTGATATATAAAATATACATGAAACTTATTTACATACATACGAACATATATTATATAACAAACTGCTTGAATGTGCTTGCGGTGCATGCACAAGTTAAGTTGCAAGTGTTGCTGTTGCGTGCGTGCAACATTGCACCAACACAATGCTGGCATTGGTGGTATGCCACGGTGCTAACAACAGCTATAACGGCAACACGACCGAGCCATTCAACACCACAAAGCGATGAAAATGCAAACACACGCACGCACACGCAGCAAGATTTATGTGTATCCTTGCGCCTGCACACACACAGAAATGTATCCTTTTCAAGATAAGTATACATCATACATCCCTCATTATATACTAACATACATACATACATATAGATGAGTACAAAAGCAACGAGCGCGCGTAGGCTGCATGTACATATGTGTGTCTTTAACTGTGTTTGAAAGTGCACACACGCATCTCATATTGCCTCCTGACCTATTTTCCCAGCGACGCCAGTCAGCCATGCAGCTGCCAGCTCTTCAGCTCAACGCCCACGCAATCAAATGCATCCCTGGGAATGTGCAACACATTGCTTGCAACGCGCGCATCACTTGCCTCACCTCACCCTCCCTCCCACCGCCTTTATTTCCGTGCCATTGTTGATTCGTTGTTGTTTGCGCGTTCGTTTCGTCGGTCGGTCGGTCGGTCGTTGGGTGGGTTTGCGGTATCGCTTTTCGCTTCGCATAATTTTGCGTCAATTCCGTTTTGCGGCAGCGCCTTTGGCAATTTTATTGTACAATTTATTGCAACTCATACTATAAATATACAGATACATGTTTGTGTATGTTTGTTGTTGTTATTTTAGTGTTATTTTACATTCATTATTGTGGCAGCTTTCATGGCTTGGCTTGGCAAATCAAATCGCAATTTGAAAGCGGTTTTCATTTTCTGGCGCCGTTATGGAGGTGACGGCAAAGGCTAAATATTACTTTAAAGCAGAATGTATAACACGGTACATTCATAAAGCATCTGATATACGCTAAGCTCCTCGTAAATCTTTTCACTTTATACAGATAAATGGTGAAGTAAGAGTTTTCATGTTACCTAGACTGTTGGGTTTATAAACAATAGGAGTAGGTCTTTTTGAAACCATTCGAGATCAGTAAATTTGGCAAATTACACTAGTGCTTCCTCTAAAAATCAGGCCCTTGAACACTAAAATTATAAAATTCGCAACTTTCGAGACTATCCACTCTCAGATCCTCTATATTTGTAATAAGATTTGAATAATCTCCCTCAGTAAGAATTCACCTTTAAACTCAGAATGGTCTAGGGGATGTAATGAACCGATTCTCTATTAAAATTTAAGCAGATGGAACGGTGAAGACATCTCTCGAATTTGTCAATAAAAGATCAATGAATCCGCTGAATAGGGTTATGTACTTTATGTTGGTTATTTAGAGAGCATTCTTGGAAATCCCCTTACGTGTAGTATTTAGAGCTTAGATTTTGTCAGATACCTATTCATATGAGACTCGATTTTATACAATTTTAGTACCAGACCAAATTATCGCCAGCAAACTATTCCTGAAACTGTGAGGCACTGAGATCCTCATATTCGGTATCTGTGGACATTATCGTTCAATTTAATTTTTCAACATTTTTCGTTAGGCAGAGAGAAGCTTTCTCAAAGAGCCAGGGAATATGAGAACCAAGTGGAGCAGATTTTCGTCAAAAATAGGCTTTTAAGATTCCAACGAAGAATATCCTACTATTTCGCACACACACACAATTTGACCCATATATTCGTCCAATAACGAAAACCATCATAAAGTATATGAGTGCTGAGGTAATTCGTGAACCGATTTTGACAATTTTTCCATAAGTGAAAGCACCGATGATATACATACAGTATTTGTGTAAAGTATTATTCCTCCATCTTAATCGGTTCCCTATACATTATATAGTGAAGGAATCAGATGGAATTCAAAATTGAGTTATATGAAAAGTAGTGGTCCGGGTGCTCCATATTCGCCCTCCTCCGGTTCCGGTAACAACATTACCTCATATCCGCTTACCTCACCCGGATGTTACCGGAACCGGATATGATGCTACGTAAACAGATGTTACCGTAACCGGAAATGGGGCAACCGGATATGATGATATGAGAACCGGAAAAGTGTAATCGGTTCCGTAATACATATGAGCTGGGTGGATATAGAACACCCATGTGGGGCAACCGGAAATAATGATATAACCTGAACCGATGTTTGCGGAACTGGAACAGGAAATGATGTTTCCGGGACCGGATATAAGGTTGCCGGATATGGGGTAATGATGTTACCGGAACCGGCTGAAACCGGGAATGGGACATCTGGAACAGAAAATGATATTTCCGAAAGCGTATATGAGGTGACCGGATATGGGGTAATGATGCCAATCATTCGAAATCGAAAAGAGTCAACTGGAACCAGATATGGGATAACCGATGGAACCAGAGATACGATTTCGCTTATTTTCCATCCGTGTCATCAGGGTATCTAGAAAGTATGTTGTACCGAATTTCATTGAAATCGGTATGCTTGAGATATCAAAAAAAATCAGTATAAGACACATATTCATTAATTTTTCTCCAGTCTATGAGAGCCGCTGCAGGCAGTTTTCTAAAGCCACAGCTACTTTGGCATCATCACAATTACGTCAAAATAAAATGAATCCTCCATCAAATTGGGAATAATTGAATTGCGCTGAGCGCTCGAGTGTTAATTTTATCTCTTCCCGCAGAGGAATTTTCATTTTCGCATTTAAGTGGCTCCATTTACACATTCTATTTTTTATTTCCACTTTTTTATAGGCATAATTCTAACTTATTTTATTTTTTTCATATTTCTTATTTCTTTTAAGAGTACGTTTATAGCAAATCGTGGGATGACTACTTATTTCAACACAAATCTACACAATCTCAATTTTATTGCCGCGGATATAAGGAGAGACGCAGAGTCGTGGCGGCCTCAATGTCATTTAGTTGATGCGTAACATTTTAACATTTGTACGCACATAGTTAGCGCAACGGACGCAGATGACGGAAGTGCGAATACGCTGGAATGGAAAATAATAAACATAATACACAGGCCTAGGCTGAGACTCATACGAAATCTTTGCACGAGCGTAATCATAGGCACGCTGCAGTAGAATATGCCCAACAACAAGTAAAAAACAACAACGGCATAAGTCAGCACCATTTGACGTATCTAAAATCGTCTGACGTCACAACATTGGGAGAATGATTTTAGTCGAAACAAAAAACAAATCATTCGTTACCCTTCATACAAGGACTCTTGTGCGCAACAACAATAACACAAACATCAACGGTATGAGCACGAACCAGCTGAAAGCAACAACAGCAAAACAGCAGCGGAAGGCCACAGTGATTGCGGAATGAGTGTCGTGATGATGCGCATAAAATATTTTGGAGCTATTTGACGTCATCATAAATGCCTCGCAGATTATGTAAAAGCTTTAGTTCCGGCTAATAAGCGCAACTAAGGATAACTGAGAGAGAGTGAGAGAGTGTGAGACAAGAGAGGATGTACTTGTAGGAGAATGTTACTGAGAGGAAGCAGGAGTAAATGTTGAATAAGAGAGTGAGTGTTATTTAGAGACTGGGAGAGTGTTGAAGTACAAATATGTTCATGTGTTTTTTTAGAGAGTGAGCGAAACTCGCTCTTCTGAACAGTGTTACCCACACACAAAAATTTTTTTGAGGTTTGTTTTTGAGAGAGATGTTGATACTGTCCTATTAATGGAACTGAGAAAGTAGTGGATGGTTGATGATATTGAAATTCAGTGAATAAATTAATTAAAAATTGAGGGTTACACTCTCTATATGACCTATTTGGGAAAGCGTTATTGTCAGAGAAAAGTTTTGTCTGTACAGGAAATTGGATTGATTCAATTAGAAAGAACTGAAACAATATTATTAAGTCTTTCTCGAAAATACTCAAAAATATCCTCTGGTTTATTTCCGAATTCCTTGTGTATCAGAAAGGCAGACCTTTTTACTTCACATCAAGTAAGATGGATATGGTTTTTGATATAGTTATTATTTCAAAACTGTCAAAACATAAGTCTAAAAATTTTCTAAATATACTGCGGATTATTTGAAAAAAAAATTATTTTTTTTCATATGGCAACTCTACTACAAATACATATTTTATTAAGTGCTGAGTTGTTTAGACATTCTAAAATCAGCTGCGTTTACATTTTCCACCAATATATACCCCTCATAGCAGGAGTATGCCTCCTTTTCAACCGAATTTGTTGTGAACCTTACAAACGACCAACAACTTACAGCTGTCTGTCTGAGTGAGTTCGAGTATTTGAAGCATACTTTTAGGGTTTCGGTGATTTGACTAAAATGAAAGCAAGGCAAGGGATGCCTGAAATATGAAAAAGAAATGTTACAAAATTTGAAAAAAATAAAATAAAAAATCTTTTTCGAGGGTAAAACAAACAAAAATATTAGAGAGCAGCAGGATGAGCAATCTGGCTGCCAGGCTGGCTGGCAGCCATGTGGCTTAAAGCTGTATAAATAAAATTGTGAGTGTAGGCAGGGAATTTGATTTGGTAAGCTTTTCGCTGGAAGGCAAAATAAATATTATGCAAAAACTGTGGCAGGGCGGAGACTACTATTAGAGGCTTCAGGCTGTAAACAGCACACACAACAATTTTCAAACAAGGCAAACGAGCAATCCAAGCAAAAATAGCATGCAGCATATTTAGGTATGTGTAAGCTTTAAGACAGTGTAAGCGTGTAGCATAGAAAAATATTATTTCTATTTATATATGCGTGTGTATATATTTTTTCATAACTGATATATTGTTTTCTTCTATGTATTTTCTTAGCTTTATGTTTGTTCTCCGCATTTTTATTTATTTTACTCATTGTTATCTAACCTCTACTCCAGCCACTCTGAGCAAATCTGTTATTGACATTTGATATGCTGGCAGTCTAAATAAACTAAAGGCATCTTAATTGCTTGCGCTTAAGTTTTATATATGACTGGAATAAATAATTAAAGAAATAAAACGCTAAATGAGCGTATAACATGCAAGGCACACACAAGTATACATATATCCTTACATACATATCTAGGTACACAAATAGTAGCCTATAATGCTCAAGGAGTTGGATTAAGTTGATGTTTGGCGCTGCATAAGCAACGGTTAATGACTCGAAATATCAGTTTGCTTTGCCGGATATTAGAAAATAAAACTCAATATTTTATGAACAAGCTTATGACGAGGACTCTTGGCGGAATGCTAGGTATGTAGGCATGTTTTGTAGCTAGAAAAGCAAATCTATATTGCATTGTAGGAAAATTATAGAAGAAATAGTGAGACTGGGAGGCATACGAGGCATTTGTGTTAGTTAGGCTTGATGCGATTATCGTTTGAATTACGGTATATATTACACGGTGTGTTCAAAAAATAACGGGAATTGTAAAAATTAAAATTTCAAGGGTTTGCAGAGTTCATCTGTCAAGATTTTATTTTATTATGTTGATGTACATGATTTAATTTCTAGTTGTAGCCGCCGTTAATGTTTAAGACGTGTTTTGTGAGATTGGCGAGGTTCGGTTGTTAGAAGCTCACATTTCATAGTTTATTCATGAATACTTGGCCAAAACAATACTGTAACGATACCCCTAGATTCGATATTCTCCAGACAAGATTTCGTCCGACTTTTATCTATTCCCAAAAATAAAGTGCACCGCCATTTAAGGGGTTACAAATGTTTTGTCGGGTAAAAAAGGCCTATTTTCAATCATTTTTTCTATGTAAAAAATTATTTATTTAATTCAAGACCATAAACTCTTGCTTGAATGAAGGAATGACAAAAAAAAAGTAAAAATTGGAATTTTGGCAGACATTATTCCAAAAAAATATAAATTTCGGTCAAATTTGCTTGACATTTTTTTTTAAATTGTTGTAATTGAAAAAAATAAATAAAAGCCTTCGTTCAAGCACGAGTAAATTGCATAGTAGTAGTTTTCGAGAAAATTTGACAACCGACTTTGAAAACACGGTTCCGAGAAAAACGCGTTTAAAGTTTTGAATAACAATAATGGCTGACTTGGAGCGCACACCTTCCAAAGGCTGTATCTCCGAAACTATTATTCGGATCGATTTGAGTATACTAAATGTAGAAATTAATAAGCCAAAGAACAAAAAATCAATTTTTTGAAACCACGAAACCCATGTAACCCTTTAATAAGTGTAGGAGAACTCGTTAAAAAAGGCAAAAGGCTATCCTAAAAATCGATTCGAGGAGTGTTTCGACGATTGGAAGAAGCATTGTCTTATGTATAAGTCGAATAGGGGCTATTTTAAAGGCGATCTAGACAAATAAAAAATATTAAAAAAAGGAAAATTCCCGTTATTTTTTGACCACAATTCATACTAAGTACTCATAAGAGAAATATTATAGAAAAATTGTTTTAAAAAGGTTGGTGAAAATCTCTTCTGACATGAACAATTTGTATGTCAACTAATTGAAGGCGCCCTCAAATATTTAATAGTCTCAAATTATAATGTTTTAGAGAATATCTAGATTTCTTCCTTTCTGGTGTTCATATCCCTTATAAATTATATCAGAGTAATCAACCTTTTGCCATAAAATCATAAAACTCCAATATATATTATTTTTGATGGATTGATAAATTATTGAGGGTGAGATTCAAAAGATCTCTACGGCAGACTATTTCACAATCGGAAATCTAACAGTCTATCGTAGTGAATCGTATACCTTACTAATACGGATACTCCCCTTCTTCTTAGAGTGTGATCAAAACAAGCGGATTTCAATATTTCAAGATTGTAGGTCTATTAGCTTCTTATGGTTAGTCCAACTGATTAAGGGGCACACCTAGTGTGAAATTTCAAAAAATCGATATTTTTTCACATTTCGGTAGATTACACCTTTAAACATATTAAAATTTCAAATCGATATCTGAAATAGTTTTTGAGTTATAGAAATTTAAAGAGCAGCCGCTCGGTCATTTTATCTTTAAACGCGTTTTTCTCGAAACAGCATTTTCCGAATTTGCGGCAGTGATTACTCAAAAACTCAAAAACAATCCCTATCGAATTTTTTTACATGTTCTATATATAGTTCTCCGTACAATGACCTATCGATTTTTGATCTGGTCAAAAAATCGAATTTTGGCAGGCCAAAAACCACCAAAATTTTGGATAAAATTCGACTATTTTTTTTTTTAACGCCGCCATATTGTAAATTTTTGATTTTTTTTATCATAGGTCATTGTACAGACAATATTATCTAGTTTAACGAGAATTTTTATTTTGATTTCATTCACGAAGAAGGCCGGAATCACTGCAGCAATGAAGGACCTTTTTTTCGCGCCGTTGGCGATCGACTATAACTTATAAAATATTTAATTTGTTTCTTCAAAAATTTCACTGTATATTCTTGAAACATGTATAAATATATTCTTAAAATTTTGAAATAATTGCTAAAGTTTTTTTTTAATAAAAATTCCCAAAAATCACCTTTTTTTAGGCCATTACACTAGGTCCCTTTCATGCCCAATGTTGCGTATATGCAACATTGTACTTATCGGCTCCTAATTCTCGTTATTTAAATTTTTTTAACCAGCGGTTTTTTCAATTATGTAGACTTATGTGTTATGCAAGCTTACAGTTACTTTTTCTGATTTGAGCTGTGCACGTGTTCACTCAGTAAGAGTTCTTAGCAGAGAGAAACTGGCAAAAATCGTTTCGCGAAAAAAGTTATACAAAAGTTGTTATACAAAAATGGTTCAAAAACATAAAAATAATTGTTTTATTTTAAAACAAAGTGAACTATATAAATAAGTAAGTATAAGAGAGTTATTTACTAAAAAAATTTTATGAAAAAAGTGTTTAGTTTATTTATAATAATTTAATTTGTGCCTATAAGCAACATCACATAGCTAATGAACCAGGTAACATAGGACTTTGAAATTTTTATCACTTCATATTTGAGTTAAGACTAATATATATCTGTCCTAAAAAAGCTGTTAGCTCCGCCCATTTTAATTCGGGCATGAGAGGGTTAAGACCAGATCATTAATGTTGAACGATATGTGATTGAGGGTGAGTAAATAATTGAGGGTGAACTAGTATATATATATAGACCCCAATCTGGTCTTAATATAAGTGATAATAGCGAGCGATCATCTTGAAGACCATTTACTGAAAAAACTAAAATTAATTTCTTTCGTTTCAGAACTTACTGACCGAGCGTCACTATATAAAAAGCTGATATAAAAAGTAACCCATCTAATATTTGCCCCGGTTCCCCACAACTACTTTGTCACACTTTTTCCCAACGTAAATCTTTTCTGAATATAAACTTAAACTAGCTTAATCCTTGTAGTTTACAAGTTTACAGCGCATAAAAGCGATGCTTTTAAAGTACTTTAAAATTGATATTAAAATAAATCCTGGAAACTTTAAATGGAACTGCCATATATTACCACAACATATACTTTTATATACAAGCCATAACAGCCACATATATTTTAATGTACATATGTACAAGGCATGACTGACTGCCGCAAAAGCTTCGCAGCAATGCATTGCAACTCTGCGCAATGAAGTCACAAAGAGTGAAAGCGAGAGAAAGCTCGCTGGATGGATAGAGTGGTAAATGGTGGCTAAAGTTTGAGTTATTGCATGAAGTAGATAGACCATATACTATATATGTATATATGCTGTTAGCTTCAGTAAACTATGTAGACTACCGGCAACAATTGCATTATATGCTTGTGAGAATGCAAGCGAACAGAACAACATTGCTAGTATGTACATACACAAATTGTATTAATGCGTAGGCCGAGGTGGGCGCTTTATATACATATATATCAGTAGATACATAAGTTTGTCTGTCTATATATTAAGGCATTATGCTATGTGCGCCAGCGTGTTTGAGCTCAAATCGCTGCAACTTGCATTTTCTGTGTCAGTGGTGCGCGCTCATTGTAGCTTTTGTTGTTGTTGTAGCCAAATACACAATAACTGTTTATACGAGTACATAGTGTATAACAAAGTAAATGAAATGCAATAGTTGTTGCCAATTACATATGTATTTACTTTAAACACTTTAATGGCTGGCATAAAGGATACGCTTATTGCATTTGTAGCCATTTTGGTATTGGTATTTACTGTTAATCCAGATGGATGTGTATAGTTAAAGAATTACTTAAGTATATGGTTTATTTGTATTTTTTCAATTTAGTTGTACGCATTCTTACATATGTATTTCGCTTGTTGTGTATGTGTGTGTGCCCTATTTTCCGTCAATATAATTGTGTCGCCATGTTGCGTATACGCACTGTTGGCCATTAACGTCTGAGCGCGCACCCTGTAAATGCAAATGCTGAAATGGGCGATGGCTTTAATGCAGCAGACCGAGTTTTTCTTTGTCATAATTAATTTTATTTGTACTTTTTTCTATAATTTAGAGCACATGTCTGGAGTTTTGCTTGAATGGTTTGCGATTACTTTGAAGTAAATGCTGGTATGCTATGTATTTATTTGCAAATGAGTGCAGTTATATTTCTCACAGAAAGTCCTTTAAGCGTCTAGCTCTTAGCGTTAATAATTAAGCTTGAGTAATTTTGTAAGAAAAAGAATTCTTAGGAACTGTTTTTATAAATTTCAACAATATTTCAGAAAATAAACTAAAATAGCGCATTTATAAAACTTATTTCATTTTTACGGTTATAAAAAGTGCGTAATATGATTTGCATTTCTTTATTTGTCGATTGATCAAATAGCTTAAATTTTTAAGCTAGATATGCGTGTCTACAGACTAAACAAATTCCTATTCAATTTACAATAGTGTTATAGTACAAACTTCTCCTGTTTACGTTTTCATTTATTAAAATTTCTTTAGATCAGATAAATTCCACTCATTTAAAAAATGTTTCTGCGATCGCTGCCTTTAAAACAATAATTAATTTTTTGAAATGTCTTGCAAAACGTATTGAAAATATGATTTATAAACGAGAAATATAAAAATTAATAGTAAATTGACTACAAAATTTATATATTTATGAAAAAAAAAAATGTTACCTACATTTCTGCGTAGACAAAGCATAACAGGGTTTGCAGGGTTTACAGTGGGTATAAATTTTCAAAATTAGGAAAATTTCGTTTGTTTTTCAATTAAATAGTTCAATATGTAAAAATATTCTCCAAAAATATCAAATCAATCCGAGTAAAATTCTAGGAGATATTCCCTTTGAAAGTTCCGCTCATCAGTCCACGTCAGTTTGAAAATAAAACGGTGGATAGCAAAAAGAATATATCGTCCCCTCAATATAACAATAGCGTATAATTTTTTTTGGGTTTTGAGAAAATCGAGTTTAAAGTTTTTGTCAAATCAGAAAACATGAACAAGAAACATGAACATGCAATTATACACCATTTTTTCCAATGACATTTTGACCCACTTTGTGGAAGTAGAATTTGACGAAATTTTGTCCAGACATAGAATCAATGATGGAGATTCTAAATATGAAATAAAAAAATAATGGCGTATGAGCACATACGCTATTGTTATATTGAGGGGACGATATGTCCGATCGAAAAAAACCAAAGTGATCTAGCTTCAGTATTAAATTATCTTCTATTTGAACTAGACAAAAGTAGTTGAAGTTGGACAAAAGTATTATTTAAACTACTTGTTTTGCAACTTAAAGTAAATTTTTTTGTTAAAAAAGTGAATATTTTTTCAAACTTCGAAAAAATTTCGAATTTTATAACTTCTTCAGTATTTTTTTAGTTCATAAAGAAAATAAACTTATAATCACCGGCACCGATTTACAAGTGCAGACTCAAGGCGCTCCAGAAAAATACTTACAACTTTGAATAAATTTCAATATTTTTTAATAATAAATATTGTTTTTTAAACTGGAATTTTAAGACTATAATGTACTACATATATACTATCGTCTTAAAATTCCGTTTACCGCAATCATTTCCTTCCCTTTCAAAAAAAAAAAAATGGCTTAAAAACGCCTTTTTTCGATTTCTATAGCAGACTACTGCCTTAAGATTGGTTGTTGATCGGTTTTTAAGGGGCAGTAAAATCAACCCTTGAGCGCACTTCGTCGATACAGTCGCCAAAAATAAACTAAACTAACTAAAATGGGTTTGAAATTTTAGGCCAATATTCTAGAGATATTGTAGAATTTAATAAGACAATAATAAGATAATTTTTTTGAAGCCGTAAAGCTCATGTAACTCCTGCACCCATATTTATTGTTACGCTATAATTTGAGAGAATATTGAAGAAAAAATATAAGAGAAATCTCTTGGATCAATTTGCTAGAACGGCTAATTTTAATATCAGCTAATTCCAACGAATTCCTGGAAAACTGAAAACTAAGTGACTTCATTGATTCCAGAGTTCCAACTTGATACCACCTGAACACCTATATTTCAATTTCCACATTTCAACATACATATGTATCCGCTAATATTTTTGCCTTAACAAGTCAAAAAACTTGCAAATAAGTTTCTAAACCAAAGCTTTTAGTTTAGCTCTTTGAAATTCTTGTCAAAAGCAACTAAAGCTTTTACATTTTTTAATTTTACAAATCTGCCAGGATTTCTGCACTTTTTGGCATATTTACCGCAGCGCTTTACACTAACGCAGTAATACCTTGAAAGCACCTACACACATACAAATACATATGTACATATTCACATCATATACTCACGTACATTCATGCACTTAATAAAGATTTTGTTATTGCTCTACGCTGCTACAGCTTCGTTTGCTGTTGCTGTTACTTCAACTACTTCGCATGCCAACAAGAGCAACAACAATAAGAGCAGCAGCAGCTTAACTGCCAACTACCTGTACAACACAGATAGCAGATGTTGGGTCTGACCTAGTAAATGGCTTTTTCGGATACTTCTGCCACACTTGCCAGCACATACACACACACACGCACTGGAGTATATGGTGAAACTATCTAATGCAAGAACTTGGTCCTGCATTTGGTAGTAAGTGAATATATACAAAATGCACTTTGTATGTGTCTGCTTGTGTATGTGTGTGTGTGTGTGTAAATTTACAAAATTTCCCTTTGCAATCTGTGCTCAGAAAGTGCCTTTAAATATCTACATGTGTGTGCGTGTGTTTCGGCATATGTTTTATGGCATTTATCATGTCCTGCGCACTGTTGGCACTGTAACAACAACAACAACAAGTGTTCACCGCACAAAATGGCCAAACTGAGCAACGCTTTGATATTCTTTGTTTCATTTCATATTTCACTTTTGTTTTTTCTCCGCCAAACCGCAATGTTTTACGTAGGGGAAAAAGGTTACAATTTCTTTGTTGCTTTGTTGTTGTTAGCAAGTTTTCGGTTACCTTTCGTATTTAAAATTGAAATTTATTAACATGAAAGCGACCTTTTTTCGACTTGCCACATTTATTTTGCATCTTAGACTTTTCAACGGCTTCTTAAGCATCTTCTGATTGTAATGTTGTTATTGCTATTTTTTTGTTGTTTGTATGGCCCGTATGCTTGTGCCCTTAATTACAAGAGTAATGTGGAAAAGTTGTAATGTTTTTTTTTGTTTTTTGGGTAATTTTTGCATAAAAAGAAAACAATAAGTTTGCTGTAGAGATTTGTGTTGTATACTTTAGGGCGTTGTAGCGCACCTTCAGTGGGATTACACATAAGTAAACATGTAAATGTGTATGTATGCTAGCAGACCGTTGGCAAATTAGAAATTTATTTAGTCACCAATGTAACCTCAAATGCTGTTGAGATTGCGGTTATGACAGTGTCTTTGGCTGCAGCACTTCGGTACCTACACATATCAGCACATAATTATGCATTATTGTATACATTTAGGCGCAATGGATATAAATACAAGCAATTTTTGTGACATTCGCTTTGGGATCTTGAGTTATTATACACACTGTTGAACGTAAATTCCCAACCCTCCAGATTTAACTCACTTTATGTAAAAATGTATTTTTTGTATGCAAAAAAAAAACGTGTTGCTCCTAAATATAGACTAATTCTAATCTATTTTTCCATAACTCTTATATACTTCGCCTCAACTTATCTTAGTCTCTTGTGTCCTCAAACGACTTCTTTCGATTACTTGTTTTACGAAAAAAGAAATAAGTCAAAGAGATAAACAATTTGGGTACTAAGCCAAGCAACGGTTTTGCGACCTAAAATCGTACTTTTTGTAAAAATAACTCACTCTTTCTGTTATGGGCTTGTTTGTGACGTTCTTCAACACGGAATCATTAACCGCAATGTGTGAAATTGATTCAGGAGCGATTTTGAGATCCCCTCTTTTCTCTCTTGATGCTAAGAAATCGATTCCGAGTACACTGCTACGTATTTTTCCTCACTGAAAATAATTTTATACACAAATACTACGTTTATGCTTAATTTCTACACGGTTATATTCTACATGGATAAAGCCTATAAGCATAAACGGCAAATACTCTACTCGAGGTAAATTCTGAATTGAATTAAATTAAGGGCTGCCGCGTATTATAAATATGTCCGTATTTTCAAGATATAAAGGGTGTGGGGCATAAATCGGTTGAGAAGTGTTCGGGCAGAAATGCACGAGCAAAACCGACCACTGTCCGACCCAAAAAAAAACGGTTTTTCTACGAAAACCGACTACCCACTCGTCGAAGTTTTTGCAAAAAACCGGCACAAAAAATCAGCTGATTTGACGTTCAACTTAACTCTAAATTCGTTTATGCATCCGAGTTAACTCGTCTACATACGTAAAGAAAATGTGTATATTCAATCCGAGTAGATCATTTAACTCGTGGTAAAAAAGTGTTTATGCATGTGGGTTGAACTTACCCGTGTATAATATAACCGAGAAGAAATGAAGCATAAACGTAGTAAAAATCAGGTTTTTTAATGACTTCATATTATATCGAATATATCTTGGGCAGCAATATACATATATTTAATGGACCAATCTATAGCCGATTTTAGTAGTTTATGACCTCTCGAAATATTACTGACTTTTGTAAATTTTGATTATAATAAGGATACAGAAACTAAATAATATTACTCACAGAAAGCCATTCATGGTAGAAAGAAATTATTATATACGTTCATCGAAGGTGCTTGAAGTTTTCGAATCCTGTGGATGAAACATTGAGAACTTTGTATATAATTTTAAATTTCTTATTTTCGTTTCTTATTATTGTGAAAAAAAAAATAATTTCGTTATCATTAATTAGCCAAAAGTCTCGATACAATAATTGCTTCTTTTTGTCAGAAATAATAAACAATTATTATTTTATTATTCTTCACTTAGCCATAATATATTTTACTAACCTTTTTTCGTTTTAGAGAAAGATTATTAGCGTCTTATGCATTTATAGAAAAGAGAATTTTTATGAGCCGCAAAATATTTTATATATTTAAAATCACATCATACCCAATATTTTCCACGTTCTAATACCCAGTAGGAAATTGTATAATCCAGTGCTTGTTTTGAGTGTAAAAAATATATATATAATTGTTGATTATATCTTGGGGAGAGCTTCTCCTTTCACATGGCTGGCCTCCTGTTATTATCAAACTGTCTCCATTTGAACTCACAACTCTCAACATGGTGAGAGGCCATACAGTGTTAAATTCGACAAAATTTGAGAAAATAGAAATTATTCTATCTTGGCTGTGTTCGAGCGAACATATCCCTCAATGTTGGCACAAATGTAATGTGTGAAAAGTTTTATTACAGTGAAAACGCAGACATTTTTACTGGTTGAATATTTTCTACAAATGATGTTCGGGAGCAGTCTACGAACAATAACACATCTCGTTTAGCATCAAAAAGTATCAACGGAGATGCAAAACTCTAGCTAGAAACTGTCAGTCACTTAAAGGGTTACATGGGTTTTGTCGCGTAAAAAATGGCCTATTTTCAATATTTTTTTTCCATGTAAAAAATTATTTATTTAATTCAAATTTTTTTCTGTCTATAGATACATATTTAAAGAATAATTTCAGAAATTTAAAAAAAAAAAGTAAAACTCCTCGGAAAAAAGGTGCGTAGGATCATCCAAAATTAAAAAAAAAATAAGTGCTTGAACGAAGGAAAGACAAAAAAGTGAAAATTGGAATTTTGGCAGATATTTTTCCAAAAAAGTAAAAATTTCGGTAAAATTTGCAGACTTTTTAAATAGTTGTAATTGAAAAAAAAAATCCTTCGTTCAAGCATGAGTAAATTGTAAAATTTCAATTTCATCAAGATCCGTTTAGTAGTTTTCGAGAAAATTTGACAACCGACTTTGAAAACACGGTTCCGAGAAAAACGCGTTTAAAGTTTTGAGTAACAATAGTAATTGACTTGGAGTGCACACCTTCCAAAGGCTGTATATCCGAAACTATTATTCGGAAAATTTAGACAATATTCTTCAGATTTTTTGAATCCACGAAAGCCATGTAACCCCTTAAAACAAATATCTTAAGTTATCAAAATGAATATGCAGCCACTATAAAATAATATCATAATTCCAAAAAAAATATATATACGATGTATTCACAATTACTTTCGCGTTGAGATTTTCCTACTGGGTCTTTGACCAAATCCAAAAAAAGCCTCCATGCCTTGCTTAGACATCGTTCCAACATTTCATTTAGCTTGTTTATTTGCACATTTCGCGCACTGACATGCACATATGTATGTGTGTGGGCGGCAATTTGTCTGTAGCGCTTAATTTGCATAAGTCTAATGGTCACTTTATCATCGTTTCAATGTGTTATTAATTATTTTTATTGCCCACGTTAATTGAGTTGTTTCTGTTTTAATTTCCAATTATTTACGAATGTTTATGCGTGATGTAATTTTTCACTCATTTGCTTTGCATATTGAATTTGTGTGTTTTCAATATTAAAATTTCCTTTTTTTTTGTAAATTGTCTATTTAGTAATTATTTATGCGCATATGCCTGATATGTAAAAAAGTTGATTGTATTGATATTAATATGGTGATGAATGAAATATTTTATATTTTTTATATTTAAATTTTATTTATTGATAAAAAATGTTTAGGAAGCAATGAATTACTTATAGCTTTGGGATTTCTTTCAATTAATATTAAACGATTATAGCAAAGAGATTTCAAAGCTGCCGACAAATTATTTTGAGTAAAATACTGAGGAGCCTGAACAAATCTATAAAAATATTTTGCATGAAAATAAAATTGAATTGAAGTTGAATATAAAATAGAAAAAAAAGAGAAAAATGGACGCGATTTAAGTCAAGCAAACGTCCAAATGCAGATAATCTCAGATTAACCTGTCAGTTTGTGTTGTTGTGTCAAATAGCAGAGAAAAATAAGTGAGATTACCGCAAACAATATTTTTCCACTTTTTCCTGCATTTTTTTTTCTAGGTCTACCCCCACTACATTTATTCTACAAATCACTTTGTTACAGACATACTCTCTAAATGGCTTGTTAAGCGATAGTTGATGTTCCGAGTCATACAATGCGCTCACAAATTTAAAGTCATGCCCACACATACATATACATATGTATTATATATAGCATTTTTGTATGTTTGTACGCCCTTTTTACTCTTTGCTTTGCAAGCGGCGTCGTTCACTAGCACTTAACACGCGTCCGTCCGGCCGACTTTTCCATTGGCATAAATAAATTACTAGCTAATTTAGTTGCCCGCCAGACACAAAACTAGCAACGTGCAACTAGCGTCTAGCGAAGAGTGTAAAATGTGCCACAGACGAGCACTAAACACTTGTAAACTGTGCACAAGTAAGGCACTAAAACACAATGCGCACATATACACCTACATATATGTATACTTCCTTTAGATATGTCAGTATGTTAGTGTGTATGCAAGTGTGCTGTAATCTGTATAAAAATGGCAAACAAAAACAAAGCATATTAACTAGTTCAAGTTTGCGCATTTTAGTTCGTTTGGCTCGATACTCGACCGACTCAGCGACTTGTGGCTGACTTTGCAGATTTTTGTTTTTGCAATATTAGTGAAGGTTTATTATAGTAGACATATAGTTATTTGCATATATATTTGCGATTGGATATTTTGTAGTTATGTTTTGGAAAAATATGAGTCTTTAACCACCTTAAATTATTAGGAATGTTATGAGCGTCTTGAACCTATCTATACTACTATTATAAAGAAGAAAGATTTATATGTATGTTTGTATTGAACAAACTCAAAAACTACTGTGCCGATTTCAAAAATTATTTCACCATTGGAAAGCTACGTTCACCCTGAGTAACATAGGCTATATTTATTGCTAGAATCTCATCTTTCTGGAAATCTTCTCAGGCGAGGGTATCAAAAATCCTCCTTGATGGAGAATCTTAATCTGAAACTGAAAATCGCTTGCAAGTCATTTTCTTCGCATCGCAATCGCGTGCCAGAAAGTCGAATAATGAGCGTTCCCAGCTGCTTCCTGAACAAAATTTCAAAACCTGCCAAGTACGCGCTTGAGAGTCGCGTACGGAGCATGTGTAGCGGCTTAAAGAATAAAATATTAGAAATATACAAGTTAGCACTAGGGCGTAGAACTCTGAGCGTTCCCAACGTCTTCATAATCAGAGAGAGAGAGTTTTAGCTCATTACAAATAAATATAATTTCATGTTCGAAGTTTCCTCATTTTACTTTTTTAAAATTAACCCACGCAAGAAACGGCAAATTACATACATACATATGTATGGGAGAGTGTTTATAAGTGTGTAAAAACTTATATCTTTTGAAATGTTTGTTTAAACCCGTGCAAAGCCGGAGTGGTCTACTAGTTATTTATAACTATAGTTTCCTAAAACATAATTCTTGGAAATTTGAGAAATATTTAAGAATGTATTTAAAACAGAGTTGGAAATTAAGTTCTAAATGGTCGTCAATGCATTTTTAACAAAGGATCCAAAACAAGTTTTACTTCTTCAAGAAGATCAAGTACAGATTCTTTCGTCCGGGATGAAACGACATATTTTCAGACTTTATATTGTCTTAAAACTACACATTTAATGATTAAAGAAATTTTTGAAAAACAAAAATTTAAAAAATTTGCCAATGCGATCACATTTCCGACAAGCCTTAAGTAAAAAGTTGCGCCCGTGTCGACAGCATTCATCCCAGTTCTTTTAAATTGTATCTCAAAGACCTGCCTAAAATTTCATCAAGATCGGTTGAGTAGTTCTAGACCACACTTGGAATACTCAGTTTGGAGAAATACGGTTTTAAAGTTGAGAGCACCTACGAGAAGTTCTTCAGACTGTAACTCCAAAACTGTAAGTCAGTTCGATCGGATCGGATTGAAATTTTAGGACAATGTTGTAGAAATGTTCTAGAATTTAAGAAGATAATAAAAATATATAATTTTTAAATCCAAAAAACTCATGTAACTCCTGACAGTAATAGCACGGAGTTTGGCTAGAATCAATTTTGTTTGTATAGGTGGCAACTTTACTCAGAATTTTTCAATACTCTCATCCTCATACTCTTAATACTCTTCAGTTTAATGTCTTCTTTATATTTTCAATTAATAAAATACTTTAAGTTAGCAAACTGGTGGCAACTCTGCTCAAAGAGATTTCAAATGTAAAGTTTTAAGCCTGTTTATTTTTTATATAATATATATATTGTAATATTAATATTATTGTGATAATATATGTATATATTCCAATTTATTTTTTTATGTAAATTGATGGCAACTCTATTTAAAAAATATTTTCAACTGCAAACTTTCTGAAACCACTTGAGTTTGACGAGCATATTTCTGAGTTTATAATTATGTTATTTTTTAATAAAATGTGTATGCATAAATATTTAAATTTTTTGTAGACTTTAAAATTGCCAAATAGGTGGCAACCCTTTATATTTTTTGATTTTAAGCCTTCAGAAATACTATTAAAACCGCTTCAGTCGGCGATTGGCACAATACAAGTGTGACGGAATTTTGTTGCGTCACCGAATTTCGTTGCAGTGTTCGTTTTTACGAATAAAAAATTAAAACGTTTAATAAAAAAAATACATGGATGTATACAAATTAAATATTTTTCCTGCTTTCACTGATAAAAAAAGTTAATTCGGAACTTTATCACTAAATCAAGCTTTCTCTTATTCATTACATATTGCTGACCTTATTAATATTTGTTGCCTTTGGCAAAAAGTTGCTTGCAATGACATATTATCGCAATTTGTTGCTGTCAACGCTGCTGCAAACCACAGCGCTGCGTGCACAATAATTTGTAAAACACTACTGTAGCTCGTTAATAAATATTACCGCGTATGCGACATTAACTACTTATGATTATTATTGCTTTCATGCAGCGGTCGCTCGGTCGCTTGCAATGCACATATGCATCCTTATTGGTGGCATTCACCAACACCACCACAAAATTACATTTATTGCCATCCTGCAGCATACAGCATGCTGCACAAAGCCGCACATACACACAAACGCCTGAAAACCGCACTTAGTATTGTGCGGGAAATGCATTGCACTCACATGCCTTCGTATATGTGGGTAATCACAAGCATTACAGCGCACCAGCTGCAAGTTGCCGCGTTGTATGTGATGAAGGTAGATATGTATGTATCCACAATGTCACCCACGCACGTCGTTCGCTTCCATCATTGTCATCATTATTTCCATTATTAACAACATTATCATCATTGGCCATCAATCCATCAGTCGGTCCGCAGCCACAGCCACAGCCACCTATTCAACCCTCACCCTCAGCGCGGTCAGCCTTACGAAATGCAACGTGTTGCCACTCGCTGCCAGCGTGGCACTTGACTCATTCAATGCATTCATGTAATTTTGTATTTCTGCATTATTGCTTACAAATATACACGCATATGTACTACAAGTAAATACATTACACGAATTCCAACAACAACAGCAAAACGAACATTCCGCTGCGCCAGTTTATCTGCCCGCTGACCTAATTATTTTAAATTCGTTAAATGCACCGTTGCATCCAGTAATGGTTATGAATTCTGCATTATAAGTAAGTACTTCTCTACAGAGACACCCTCTGTTCAATGGATATTTATGCAAATGCAAACACACACCATTAATGGAAAGAGTAAAATTTTCAATATGCACTCGTATGCATTTAAATGAAATATTCATTTGCAACAATTATGGCAGCGCAGTTCCTGAGTGCATTCCAGTGAATTTTAATAAAATTTGTAATTTGCATTATTTCAAAAGATTTTATACAGCATTCAATTGTTGGTAGAATGCTGCGAGGGTTGCTGCTCAAGTTTCTCGATTTGGTTACTACTAATGTATCATATGTTTATCATAAACGAATTTTGAGTGCGTAATTGAAGTAGTATTAAAAACATAGAAAAAACACCAAATATAGCTTGGTTTGAAAAATACCAGAAAATATAAAAACATTCAGACGGTATATATTTTGCTACAAATGGCTGTCAAAATTCACGAAAAGGACTAGAAAAGACAACTCCAATGTTAGCTTTCCATCATCGATTTTTTTATCGAAAAAAATATAGGGTTAGGTTAGGTTAAGTGGCTGTCTAACGATGCACCTAGGCCTTTGGGAGACCCATTGTGATACCACTGGGACTGAGATCCCTCACACTATCGAGTCCTCATTGAACCACCCTGTGGTCCGGATAAAGTGAAAAAGCTCACCCAATTTGACATGAGCAACTTCGCCCACATCATCGAGAAAACCGCGTCCAATAGTTGCGATTATTTTCCTATACAGAGCCTTGCATCCACAGAGAAGGTGTGTAATCGTTTCTTCTTCTTCTTCTTCTTGGCAGCTCCTGCAGTAATCATTGAAAGGTAGCCCCAGTCTGCTGGCGTGTCTCCCAATCAGATAGTGCCCCGTTAACACCCCTACAAGGGTTCTTGTTTCATTCCTCTTAAATTTCAATAAGCGACAAGTACTGAGCAAGTCGTTACTTGTTTCCATTGTGATTCAGCCGTATCTACTGCATGTTTATCGATTAAGTATTTGCAGGTTGCCAGAGGTATATATATTGCCTCTTTATCGGCCTCCAAATGCAGTGTGGTGCCCAATCTGGCTAGCTCATCTGCCACACAGCTCCCAGGGATGTCGCTATTTCCTGGGACCCATTGCCCATTGAAAAAAATATATATGATGCCTTATCATATACCGCATAGTTCCGATGTCAATAATTTGTTTGCAGAGGTTTTGAAGAATTTATGTATTAATTGCTGCTAAGCTCCACTAATTTTTGATTCGCCACTTCTTTATTTTTTATGTTAATGTATGCACCATAAACAAAAAAATTTCGATTGAAAGCAACAAATTTATTAAGTAATATCAATACAACGTAATATAGTATATATTATTTCTCTTCGTTTTATGGAAGATTTTTTCTACTCTCCACTCTCCAAATTTTAAATTTAGAAAGCTAAATAGTCTCTTAAATAAGGAATGCTTTTGATATTAGTAAAAAAGCATCGAAATAGATTTTACCCCACAAAAACTAATCTAACAGCGTCAAGATTATAGATGACAGATGACAATTGGCAGACCCTTTTATTAAAATTATGAGATCACCAAAATTGATTTTTTACATGGTGAATCGTGACGGGAAGCATTGATAACTCCATACGCTGTATGGAATATTGCTACATCACACAGGAACATTTAATGCTTAAGACATTTCATAACATTTTGCGACCCATTAAGTCGCCTAACCTAACCTAGCACTCCTCATTGAATGTAACGTAGACTTCATCTTGATTTATAAAAATATAAGGGTCATGTCTCCAGCATCTACATATCTCCAAATAATCCACATATACAGCGAGTTTTTTGGATGAAATATAAATATATGGATATCTGGATTAAAATATACACAAATACTTGACACTGACAGCTACTTTGACAGCTATCCTTCTAGGATATTGTATTATTCTAAAATTATTATCTAGTAGTTCTTCTCCTTGACTGGCGTAGACACCGCTTACGCGGTTATAGCCGAGTCCACAACAGCGCGCCACGTATCCCTTCTGGCAGTTTGGCGCCAATTGGTTATACCAAGCGAAGCCAGGTCCCTCTCCACCTGGTCCTTCCATCGGAGTGGAGGTCTCCCTCTTCCTCGGCTTCCACCAGCGGGTACTGCATCGAATACTTTCAGAGCTGGAGCACTTTCATCCATTCGAACAACATGACCTAGCCAGCGTAGCCGCTGTCTTTTTATTCGCTGGACTATGTCTATGTCGTCGAATAACACATACAGCTCATCGTTCCATCGTCTGCGGTATTCGCCGTTGCCAATGTTTAAGGGGCCATAAATCTTCCGCAAAACCTTTCTCTCGAAAACTCCTAGTGCCGTCTCATCGGATGTTGACATTGTCCACGCTTCTGCACCGTAAAGTAGGACGGGAATGATGAGAGACTTGTAGAGTTTGTATTATGAACAAATTTAATATACACATAAAAATTAATATTTATTTTGTCATAGTTGGCAGGAATAAAAATGTATATAATATACTTCACACAAACTAAGTATGTACGTACCGTTTTTGCCAGAAAAAAAATTAAATAAATAATTGCCAATCACCTACTTGTATGTATAACAACAAATACGCACTCAACTTCTATTTGCCACAAATTGCTGACAATTTATTACAACGCGGCAAGACATCGGTCACGGGGTGGACATCGATACATACATATGTATGTACGTTCGACACAAGATGACCACGCCGCAAGGAGAATCGAAGCAGCAAACTGCTGGAAAGCGGTTGGTAGGCCAAAGCTCATTCGCGGCTGCCTTAAGTGGGCTGTGTGTGTGTGGCCTACCGAGTATCGACAAGCACCGTTGTGGCTAGTAAGTTCCAACTTATTGCAATTCTGCAACATAAGTAGCCTTAATGGTGTAATTAGAGTTGAGAATAAGCGAAAGTGTTCGCTTGTGGGTCTGTAGAGGCAACGGGAAGCAGTAATGTCAATGGTATGAGTATAAATAGGTGGCTTTCGTGGGTGCTAGCGATGCTTTGTACTTGAAAAGTTTAAGTAAAAAATTGTGTCGAGGGAATTGTGACAAACTACAGATGTTTTTATTTATAATTAAATTTATTTTTAAATTTTTATGGGGAGTTACTTCGCTACTTATCTGTATGCATAACCTTGAACTTTTTAGGCACAAATTTAACTTTATTAACTTTGAATTATTCAGCTGTTTCAACATGAAAGCACGAAGCATGACGCACGTGCGTTAATGTTGTCACAATAATTGCAAGGTGGTATGTTGTAAATGCTATTTAAATATTTAAACACAAAAAATTGAAAAAGTATTAAATGGATGTGTATTTCAATTTCCATACATGTAAATAATCACATTTTGCGAAACAGCACGTGTTTGTCAGGTTAATGAAAATTATGTTTGATCGATTAATGTGAATTATGTATATATTATTTCGAAAATTTTAATTTCTCAAGGTGTTCCGAAGAACCATTTATTTTCGTAATGGTTACTCTTTAGTAGTTTTTTGTTAGCTATAAACTCAAAACTACTTTTAGAAAGAAAAACTACCTTTAAAATTTTAGTAGTCTCCGAGAAAGACGTCATTCAAGGGTTTCCAAGAAACTAAAAGTTAAATTTAAGACAATAAATATTAAAAAATGTGTGTAGCAAAGGAAAATTATACCGGAACTCCGGGTTATATACAGTTAGGATTTTCAAAAAAATCGATTTTTTTACGTTTTCTTAATATATATATATCTGAGTATACACACACCAAATTTCAAGTCGATCCGACGAATGTTTTCGAAGTTATAGACACATTAGCGCGCCTACTACATGTAAAGTGCTTTCAAAACTTTAAATTCGTTTTTCTCGAAACGGTGTTTTCAAAGTCGGTGAGCATGATTTCTCAGAAACGGCTGAACCGATCGGTCTGAAATTTTTATACAATCTTCATTAACTATATTTTTAGTAACTAATCTAAGGATTTCCGCATCCGATGAAAATTTCTTATTTTTATAAACAATTAAAGTCCCGAATTTTGGTCGAAAATCGAACCTTTTGCTTTGAGTAGCCGCCATTTTGTCAAAAATTGTTTGCTAATTCCTTCGATCAATCACTAGATTATTTATTATATTAATGAAATTTATTTGGTTTTTACATTTTAGATGATCCAGTCCAGAGATATCGTGCTCACCGCAAGAGGCCCTTTTTTTGCGGACCTGAGAAAATTGGCAATATCAACGTTCCCGATAATTATTATTGGCAATAAAAAATATGTGAATATAGTTCAAGGTTGTCATAATATACCAGCCAAGTTTCAAATCAATAAACCAAATAGTTTGCTTAGAAAAAATTCTTGAAAAATGACTTTTTTTCGACCTCCTAACTGTATATAACCCCTTAAAATAAATTATAATAAAGTTGCCACCAACTGAGAGAATACACATTTGAAAATATTAAGAAACACAAGTATGTGCCTGATGTTTGAATTTCAGATATGTTCAGGGAAAATAGTTTACGGAGCTGCCCCTTTGATAAAAAAGTAATGTGTTGCAAATAATGTTTATAAAATATATTTTTTCTTTTCCAGTTCTTAGTTTTGGCTGAACCAGTCTGTCGAGTTAGCTCTAAAGATAGTTTTTAAGCTGAAATTGGAGATAAATATCAATATTCTGACAGAATACCGAAAATTACATACAAAAATGACATACTGCTTCAGAAATATCTATATTCTCTCCCTAAAAATTAATCGATTATTTTACTTAACAATTAAAAGCAAAAAAAAATAAACAGTTTGCAGATAAGAAAGCAATAACATAACAGTTGTACGCTCGGAATACTGGTTCATGTTTAACTGTTATTGACACTGAATACCGACAATAAAAATTGTTATTGCATAAGAGACAAAACGAATTTGTAAACATTTATCTGCATAATTAGCCGGTAATTACGAGCCATTTGTAATTCACTACTTTGCGCATTTCAAAACAAAAAAAAAAAAAACAAAATAAAAATAAAAAAACTGAGTACTCGCGATTACCTTCACATTAAGCGCCGCTCGTGTTTACATTTTCATGCGCATTTTCCACGTATTGTGCTCGAAATCAAACCAGGAACCGTTTTTTGCAGCTCTAACACAAAATTCATAGCACTGGAAAATCGCTGTCACTTCACCAAATAATTCACAAAGCATGCTCAAGTTAATGGCGAACGATTGTAATGAGAATGGGTGTATGGAAAATTGGCATGAATTCAAGTACAGTGGGACAAAGATGAGTATTTAATTTAAGATTATATATTTTAATGAATCAATGTGCGTTGAAATTGAGACGAAATTTTATTGGATATATTTTTTGCAATACCTGCGGCGTGAAAACACTGTTTAATTCTTTAAAAAATAAATAAATTTTTGAAACTGAAAAAGTATTGAATTCTTTCTAAAAAATCAAATAATTTTTTTATATTATATTATCTATTTTTAATTAATTATAAATACTTTTCACATTTATTTTGAGTTGGCAACCCAGGTAAAAATTATTTTATTCAAGAGATTTAAAAGTAATTTCTAAATTAATTTTAATTTTAAGAAAACATTTTTTCACTTCATTTTCAATAAAAATTATTTTACGTACGTTTTTTCACTCTTGTCTAGAAAATGAATGACATGTCTTCAGCAACTGTATAATGACAACAATTTGAGTCAATGTCAGTAATTTTGAAATTATTGTGCATTATTTTTTTAATAATTAAATATTAAAATAATAGCTTAATGCAAATAAATATATTTACAAGGGTACACATTTCAAATTTCTTGCCATTTACAATGCTTTACCATCAGTCGCTATTGCACGCGTTGCTCAGTGGACTGGAAAGAAAGTGCTGTAAAAAAATTGCTGCCAACCAACCAAATGTCATTCTGTGCCGTCAATGTGACTGTCTTTGCTTGTTTCCATGTTTTTTTGCTCTTTTATTGTTTTCGTGATTTGGTTTTTCTCCTCAGGTGGGTGGGTACATTTATTACGAATATAAATGGAAAATTAGTGCCATCGATTTTGTGAGTCGGTCAAGGTCAACTATTCACGGTTGTGAGTTGAACAAAATACGGTGATTTAATTGCGGGTTATTTACCCATTTCATTTATCACGATCAAATGTATACATATCTATAGTAGTATCTAAGTACATATGTACTTATATGCATTGTACAAATGTGCCTAAATTTCGTGCACGAAATGTAATATGTTTTGAGAATTTTGGTTATTCGGAATATTGATTAGTTCTATAATTTTCACATATATAATATATCTATCGATAAGAATTTTCTTTTTTCAAAGCACTTTCATTCATTTCATGAGTTTCTACAACATCTTTAGAATATTGTCTTAAATTGTCAAGCTGATCCGAGTAATAAATTTAGAGATACTGTCTGAAAAGTTACGCGCTTCAGGGGAGCTTTATTTTGAGTGACAATTGAGTGACAGAGTCGATTGTCAAGATTTCTCGAAAACTACTCAACCGATCTTAATGAAGTTTTGGGCAAATCTTCTTTTTCTTCAAAAACAAAAAAATATTTTCTCAAATTTTTTAATAAAACCTCTAACAAAAATCAAATATTTGCTTTGCTTTTTTCCTTCGTCCAAGTTCTGGCTTAAAGTCTTAACTAAAAACGTATTTTTTAATTTCATTTCCGATGATTCTTATCGGAGTTCTGATGTCAACGCGGACTCCCCTTTTCCTGAAATCTCTCCGGTAATGACGTCACAATAGTAGTAATAGTTATAATATATTTTTTTAAATTGCAGTTCTCCTCATTAAGCGTCTATTTTTATGACAATAAAAACATTGAACTAATTTTTACAATTTTTATTGCAGACAAGAAAAAACGTTAACTTCGGTTGTACTGAAGCTAATATACCATTCACAGGTGCATTTCTTTTAGTAACTATGTGTTTAAGCAAATCTAAAGACGAAAGAAAAAGTAAGTAAAAAAGAAAACATTTTACTAATTCTTTTTAGCCGGGTTGTTTGCTAGAAACATTAAGGTTATATAGTTAACCGATCTGAACAATTTCTTCGGAGATTATATTATTACCTTAAGCAGTAATCCATGTCAAATTTCGTGAAGATACCACGTCCAATGGGAAAATTGTCCATACAAGCCCTTGATTCCGATCGTTCAGTTTGTATGGCAGCTATGTGCCATAGTGAACCGATCTGAACAATTTTTTCGGAGACTAAATTATTTCTATGAGCAATAACTCACACCAAATTTCGTGAAGATATGAAGTAAAATGCGGCAGTTTTTCATACAAGCCCTTGATTCGATCGTTCAGTTTGTATGTCAGCTATATGATATATTGGTCCGATATCGGCAGTTCCGACAAATGAGCAGTTTCTTGAAGAGAAAATAACATCTGCAAAATTTCAACGATATCTTAAAAACTGAAGGACTAGTTCGTATATATACAGACAAACAGACAGACAGACGGACAGATCGACTAAGTACAACATACTGATCATTTATATATGTATATACTTTATAGGGCCTCCGACGCTTCCTTCTGGGTGTTACAAACTTCGTGACAAACTTGATATACCCTGTTCAGGGTATAAAAATATTGGAAATAGGCGATTTTTTCGAACGAAATCCGTGTAACCCATTAAAAGGGTCAAATGTATAAC
Organism: Zeugodacus tau; assembly: GCA_031772095.1. Lineage (NCBI taxonomy): Eukaryota > Metazoa > Arthropoda > Insecta > Diptera > Tephritidae > Zeugodacus > Zeugodacus tau. The sequence goes on along the minus strand of CM062650.1, from coordinate 64,061,055 downwards.
ATAGATAACCTAACTGTTTTTGATTCGCAATTTCGCTTCTCTCTAACTTTCCAATATTTACTTTTAGAAGCAATAACAAGTGGAATTAGAGGCAAAATAATCAAGTATTATTACCAACAATTAAATTTCGCTACGGTGAATACATTTTTACGCCAGATTTCTCCGTAAGACCTTCCAGTCAATTTGAGCAATTGATACATTGTGTTCGACTCGCTACTCTCTAACGTTTGGGGAATCAAATACAGCTTTTATTGCATTTCGAATATTACAATCGGTTCTGAGTATACTATTTGAACTGTTATATCCAGAGGCAAGACTGTATACCCTTCTTCGAAAATTTGTTAGACTTTTTACTCTTTTCTTCGTCTACACTTCATTCACATAGTTTGCAAGCAAGTATACTATATACATATTATATATATGTATAGAAATACTTCCATTTGCATTGTATTACCACTCATTGTCACTTTATACGCTTCACTTGCCTAATATGTAATTAATCAGGCCGAAGTTGAAATTTTAGTGTCTTAATTAAATGTTGCATGACATGCGAACCGGTGTACTGTTCAGACACACTTCCAAACATTATATGTCATGTTATTGTAATGAAGGCGTCAACCACGCTGCTGCCGCCGCAACTTGACAAATGGCCACACCACTCCAAATGTGATCATGGGCGCATGCGCACTGTGCCAAACCAAACAAAGGAGTAGTGCAAAACTTGACCTCAACGTTGATAATCACAAGTCACTTGAGTGACCTCTAAAAGTGATCTGGAATTGCATAATGCACGAATGACGCGAATGCAAAGCCAATTTAAATCAATTTAATTGTTCGTACACATTTACCGTTGAGAATTGCAGGCGAGTGTGATTGTATATGCTTCATACTATTGGGTTTGGTTAACGCTCACCGGCTTACTGGCCCACTGCATGTATTTTGACCGTTAACTAGCTTGAGTACGCACTGTTATTGCTGGCTATTAGGTAAATGCGTTAATTTCCATTAAATTTATTTGTATTTTTCATTGCTACTGACTTCAAATATTCCATTACGTTTTGCTTTTGTTGTGGCGTGCTGTGCGCGTTTAATTGATTTAAATGTTAAATTCAAACTCGTTTCCCAGCAAAAAGTGTAACAAATCCATTGTTGTGGAGTGTGTGTGGTAGAAAAAAATTAAAAAAAAAATTGGAAAAGAGCTCAAAAGTTGGTGGCAAAAAAAGCGCATGTCATGTTACAAATCTTAATGGGATCATAAATGTGATCTTTATGATCTTGAAATGATCGCTTAATTTGTATACAATGAGTGCATAATTTTTTAAAGCTTCTCTATATAAATATGTATGTATATTCGCTTGACACATTGTAGCTATATATTTTTTTTAAACGCACTGGCGCTTACCGGCCTTTACTGCTTCTATTTTTGCCAGCTCACGTTTTGTTTACAGTAAATGTTTGTGTTGTTTTTTTCTGTTACATGGGATCGTCTTTCCAGCGGATACAGTTTTTTTGTTTTTTTTGTGATTGTTTTGACGTTTTTATTTATCTTTCAGTTGTGTGTTCGCTTGTCTAGCTGTGGCGCTTCGTTTGCTGATGATCAGCTGACGAATGAGCTGACGCAAGATCAACGCGTGAGTCAATGAAAACAAATTCATTGAAATGAAAGCAAATACCAATTAAAGTGGGGGAGTAGCTGTTTGTATGTATGTAAATATAAATTTTATTTATTCGGTATTTAAGCGGCTCAAAATCAAATGAAATTTTTAACTCTGAAAAGTAGCACTTCTGGGTAGTTAGATCAGCTGTTTTGACAGAATCTGCACTGACAGCTATTCTCTTGGCTAAAAAAATTAAAAATTATAATAAAATATATATTTTTATATATTAAAATTTCTGCT